>JARLTB010000068.1:10982500-11385000 GCA_030141615.1 Unio pictorum | reverse complement strand
ATTGTGTTCCTTGACCGAAATCATTTGTAACAAGAGTTAATAGTTACGACGAGCTTTTAATTTACAGAAGAAATGTCAGACATATTTGTCAATCCTGCGCCACCTGTCAAACCGTATTTATTGTTCCTATCAAACTAGACACAAATGTTGTCTTTTTTTTAGCAATTTGGAAACCACATTGTATATGCTAAATAACCAGCTCACAACCCTACAATATTAATTCCGTGACCGACCTATACTCAACACTTATTTCTATTGAAAATAAGTTAAATACCTCACGAGCTTTGTCAAGAGATATCTTCTTTAATAAAGAAATCCACTGTTATATGGGGCATTTAACATATCAACAATGACATGGATCTACATCTTGTTCTGTAAAAGTGGGTACCAATAAACATTTCTATGAAACATGACAACCTAAATTTTCATGACTCATGTGCTTTCTGTTTGTCATTTATAATGTCTTAGTTTTACATATAGCTATATCTATAATTATTATTATGTAGTTGCAATTACATTTGCGCCTAGATATTTTCATTTATAAATGTGTATATCTAGTTTTTATTTATGAACATGCAATTTGATTTGCATCTTTCTACTGTTCTTGCATTGCCTCTCTCCTTAGTTGCTACATTTCCATATCTTTCATTTCTTGCATTTACATTTTAATTAATACCTTCTCTCTCTCTCTCTCTCTCTCTCTCTCTCTCTCTCTCTCTCTCTCTCTCTCTCTCTCTATATATATATATATATATATATATATATATATATATATATATATATGTATATATATTTAGATAGATAGATAGATAGATAGATAGATAGATAGATGGATAGATATATAGATATCGCAACACAAGTCAGTGGTGAAGTAAATGCATAATAAGGTGGACTTTTCATATTCGTCGAGTCGAGCATAACGTAGTCGTGACTCCAGCACTTGCAAATCTGCATTTGGCGAGATCGGTAATTGCATATGGGACGGCTCTGAAACGGGGTGTAGCATGCCGTTGACGTATTTGAGAATAATGTACCAACATGGAAACGATATTCCGTTATCTAGTCGTTAGAGTATAATATATATGTGTTGTCTGCCCAGTTTGCATAACATATTGAGTACAGTGTCAACCAAGCGTTATCATCGCATCTTTTATACGAATACATTTTCAGGTTTGCACCGCCTTGTGAATGTGTTCATTAATTATTATAGGGTTTTGTCGTGGCGAATATCGACGAAATATTATAAGATCGCCGTTCTATTCAACGCAGTTATGAGACTGGCAGCTCGACATGTGGACATATTGACAAAAAAATATCTCCGCATGCTCAAGCGTTCACACACATCTCAACTTTTCTCGGCATTGCGTTGCAGTTAGAAACTACACTACCAAGTATAAAATAAAGTTCGTGTAAGCACAGCGAAACGGCATGTTGCAAATGTGGATATGTCATGCCCAGCCACAATACTTGATTTGTATGCGTTCTCGATCGAGTTGTTGGATGTATCTACCCAAACAAACTTGTGATTTGTCTACCTCTAACAGAAGAACTGCAACGGTGTTTTGAAGTTGTGGTAAACACTTCTTGTGCGTCACACAGATTCGAAAAAAATAATGACGGCGATAAATGGAGTGAAACTAACATTAAGGCAAGTGCGACCATATAAAGCTGTTATTTATTTAAAAGTATGGCTTTGCTCGTGAAAGACAGCAAGCGTGTACATACTCTCGGTTTCGTGGTAAAACAACGTAAATGGACACGAACATTGGATAACTTTGACGATGTTGGCTTAAATCGAATACGTATACAGATTTCGTGCACATATGAAACCCAGGAGCGGTAGATAGGAGACATAATCGAACGTGAATTTAGTTACAATGCATTCAAAGTCAAGGATATAATCGCAGTTAGTCATCCCAAGCGTTCTATATATACATATTAAGCACTGGGGTTTTTCCGGGGTTTGGTATCGAATCAATGAGGATTGTCTTTTAAAAACTGGTTCGCGTGTTGGTACGCTGTGTGAATCTAGTCGAGCTAAACTCGTGTTTGTCTGTAGATGGAAGAGCGGATCGATGCCTAAGATCCGATCTAGTGAAGACTAATATAAAATCCCAATAATCCATATACCTGAGATTCTCTTTATTTTTGTAAATGTTATTGACAATTAATTAAACAAGGACAATCTTACAACAACATTCTTAATATAAAATGTGATAAAAATAATACACTATGTACGTCATATTATGTATGTGATTCATGTAATTAGTACTTAAATATTTAGTGTATTAGTATTGACTATGGCATGCATAGAGTTTTAATCCTATGAAGCCTAGTGTATGAGATGGATTACGTAGGTTTATATCACTGGTATATACGATGGTGTAAGTTGGTTTCTATGACAGAAAATCTTGCAACTATTCATCTTTTTGGATATATAAAATTGCCTGCCAAATTATTTACTGCTGTAGCAGACTTGAACATAACAATAACATTATATATATATATATATATATATATATATATATATATATATATATATATATATATATATATATATATATATATATATATATATATATATATATTCTGCCTTTAACCTAAAACAAATAGAACAAAACCATAGGACCATTGTACGAATTCACAGTTTAGGCAATATTTAGACAGTTACTGGTCTTCATTAATGTAATGAGTATTTTTGCAAATCTGGAAACTTAAGTTTATTTTAAGAGTTTAGCTAATATAATTTGAGATTAAGAATTTGCTTACTGCTCAACGTTTCTGTTTTGTATGGACACATTGTAATTTTATTTGTTTGTTCTTCTCATGAAACCAGAGGCTCTGCTTTTGTCGACACTTTGCAGTGTGTGATCACAGAACTCAGGTTCACTATCTGCCTAGAGTTGGCATAGTCTTTTTAAAGAGAAACGAATCAAGCGGAATAAACATGTTGATGTTAAAATAGCATATCATCCAATACGTGATGATTACAACATATTTGTTTTAATTTATATACGACGAACATTACACTAGTAAATTCATAAGTGCGTTACACTAGTAAATTCATAAGTGCGAACGGCAAACGAAAGGATTATATTTAAGAATGTTTCAGGTCTTTTTTGTTAGCAGCTTGAATTAATTTGCTATGTGAACGTTAGAGGACACACTTAATACATTCTGTACAACTGTTTCGAGCTGGTTATGAGATAAAACGTCATATTTAAACATCGCAAATTGCAGCTATACCAAAATATATTACACTCTCCAGAGAGAAATAATGAAAGCTACTTATTTCGTATTTTAATTATACTATTCAATTAAACTAAGATATGTCAATCAACTGATTCAGCAGATTTGTTAGAAATGCTTGCTTGTACGTTAAGGAAATATGAACTATGGTATATAACGGAAATTTGGCGTATTGGTGAATGACTTTTGTTTGGAATAAAATCAACTAATCAGTGGATTGAAATTATATGATATTATCCGACTATATGGTCTCAAACTAAGTACGCAATAGTGTAAACACGATACATATTCCTAAATGTCATATCACAAGTCAAATTCCATTATTTAATGTGCTGCTGTGTCAGAAGTCTATGTTGTGACACAATGATATAATTCCAGAATGTCCTCGAATGAAATAGCAATAAGCCCAACATTCTAATTTAGATCAAAGAGCCAATGTGCATTTTGTAATAACAAATATCTTAACAAAAGTATTCATCTCATCTTATATATTATATCAACTTAATGTAAATGAGTAATTTCCAGTTTTGATTATTTTATAATTGCATATTAAAAGCTAAGACATATTAAGATGACCACGATGGTGGTCATTTTCCAGTCGAAGTTTTAAACAATTCCTCTTAAGTTACAATTTAAGGCCAGATATCAAACTCAGACAAACGTAAACAGCTTATAACTTGCAAACAAGACACAGTCACGATTTTTAGAACATGATCCAAATGTTATGAATTAATATGACCGTTAACTTGACGATCGTTTACATTTACTTTTCATCTCTAAAACACCAGATATCAAATTATGTTTCGTTTTGGTTTCATAGAGAATAGATAAAAGTAAATATATTCCACACATATTCACTCGAATGTCATATTATTATGTTTCTTTGTGCATTCATGTGACGATCCTACACATCTAGATAGAATCAATTATATATTGATAAATAATAATTTTTAAACATTATTATTATAATGTATGTGGTCTATGTATAATTTAGCCAGTTTCTTACCGACGTCTAATTATTTCATTAATATTCTTGGGAATAATTAAACACTGATTGTCTCAGACTCTTACTACACTAGTGGTTGTGATATTAATTACATTTCAACGCTGGCTTATGTTGAGCTTTCCTAAATTACAACACTGGCTTCTGTTACTTTATTACACATTTCAACTCCCGCTTATGCTAAGCTATCCTAAATTAGAACGCTGGCTTATGTTACTCTATCCTACATTTCAACGCTGGCTTATAATAAGTTATCCTACATTTCAACGCTGGCTTATGTTGAGCTATCATACATTGCATCACTAGCTTATGTTAGACTATTTCATACTATCATGATTTTGTGGACTTACTACACATATACATGCGGTTATTATAGTTTACGATAATTAATGAGAAATTAGTATGAAACAATACTAGCAAAGTATTTTGATTGCGCCATAAAATGAAACTTATCATACATACATATTTTGAAAATAGATACCAGAAAAACATGTTCCATTAGTTAGTTAATTTTATAAAAACATGTAAATTTTTAACATGAGGTCAAGTAGAGGACGGTACAGTCTTACTTATTTCGAAATTGTACATTCGGTCTGGAAGATCTAAGCAAAATCAGCAAAACTAGTGTGCTGTCTAGTATATCATTTTGGGCAGGAATTTACTGAAATTATCTAATTCCAGTTATTGTTTTGTTGAAATACAAAGTTATGATACATACAAATTGAAAAGTAAGTGCCATAATCAAGACACCGTGCGAATTTAAAGAATTACAAACATTTTATTTTATAATGCTAGTAACAGGCTTGCTAACTACAAATGGGATTTTATATTGAAAAACAAATGACACCTTCAAGAATGAAATTTTATTAAAATAACAGTTGGTTCTCTTTTCTAAATCCCCGCTTGTGAGTTGAGGTAAATTAGAGAATTATATAATGTATGATACATGTTTTTTTGTGCTTTAACTTTTGATCATAATATATTGTATTCGTGTTGTTCTAGTGTTTTCATTCAGACAGGAATTTTTCTTTCCAAATTATAATTTATAACTATCTGGAATTACAAAGTGCTTAAAATTACATTCTTGGAATTGAAACATTTCATTTATCCATAAATAGTAAATAAAGACTCATTCATCGTTTGCAATATTGAGATCCAGCAGAACGCTGGTACATCAGCACGACTACGTCACTCACATTGCCATTATCACTTCCAGCTGTGGATTTATTTTGGAATACTACTAATATTTATTCCGACACTTGATACTTTGCATCTGTCTTAGACATTCAATGATTATTTGCGACATAATCCACAATACCGTAGGATTTGTTTACATGTTTCAATTTGCATTCTAGGGACTACAAAATGTGTTAAATTTGAAAAAGCATGTTTATTTCACACTTTGTTAATTGTATGCATTTGTGGCGTTCATAGGTGTATATAATGCGTTTGTTCGACAGTTTTCTGGCTGGATAGCATTCACGATGCTACGTGAGTAGCTTAGGTATATGGGATCATGGATATATATAATAAACATGTCAAAAGTGCAAAAAGTATACCTACAAGAGCTTTGTTTTTTATAACTTTTAAATTGCAATATTTACGAACTGCTTTCCTTTTTGTTTCAGTGTCCTGAGTGTCAAGGATGGCGTTATGGCTATAGTTTTGGTTTCAACTGCAAGTGTAGTGGGAAGAATTGACTGTAAGCATTTCTAAAGGTAATACATTTTTTTTCAAGATTGAAGAAACGATAAATGTTACTTTAAAGATCAATTGTCAACAATATACAACATGTTATATATATATATATATATATATATATATATATATATATATATATATATATATATATATATATATATATATATATATATATATATATATATGTATGTATATGCGCCATTAAAACAACAAACGAGCAGGAAAGACCGCGCCGACATAAGTGTAAGAAGTGTGCGCATAAAGATAAACAACCCGATACATATTCGCATGACAAAAAAGAGCATGTATATAAAGATATGTTGGGGCAGACAATAAAACAGGTTAGCTGAAACGACAATACACAAATATTAACTCAGAAGACTATACGCACAAGTAAAGTGTGCGTCTTCTTTCCAATTTCACTGTGTTGATCAACTAACCGTTTTTTATAGTACATTAAAAGTAATCAATACCAGGCTTTGGACCCAACTTAAGGAACGCTATCGTTAGCAGATTGCTTGCGATGTACAACTGATGCCATTAACATCGAAAATGTCTCTTTCATATTCTGCTTTATGCAATATTTTTTATAACTCAATAATTTGCTTGTTAGCATTAAACATAAAGTTAGTATAGCACGTCCACCCTCCGCGCGCATAGAGTAATACACATTCTATTTAAATAAACCAACATTTGTTAAATAATTAAACCAACATTTCGTTAACATTTCACCACATGTATGTACAGGACACCACCGTGTATCGAGTAATAAACATTCTGGTATAAAGCAGATGTCGCAATAATGCGCATACATAAACTTTACTACAACTGTGTGATTTTGTATTAAATGACGAATATCCATTCATTAACCATTAATGACGTATAAAAATGCAAATTATTAGCAATCCCGTTTTCTAAATGAATTTAATATGTTAAATAATGTCATCGCAATCATTTCGCATTTCTGTTCACCCCCACCCCCATTGTATAAGGGTCAAATATGAAGTAAGAGAAAAAGTTTGTTTTGGCTGGATGAAAACCTTGAAACTCAGCTTACGCAAAGTAACCTACTCTAATATGGTTCGCATCAACTATATGTGCGCATATCAATTGTAGTTTATCTATATAATAAATGAGACAAAGTTACAGTATATTGTCCAGAATGTACGGTACATTTTACCGCTACAAGGCACGCATACTGTAACTTATTTAATATGCTCTGTTGTTCTTCCTGTTGTTTCTTAGACCTATTATACGTTTCGAAATACGAGAATAAATAAGAAAATATATAAAAACACAGAGAGAGAGAGAGAGAGAGAGAGAGAGAGAGAGAGAGAGAGAGAGAGAGAGAGAGAGAGAGTTGTATGGTCAGTATAAATGTTATTTAAACTAGAATAATGATTTAGACCAACTGTCAAGATATAGAATATTTTAATTAACTATGTTTAGTTCGTCATTTTACTCAGATTCTAGGCCACAATTAGTTATATTTGCCGGTTCTAGAATGTTTGAACATCCAGTGTATGTAGCACTCAACTTTCTTCATTATTGATCATTTTCTCATAGTTAATTAATATATGTGTCTAATATTGATTTAATTAATGTAAATAAAAAAGTGTTCTAAAGTAAAACATTGAATATGTTTTGTGTGCATATCTTATTGTAAATAGCTACAAACGTGCAAGGAACTAAGTTTTTTCAATGGATAAACTCGGCAGGGATGTGATTAATTAATACACTCGGTCAATATATAGTGGCTTGTAGTATATATATATATATATATATATATATATATATATATATATATATATATATATATATATATATATATATATACATATATATATATATATATATATATATATATATAGAGAGAGAGAGAGAGAGAGAGAGAGAGAGAGAGAGTATGTGAGGTATAATGAACGCTGTAAAATGAAATGCCAACTACTAAATACACCGAGATCTGACGAAGTAAAGCCTAATGTACACGCATCCAGCCCAAATGTCATGTTTACAAGATTATCATGTTAGACTATATACATAATATACCGATATTATAATTAACTCCATTTCCACCAACGCCATGCCCCTGAGCTTATACAAAATATATGTGCAACAATTTTCATACAAAGATATAAGCTTTTACAGCCACAAAAAAGTAATTTTTAAGTTAAATTTTATCAGCTATTATAATCTAAACAGTCTCAAAGCAGCCAAGAAGAAAACAATATATGTATATCCGCAAAACTTATCCAAAGAAGATTTTAATGCGTCATAAAATATTTTGAGAATATATCTTCCTGGCCTAAAATAATGTCATTCCAAGACAAAAATAATATAATTCCATTCGTTATATAAACTAAAATGATAAACGTTGGAAAGTAGTTCCCGTATCCTTATGCAGACTAAACTTTAGTATAAAATACGTTATCATTATAAATCGGAATAATCTACGTTCTACTTCATCATAATATTTAATACGTATTTTTTGTTTTCAAGTTTGACGGACGTTTCGTGCATAGCAATGATGTCGCCACAGAAGGAGAGGAGGATATTTCCAAATCTAAATATGTGTCTGATGTTAATAATAATAATACTATTAATATTAATGAGGACTTTGTATAGCGCCTAATCTTTCGAAGCCCTAAGCGCTTTAATAATAAACACAATGAAACACTAAACTCTTAATCTGAGATGCTGAAATTGTTTATGAAGATGCTTTTTATATATTGGTGGATGCATTTTTAGGTATGATTTTTGTGCACTAATAGTTAGGGGCGTGGTTACGTAACTTGCACTAATTAAGGGTTTGTTTGTGTAAATTATTAATTATTCGTTTTATTGTATTATATCAATGATTAGAGGTTTGATTTGTATCTTTATTAATTAGTTGTTTGATTGCGTTAAATGTTATGGTTTGTTTTCAAGAAACAAAAATTAACTGATAACCATCTTGTAAATTTAGATTTGAGAATATTCATCATAACTTCATATTACTCGACTAATTATTATTAAGTTTTGTGCCAAAAATTGTAGCAATTGACCAGTCAAACTGGTTTGAAAGAATAACTATTTGCCTTGTTTGTTTGTAGGTATTTAAATGTCACTAATATTGTGTATAACTGTTGTATGTTATAAGGCCATTGGAAAGTTACCAGGGCTTCTTATATACATTAATTTACCAAACGTAAATATGACATTCATAACGGAAGACAGTTACACTCAACATTTATCATTCCAAAGCCATTTCTGAACGCATTATTGTATACAAAAGAGACTAAACTTATTTTTCATTACTTACATCATAATTTTAAGATTTTGTGATAATTTCCTTATTTAGTAGATGTAGCATCATAATTATATGGTTCTTTAAAGTGGTTATATTATGTACAAAATAACGTATGTATTGTAGTGATATATAATTGATATATAACATAATTACATGAACGTCGCTGTTTATGATTGAAACGTTTAAGCTCCATTTTGGACAGTTTAAAGACAGTTAGGTGCATGATAATGTAATGCTATTTGTTTCATATGTACGTATGCATGTATGTATGAATGTATGTATGTATGTATGTATGTATGTATGTATGTATGTATGTATGTATGTATGTATGTATGTATGTATGTATGTATGTATGTATGTTTGTTTGTATGTATGTATGTATGTATGTATGTATGTATGTATGTATGTATGTATGTATGTATGTATGTATGTATGTATGTATGTGTACAAGACTACACGACATATGATGGTATTTACGAACGTGTGTACACGTAATGATAGATTCTGTGTCTATCCATCCATCCATCCATCTGTATGTCTGTCTATCTATCTATCTATCTATCTATCTATCTATCTATCTATCTATCTCTCTCCCTCTCTCCTTCTCTCTCTCTCTCTCTCTCTCTCTCTCTCTCTCTCTCTTTCTCTCTCTCTCTCTCTCTCTCTCTCTCTCTCTCTCTATATATATATATATATATATATATATATATATACTATTGAGGTTGGTAAGGACTTACTTGTATATATTAAATGATACTCCTACATAAATGGTAAAAGGCAGAACCTTTGTTGAAACTATATTAGGGTAACATGCTTAATACAATATATGATCGAATTATGAACGTATGTATTTGATTACGTGTAACATATGCAATGCACAAATGCTATAATATGCTGACCACCATGACTTTAACGTAATTATTCAGCAAGAAAAGGAGAACTCAAAGAGTAAGTAGTTAGAAAATTAAAGCTAAGTTCTTAGTGTGGCTGGATAGTGGCTAATTAATGATATCAACATATTGATTTTATATTAAGCCTGAATCAATAGCAGTAAATTAAATTTTATTAAATTGAATTAATTCGTATGTACGTGTAATTCCTCTCAATTTATCAGATTATATAAATTAAAATTAATTCACTTGTTTTTTGTTATAAATGTCTTTGACATTCTTAATCATCGTCATCAGCAGCATCAGCTTCATCATCATCAGCTTTTTCTTCTTCTTCTTCTTCTTCTTCTTCTTCTTCTTCATCATCATCATCATCATCATCATCATCATCATCATCATCATCATCATCATCAGTCTCTTGACTTAATGTCGTCGTTGAGGTGCTATGCTGCTGAACATCTGACAAGTTTCCTCTACTTGTCTCGATCATATGCAAATGCCTGTGTCAAATCACAACTTTTTTTGGTCCATTATGTGATGTCAGCCCACATTTGTCTCTGAATACCTATCCTTCTGCCACCCGGGACGCTATCATGCAGGACGGTTGTGGATAGCATGTTTGCTCTATTGACATGGCCATACCATTTCAGCTTTCTCTTTTTAACGGGGTGGTAATTAGGTTTTCATATTGGCATACTTTGCTCCTGTTAGAGTTACGCTACTTCTTCATTTGTGATGTGGTTCATATAAAAGATGCCAATGTTGGTTTTGTAGCATCTCATTTCAAGTGCCTTGATTCTTCGTTGTAATTCTGCTGTCAGGGTCCAGGCATCACAAAAACACAAAAATAGTGAGATGATTAGTTATCTCAATAGTCTGATTTTAGTTTTCAAACATATAGTATTGTCACTCCAGCTGGGTCATAGCTTCGACATAGCTTATGGAACCAAGATATTTGAACTGGATCACCGTTTCCTGTTCATGTCCTCTGACTTTAATGTTGGTTGATAGCTGTTTGTCGTTTCACTCTAAGTCAAATCTGGATGATATTTATTCCATGTTATTCACTAAGGTGCCACGCTCTTTATCACTTCCTGCCAGCCCATCAATGTAGTCTGCAACGCGGAGGTTGGTAATGTTACTCCTTCCAATGCTTACTGTCACACAGTTGTTGTCCAGGTTTTTGCTCACGATGCACTCTAAGTATATGTTGAAAAGCTTGGGTGACAGAAGATTACCAGGACGTACTACGACTGCTGACTGGAACCAGTCATCCACATATACTTGGCATTTACCGCACCGATAGCCTTGATGTAAAGCTGCTTGATGGTATTGGTCAACTTTTGACCCACATTATACTTCTTCATTGTGCCCCCCCCCCCAACGCCTCATGCCACACTCTGTCAAAGGCCTTTTTGCTATCTATGTGCACACTGTAGATGTCTTGTTGATGGGGCGAGTACTTTCACCTAGTGCCCCGAGACTGAATATTTGTTATGATGTCCTTCTTTCACTCCAGAACCCTACCTGTTCTACAGCGAGTATTTATTCTGCTCCTGGATTTAGACTGTTCAAGATGATCTTCAGCATCGCCGTGCTAGCATGGCTAATCAGAATCTTAGTTTTGGCACAGCTGCAGATTGCCTTTTGGGGGAAGTGTTATAATCAGTGACTGGGTCCACTGTGTTGACCATTCATGTGTCTGCAAGATCTTGTTGCAGAATTTTGATAGTCGCCCTTTCACTGAATCATATCACTATTCTTGATCAGCTCAACTGGGATGTTGTTTGCTCTAGATGTCTTCCCATTTTTCAGCGCTTATATTCCTGACCACACCACTCCTTTAAGAATGGTGAGATTATCATGGAGTGACAGATAAATCCATGGTATTGTCCATAATGAACTGACAGATGTATCCATGGTATTGTCCATAATGAACTGACAGACGGGTCCATGGTAGTGTACACAATGAACTGACAGATGGATACATGGTTGTGTTAAGCATCATAATGACTAGACATATAGGTCCATGGCATTCTCCATAATGACCTGACATATAGTCCATCGTATTGTCAATAATGTCATGACAGATAGTCTATGACAGTGTCCATAATGACCTGACCTATAGTCCATCGTATTGTCAATAATGTCATGACAGATAGTCTATGACAGTGTCCATAATGACCTAACATATAGTCCATGATAGTTTTTATAAGGACCTGACATATTGGTCCATGGCATTGTCCATAAGGACATGACAGACTGGTTCACAGTATATTCCATAATGAACTGACAGATGGCAGTGTCCATAATAATGTGATTTTAAGGTCTATGATAGTATCCCTAAAGACCTGATAGGTAGCTCCATGGTAGTGTGAATAATATCATGACAGTTAGTCAGTGGTAGTGTCCATAATTGCCTGATGTATATGTCCATGAATGTGCTCTGAGTGTCAGCAGCAGACCATGGTGTATTGTTAAAACAAAATAGTCACATCTATCATTGGCTATGATATGACGCATCCTAGATTTACATACATGTAAACATTATCTTTCTTCAAACCACAAAATTAATTATTATATCAGTTTTGAAGTAACAACACACTAAAAATAAATGTAACCAGTATATGTGACCCTGACTTCAAATAAGAAAATTCTACAAATATCTGTAAGCACACTTTCCACACTTTGTAAATAAAGGAATAAACACAGGAGCATCACTTGCAGTTTTCATTCTGGTTGATTGCTTGGGTAAACATAGCAATTTTGAGATACAGAAAAATATCAAGAATTAGGTAAATTAAATGGCACTGCATTTCACTACTCTGCTATCAATTAGCAATTGTATCCATAATGCAAATGTGCTTTACACACACACACACACACACACACACACATATATATATATATATATATATATATATATATATATATATATATATATATATATATATATATATATATGGTGGAAATCGTGATAGTTTCAGTGTGTAGTGAGCCATGGGCAAGTCCTCTACTATGGTGCATGTATAGTTAGAACAGTGGCAGTTTTAGGGCCTGTATGAATTTTTCCATTTGTAATATAGACGTACTTCACGCATTATATTTGTAAAACTTTCATTGTTACGGTTTATTAAGGACTAATATATGTGACAAATAAACCAAATGGAATTAAGAAGAAATAAACCAAATGGAATTAAGAAGCAAGTTATTTAAATTAGTGCATGTATGTGGTTAGAGGTAGTTACCAACACAAAATAATAAGTTAAAAAGGCGGTAGTGTAGCTTGCAATTACATGTATATTTCACCATAGGCCACTGTGAGTGAGGTGGATAGGTATATGGTGCTCACCTTTAAAGACCACTCACACATCACACCTTTGTCTTAGTGAGTTCAAATCGAGGCTTGACCATTTAACCATATTAGATAACTATGTCAGAAGATTGCAAGTTTCTTAGCATAGGTCGATGGTGCTTTGAATTCATAGATCATACAGGTAGTACATTATGTCTTGTGATGAGCTTTGTAATTAAACCTCACAATAAATCCCAATGGTTGCCTTCACTAACAGCTGTGACAGCAAATGTCTGAAATTGTTTCAAATTCTAATGGTGGGATATACAAATTATATGCAATAAAACATGAAATCAGAGACTACACTGTTGTGTAATAATTTTTGTTTACAATAAAACCTGTAATCAGGGATCAGATTATTGTGTAATGGTTTGGTGTATGTACAAAAAAACCTGTAATCAGAGACTACATTAATGTATAATGCTTTGTAGGTACAAGAAAACCTGTAATCAGAGATTATATTTTTATGTAATGCTTTGGTGTATGTACAGAAAAAAATGTATTCAGAGTCTACGCTATTGTGTAATGCTTTGTGTGTACACTAAAACCTGTAATCAGAGACTACATTAATGTGTAATGCTTTGTATGTACAATAAAACCTGTAATCATAGACTACATTAATGTGTAATGCTTTGGTGTATGTACAGAAAAACATGTATTCAGAGTCTACGTTATTGTGTAATGCTTTGTGTGTACACAAAAACCTGTAATCAGAGACTACATTAATGTGTAATGCTTTGTATGTACAATATAACCTGTAGTCAGAGACTATTATTGTGTAATGCTTTATTGTATGTACAGAAAAACGTGTATTCAGAGACTGCATTATTGTGTAATGCTTTGTGTATACACTACATCCTGTAATCAAATACTACATTATTGTGTAAAGTTTTGTGTGTATGATAAAACATGTAATCAGAGACTACAATACTGCATAATATTTTGATGTATGTACAATAAAAATTGTAATCAGAGACTACATTAGTGTGTAATGTGTTGTGTGTACAAAAAAAACCTGTCAGGAAATACCACTGGTATGAGATACCTCCCTTAAGAGACCTGGTTCTTAATAAAGATTTGCACATTAACATAGTATTATGACATGTGAAGAGAGAACAATTATTTTCTTGGCAGGATTGTTCGTTCAATGCAGGTCTTAATGTTATGAATAAAGGAGTAGACTCGTGTTTACCACTATGCTTAGATGTTAACTTTACTTAGTTCTCTGTAGCCAAAAAAGGAGTAGGTGTTTATGTATATATATAAAATGTGGATTTGTTTATATGTGAATAACAATGCTCGACTCCTATTTACATGATCTTGTTTAGTTATATATATATATATATATATATTTATATATATATATATATATATATATATATATATATATATATATACAGAAAGAGAGAGAAATTACCCATTACAATTGCTCATTTTGAGTTTGCTTATGTTTGCATAGATGGAGTATGGTGTGGGTTCAATAGTTTATTAGTTATAAAAGGAATGAATATTTACCAGATAGATTGTAATTTTGCTAGCTAGATTATTTTGTAGATTGAAATAAAGGGTGTAATTCTTAATGGATTGAACGCAGACTGATTTTCTTGTTGTCATAAAAGTAGTTTATTTTACATAGGGTCTAAATTAAGCATCCAAATAATATTAAATAACATGTGCAGCTATAATTGATCCTTTCAATTTGTCAGGATGGCAGAAGTGATCAGTGCTGTATATTGCATGATTATTGTTGCTGTTGGTCATGATACATGTTTAATTATAACATGGGATACAAAAATACTAGTATAATAAGTTGTTCATGCGATAAAATTCCACAGCCAGATAAACTAGGCCAAGTAACCCATTTTCCAGCTTGCAATACACACTCATCCATACAAATCCCATTAATGGTCATTGTGCTTACATTTTTCAAAGCATCAACAATTTGATAAATGGGATCAATATAATTCAATAGGATAGGATGTCTAAACGAGGTCCAATATATTCCTTCAATGATCTGTATATGATTGTCATTATGCTGATGATCATGACCGTGGCATTTTAATAATTGACTAATATGAATGATGTAACAGATGGACCATGACATTTTAATGATTGATTAATATGGATGATGTAACAAATGGACTATGACATTTTAATGATTTAATGATAGCTAAGTCATTAACATACCAGCTCATGAAATTAACATAGAATATAAACTAAGCACAATGATGAAAAACCAAGAGGTAATTAATATATTTTAAAATATGTACACTTGGTCCAAGTTGTTATTCCACTTTAGTAACAGTACAAGTAACTTTAAGCTCTCCCACTCTCTGTGGTAAGACTCTCCCCCCTCTCTCTCTCTCTCACTCTCTCTCTCTCTCTCTCTTTCTCTCTCTCTCTCTCTCTCTCCTCTCTCTCTCTCTCTTTCTCTCTCTCTCTCTCTCTCTCTCTCTCTCTCTCTCTCTCTCTCTCTCTCTCTCTCTCTCTCTCTCTCTCTCTCTCTCTCTCTCTCATCCCTTGATTGGTTTGACTTAATGTTTATCATTATTCATTAAGTCCAGAATTATCATAGGAGGACACAAATGGAAATCCCTAGATTGGTCATTTCATGGATTGTACCCAGTACTTAGTACAATGGTCTGAAGAGAGATTGAGATAGACAGTGTGAGAGGCCTTTGGACATTTTCATATTTTTTATCATTAATATTAATCGAATTTCAGAACATTATAGCATGTTTAAGAAACAACAATAACTAAACATTCAATACATCACAGTATGTGTACCACATAGCCGAGGAATTTACATTATAATGCTGACATGGTTTGCAACTGTATCATTAATAAACAGTGTAGATAAATCCCATGGAAAGTGCACATATATGTCAAGAAGAACCATACTTCGTTTAGGTTAATTGGTGTAATTTATATTGCAAGGCTTTGATCATGCACAAATTCCTTTTCTATCTCACTAGACATTTCTGCTCAGTTTTTCCCTTAAGCATGAGACGAGTGGTAACAAAAGTCAGAAAGGATTATAGTGAAAATGTGTAAAATATCAAATTCAAATAGGAAATTAGCATTACTAATAGTTTTTATTGTTATTTTAAAATGTGTAAAATATCAAAATCAAATAGAAAATTATCATTACTAATAGTTTTTATTGTTATTTTAATATGTGTAAAATATCAAATTCAAATAGAAAATTAGCATTACTAATAGTTTTTATTGTTATTTTAATATGTGTAAAATATCAAATTCAAATAGAAAATTATCATTACTAATAGTTTTTATTGTTATTTTCATGTCACTAATGATGAATGTTGAGTAATTAATCATTGTTCTATAATCAACTACAGACGGTTGGTATATCGTTTATATATGCATATTATTGCACCTTGGACAGATCTAAATTTGACAGACAGACAGACAGACAGACAGACAGACAGACAGACAGACAGACAGATAGATAGATAGATAGATAGATAGATAGATAGATAGATAGATAGATAGATAGATAGATAGATAGATAGATAGATAGATAGATAGATGGACAGACCTACAGACAGACAGATATCACATACATTAAAAATATCATGGCCTTAAAAGTGTTGGTATAAAGTAACTTCTAACAAGAGTATTGGTAAATCAAATTGAGATTTGCCCATGGTGTATAAACACGGATAACGATAATGATTTTATAGCTATTATCCTCTCTAAACATGAATATGAATTTCTTGGAATATTACGTTAATAAAGGAGAAAATAACAACAAAATGATTTACATGTAAAACACCTTTATTGACACTAACACTTGTATATCCAAAAGGCAACCATACCCAATCCTGAAAATAAAACTTAATGAGCTCCATCCTGTGTAATCTGCTGTCATTCTGTCAACATTGCTGTTTTTATTCTCTCCCTCTGGCAAAAGTCAAACTTTGCAACTCTGTGGAGAATGAAAACAATGAGATCATATAAGGAGCAAGATAATGAGGCAACATTTAATCAAATAAACTGAGTTAATTGGAGAGTTTGATAGAGACATGGCTGAGACATTTCATTTTGTGTCCAAATGTGAGCTTGTTAGGGAAGACAGATTTGTACACCATGTGCCTGATGATATACTGAAATTTCAAATGTGAGCTTGTTAGAGAAGACAGATTTGTACACCATGAGCCTGATTATATACTGAAATTTATAGAAAGTAAGCAGAATAAAAACACTTTAAAAATCACTTTCTGTACTAATGGCTTAAGTGAAAGGATTCTTATGTTCAAAAAATAAATTTAGAAATTTACACGAGATACACCCATCTGAATTGGATCAGCAACTGACTGGTTTTATACTCACTGTTCGGAGAAAAGATGGATCTGAGTTTCAACCAAATAGCTTAAGAAGCATCATCGGCTCCATTGATAGCCATCTTAAAATAAAGAAATATGCAAGTGTAACCATGATAGGAACATACATAAATTTTGCATTAAAAATGGGACATTCTTCGCGCAAAGCAAAATGATTTACAAACAAAAGGAAATACACCTAATCATAGTCAACCGGTCACAGGAACAAATAAATGCCTTGTATAGCAGAAAAAAAATAGTGATGGAAACTTCTGAAGCCATTGTTAACACATTGTTGTTTGAGGGGTGTGACTTTAAATTAAAATCTGAAATGCAGGATAAATAAATATGCTAATGACCTAGTGTATTTTGAACTCACTCAAAGACAAAAACCAAGAACAGGAGACAATTTCAAAGACATCAGGGATATTAATCCTAAGATGTATGAAAACAAAAACAACAAAGAGAGAGATCCACTTGCTATCTATAAACGGTATGCTGAGCTAAGACCAGCAGACTTTGGTCAATTTGAAGATCCTTTATATATTGCACCCAACAATATGGCAATCTCAGTGACTAACCCAAAATGGTTAGGGAAACAAGTCATTTGACTTAATAAACTTGGATGCATAATGACAAGAAAATGAAAGAAAAGGCAAATATTACTGAAATAAATTAACAAACACAAATAGCCAAAAGCACCTAATTTAGAAGAGACAAAAATGTTTCCATAAGTGATATCATGCAAATTTCAAGCCACACAACTGTACAGTCAATACACAGCTACTCAAACATTAGTGATAAGCAGCAACAGATGTACTCCAATTACCTGGGTAACACTGGCCACCCAAGTAATGATGCTGTCAACCCCCACCCACACAAAAAAGAAATTTCAAACTGCACATATCAAGTTTCCAAACATGCAATACTCAACAGAAACAGATTATCAGTAACCCATTCTACGGATCGAATATCACCATACAAAATATGTTTGTTATGAACCTCGCACAAAATGAAAATGAGATCCCTAACTGGGTCAGTTTCTTTCAACTTGCCTCACACAGTGGAAACGTAAGAGAATTATTGAATGTGGTTACACTAACAGTCAGTTATAATAGCGAAATATGGACAGAACGATATCAATAAAATGTAGTTCGGGTTAATTTGTTTGATTACCTCTGGTTCCTTCATTATGTTGATGCTGCTGGCTTATTTGTGTGTTTGATTATGATGTATAACGTATCTTTTTAACACTTTTTCAGTCATATCGCCACAATGCCTGCAATGTGGCAGTTTATAATAACACTAACCTCTTAATGCTGAGCGCCAAGCGAAGCAGCTGTTATTACCATTTTTGTAATTCTTTGGTATGACTCGGCCGGGTGATTAAACCCAAAAACTCCTGCTTCTGCGACGAATGCTCTAACCACTAAGCCAACTGGCTTGAGTCGTATTGTTATCATATGTAAAACTGGTTGCCCTGTTACTGTTCATGACAACAAACGCTGTAAATCTATATTTGCATGCACATTCTTAACAAAAATTGAAATATAACTATCAGCCTTTTGTTTTCATTTCATGAAATACTGATAAAAGAAACATGTAGCAAATAATATGAATGAAGTATGCAGGAAATTAAGAATCAGTACATAACCATTTAGTTGAGCGTACCTACAGGCAAGAGAGAGGTGAAGAGTTCACTCCCCTAACATGCACTGTTTATGGCTGTCAGTTTTATGTCCCATATAGAATGAAAATTTACATCTGGTATAAATTAAATTTAGTATTAACGCTGTATCAATGATATACCAATCATATAAATTTTTCATTAAAAGGTAAGTCGGCAAGCCTCAGTTTCTTTTAATGAAATATTAATACATCTCATGGTATATCATTGATACAGTGCACATACTATATATATATATATATATATATAAATATATATATATATATATATATATATATAAATAACTGACAAGACCAACCATTATGACATACTGATTGTTTTATTTTAATTGTCATTAGCCACTTTATTTAGTTTGGTCATATATATGTTGTTGCTGGTGTTCAGAGCAAATTAGATATCAAAAGATGGTATTGGCATTCGTGACATATATATATGATTTAGTGTACATCTATACATGCTTGTGACTCTTGACTGAATATTCTTTCTTATCAGACATGTTATTGAAATATATACCTGCAACCAAAATTTTAACTTTGAAATTCTATGTGGATTTTATAACCAATATATAGATCTTTATGAAACTAAAAGAACAAAATAAAAATTATATATCTACCTCATCTGGTTCAAAAGTTATGGGTAAAAATCTTCTTCATAAAATGGCGTGATTTTCTTCAAAATGGTCAAATTGCACAAATGGCCATATTGAGTAATTTATATTATTGAAACTAACTGTAGTTTTAGGTCTGTAACTTTCCAGATCTGTTACATGCTATACAGAGACTTTGCTCAATTTTTTTGGGAACTCAATTCTCTGAAATAACGATGTAGCAGACCTCCAAAATTAATGATCTTCACCGACTTGGTCGACGGCAAAAATACAGCCGCAAATATTAAAAATTCAATATCTTGGCCATTTATTTATCAATTTTTAAAATTTAAAGTGTATTGTGCTCAGATTGCTGTAAACTATCTAATGAGTGTATATACTGAGGATTTAAAACACTTTTCATTTTTAACATCTCTCCACCCCCTGTGCAAAACATGCATGATGTCAACATACAACGACAAAAAAAATTGTAAAATCTGCACTGTGCAGAAGAGCACAAGCAAGAAAAATATTTTATTGAAATGAAAAAGGCATGTTATATAGCAAATTAAATAGCAAAGTGTCATGTCTGTGTGGAAAATCCCCCATCAGTTTTACATATCAAGATCTCAATATGATGCCACTTTAAGTTCAACTGCTGAAGAAAAGGTCTGACATTACGTCTCTCCAAGTCATGGGTTGCACTGCGGTTAAGAAATAACAAAGCATCTGATTCAGAAATAGATTCTAAATTTGCTCCAGCAACAGCTCGCAGCACACGATGCATCTCCTTTTGCAAATTTGTATGCCTAAGATCATCTTGACACGAGGCTGAGCAACTCTTTTTAAAAAGTTCTTTAGTTTGATCAGAAGTGACAGGAAATTTACTTTATATCTGATGGAGCTGGATCAAAAACTTATAGCTGATGACATCTTACTCTTGATGCTCAAGGGCTATTTTTCTCCTTTTGCCCTTTTTATAATTAAAACAAGTATTTAAATAAAGAATTTATTATATAATTAATCATTGCAAATGTCTTAGGATAGGATCAATAACCGCATGTAACAAATCATGCAGAAATGAATTCTGCGGATATCATTTACAAAGAGTACGTCGTGGGAGTTTTGGACCGCGACTTTGTATTCGTTGTGGGGTGGGCGTGCGTGGTAAATCGCAGTTGTGTCTCAGTTGTGGTGGTAAGCGATACAGAACATTAAAACGCTATTATGATAAACGAATTAGGAATTCCGTTAAAAAACTCCATCAAAGATTCTATCCCTGACAACGTCAATGACAAAATCATAAGAACATCTCAAGACTATATTGAAAGATTCCCACGTTATAATTAAACCAAATAATGAATTAGACATATAATATTATAGTATATAAATGAACCAAGAATTTCAGTCGCATCCCGTGATTACCAATTATGAAACATCTCGTGATGGCATTGTTAGAAACTGCAGACTGAAGAAACCAGTAAGGTGGGACAATGTTATGGGGTATTTGATGTTTGGTGCTGGAGGGAAAAATATTACTGCCATAGAATCATATATGAAGTATTTAAAGGATTGATCAAGGATGGTCTTTGTATTGATCATGTTGATTTTAATCTTCAAAATAACAAATTGGATAATCTTCAAGCCATCTCACAATGTGAAAACACCAAACGAGGGGTGGCTGGGAAACACTCGAAAAATGCGAAACCTGTAAATTCAAAAGATATTCATACCGGCGAAGAAAGAGTATTTCAAAAAATGACTGAAGCCGGTAGACATTTCGATATTTGCGAACCGTCAGTACGAAAAGTAGCAGAAAGAATTTATAAATCCGCTATCTCCAAGATAACCGGGCATAAAAATCAATTCGTTTACATATAAGTTGTGTGGGGTTAAGAAGAAAATCATTGAAATTGCAAGCAATTTACGATTTCACAAACAGACTAATTTGTAAAAAAATGACCTCGTAGATCAATTAAATTCTTGGACTGGTCAGTTAATTTGAAATTAATTTGCGTATAGACTGGATTATTTGGATCCTCGATGATTAAAAATCCTGGAGCCGTTGGTGCAAATGAAAATAAAATATATACCTGTTGGGCTTGATTTGATCTTTCGAGATTTATTTGATAGCTTCCTTTGATAACATCACATACTAAATTAAATGCAATCACTGAGGATATATTGATATTTTGCGGAGCAATATGCCTACCACCACCATCTGGGTCATTATTATATGTCAGGATAGTTGTTTGTTGCTGTGTTATTTTTTCCATACGTCGTAAATCCTTTTAAATCCAGCATCGATGGCATCATTTATATATTTTCTTAATTCTCTTGCATTATAACCTGGCAACTTAAAATCGGGGAGGATATCTTCTATGCGTGTATTAAGTTTCTTTGCAAATTCTGTTATCGTTTTAGGATTATTATGATCTAATATAAATCGAACAAATCGCGAATTGAAAAATTCCATGTCTGCAATACTTTTATTACACATCTCCATGATGTTGATGGCTTCATCTCGGTTAGGTGGGTTCTTACTAATTTCTTCTATGAAGTTATTTTTCAAAGTTTAAAAACTGGAATTCATATCCGTGAATTGTTTGTTCATGTTGAATTCCTTTATCACATAATACTTATTGTCCCTGGATCATTCTAACTCAAAAAAGCCATAAGCAAAGCCAGAATGATCTAGTGGTTCAACATAATAACCTAATTTGTTTTCCTATCTACCGCCGATATACCACCTACGATAATTATGATAATCCTCCTTCGTGGAAAAATAATCAGATTTTTTCGCTTCTGGTGGTATATTAACGGTTTCTTGTCGAGGTGGTATTTCAGGCCATCCTAGCACGGTTCTCGTCGAACTCTGATAAATATATACGACATATCCGGGTGAGTTTATCTCAATTGCGGATGATAATGTCGGCTCATGAACTGTTATAGCAATTGTCGGTTCTTTCCCCGTGATAGATTTTATTCTGCTTTGTAATTCATTATTGATTTGTTCAATTTGTTAGGACCCAGACGGTAACGAAAGAACGTTCCAGTCTGGAGTTCCGTCTTGTTTATTCTTACTCTCAAACATCAGGAAATTATTTCGTTGCAAATGGTACCGACCAAATATTTGGCCAACTATGATATACTCGTAATTTTTTCTAACGCTTTCTCTTTCACAGGAATCGCAGAAGGTACATTCACACTGAATTCAGGATATTTTGAGGTTATTGAGATCATACTTGTTTTCACCGGGGTGGTATGTTCCGCTATTCGTTGATGTAGTTCTTGCGATGTTGCCATTGGTGTTATGAACGTGTTTTGACATCGCGAAATCATAAACACGTAGCATCGCTGAGAACTCACCTTCTAATATTAATGTGTCATCGAGTTACGACGATATCATCGAAGATAATTGCGAGTATGCAGTTGATACAACATGGAATTTAACTGTATAATCTTGTAGTTTGCGCTGGCTACACGATGATATTTTGTTTGTTATTATCGAGATTATTCTAGCGATTGTTGTCGCCGCTGATATACAAATTGGAACAGCTATCGGAGCAACCATTGTCACTGGCGAGAGTATAATACCGGCCCCGGTGTTTACACCGCTCACTGAGTACACGGTAACATCAACTGCGGTAATTCGCCTTCGGTATTCTTTCATTTTTATTTGGTATTCCTCAGTGAGTGTTTTGAGTTTAGTTTGAAATTCTCTGACCGTATCATAGCGATATTGCTGTGATGTCAATGATGAAATCATTGTTGATGACATTTTATTTTGAAAACACTAGTGTTTTTAATTCAGTTGTTTACTCAAATCAGCTACGAATTCCACATACCATGTTATTGAAACTCTAGCCAAATTATTATCAGTGGTTGTTATCGTGAATCGTTCAGTTGTTCCCTTCTCGATGATCTTTGATATTGTATTTTTAACACCAGATGAACTCGTTGATGAAATATTAAATTGCGTCGGTGACACTTTTTTAATTGATCAATACCCTTGACGATCGCGGCAATATTTAATTTGTTGTTTGTAGCTGTCCACGCAAATGATCCGTGTTGAATAGTATATACCGAGTTTATATTTTTCTCATGAGGAATTTTTAGTTTTTCAAGTACTTGTATCATCTTCGGTAAATCATCTCTGATTACATCGCTGGTCGTTTTAATATCAGCGTTGATAGCTTCTATTCGCAGATTAATCACGGGTATTTCGTTGCTAATCGCTTTAAGATCATCGATGGATTTCTTAATTTCTGGTAGTTTTATATCGAGTTTATCCAATGTGATGACAAAAAAATTTTCAATGATATTTTTACGAAAAGTTGTAAACTTATCGACATGATCTGCATACCTAGATTGTAGTAATGCTAATTCTAACAAAGCGGATTTTATTTAAGTTAGCTTCGATGTGGTCATCGGTGGATTTCCCAAAAAAAAATTAATAGAGGTTTGTCAATGTTGTCAACTATACCTTTTTATAATTCAGAAAACCGATCGAATTTAGTTATATGATCGTCATACTTATCACTGAGTGATTTCAATGAATTCGCCGTGTTATCAAATGTTAATATTTTATCTGTTAACGTCAAAACAAGTACACCCAGTTTGAGTTTACCCTCCTTGGAAAACAACGCAATAGTATCTTCTACTGGGTCGCGTCGTTTAACTAAAATATCATCCAGGGAAACATTACTAGTTTTCAATTTTCCCTGACGATCTTGAAATACAACTATATCATTGGGGTCAAGACTTGCGAGGTTTAACATCTCATCTATTTCATCTTAAATTATGTTGTTTACATCACCGGTTCCAGTGCCTTCGGCACTGGGTTTCGTCATCATTGAGATAGATCTCCCCCAAATTCCTGGTAGAATTAGACCCTTTCCTCGTTTCTTTTTTTATACCCGCTTCCAGTTGCTTTTTTTAGTGCCATCCCTGCCGTGGTACCAACGGCTCCTAACGCTGCCGCTTTCGCTACCGCTGGGGCCGCTGCTGCAATCAACACTTGAATCGTAGCTAACAGCGGGAATATACCACCTGATTTTATCATGTTCATTGATCGTGGCCGCAGAGAGAGCAACTTGAACGCCTTTTTTTATTCTTGATAGCATCATCGAAGTTTTTTTTTTTTGACGAGCTGTCAGGGATGGTTTATTCTGACCGCCAGACATCTGATTGGGTTTCAGCGAGAACGTAGTTCCACATCTTTTTAGCTGATTCCGATTGCAATTTTTTGAGTTGACCAGAAGTCAACGTAACACTAACAACACTATATGACATTTTATTTAATAACAAATTGATCTAGTTTTCTACAATTACATATTTTTGAAAATATTACATTTTCCACTGGTGCATCAACTATTTTCATTTTTCCGTCAACTCCGTCAAGTAGCATTGATTTGTCGCTAAGAATGACAGCAATTGCTCGGCAATTAGCAATAGCGCCGCGAGCTATAGTAGCTATAAAGTGTATGTCAACTACGGATTGTCTTGCTAAATCAAGATGTTCCAGTGAAAAGTAATAGATCGGATAGAGGATCTTAAAATCATGTTGTGATATTTGTAGACTGGTATCTTCGTTTTGATCGCGTCCCGTATATGACAACAAATGATGGTACACGCGTCCAATATGGTTTTGCCCGTAATGAAGTTGTATATCTTCGGATGGTTCCTGCTGGCCATTTATTCTCAGCGAGACGTCTGTAACGCCTAATTGATCAAATATCATATGGCTGTGTAATTGTGAACCACCTCTCGCCATATCTTGGAACGCAATAAATATATGACGTGGAGCTGAAACACCTTTTTGTGATGCCAGGTTCCATGTAAATATGCCGTTAACTGCTGATTGCTTAACATCTGTTGTTAGCCAACTTAGCAACGACTTTCCTCATGCTCCCATAAATGATAGTAATCTCTCTTCTGTGGTGATTGATGGAGTCATTACTGACATCCACAATGATAGTTTTGTTAAAACAACTTTACCAGGATCAGCATCTGGAGCTGAAGGATCTGCTGGAATCCTCCAGATTGCGTCATTGTCAGTACTTTTTCGCATATGTACTACTGTATGCTTTGCTCCATAGATAACTTTTCGGACATTTCTGCAGAATCCGAATATATGATGCAGTGGAATCGCGGATGAAAATTATCGATGTCGTCCTTCCAACATTGACATGCGTGTTTCAGCTCCTAGGTTGTAACTAGGATCGTTACTGATAATCATATTCCCAACATCAACATTAGCAGCACCAGCATTATTGTTTGGTTGTCTTGCAATAAATGGAGTCGGCTCAGTAGAATTGTTAACATCCTTTGCAAACATCATAGAAGGGCCTGCCGATCTTGTATAATCGTTGGAATTTCCTGCTAGCCCTACAATTGTTGTGACCACATCATCAACATCGCGTTCTATAGACTCAATCTTTCTTCCATCAATCATATATCTAGCACTTTCGAATAGCGCCATGATACCATTATTGACTAAGCCAACTTTGGCGCCATCTGGATATGGTGTATTAGCTAGAACATTTGTTACCATTTTTCCTTCTACTTCGATAAACGCTTCAGAGGGTAGAAAATATTTGCTAGTGCCATGGACTTGAAGTTCAATTCTTGAAAGAATATCTGGTTGTACTGCGTGATAGGAAAAGAATTGATAATCGCGTTCAGAATCATCTTTGCGCACTGGGGTGTCCATATCAAACGCTGGATCAGCTGACCGTTTGAACATTTTACCATAAATTCCTTGATCTAAATTGCGATCTTGATAACTTTGTCAAACCACTTCCCGCTATCATGGTTGCGATATCATCTTGGTTGCTGATCGCCAAAGATGCTAATTTCTGATCAACCGCTTTATTTATTACTTTGCCAACGCTTGCAGGCATCACTTTCATAGATGGTAATGGCGAAGTCATCACTGGTTTCTTTTATCTCCGAACTAACGATATTAGATTTTCTTTAGCGGCAAAAAACGCTTTCCTGGCAACATCTGCAACAGCGCTAATTCCTTTATCACGAATAACATCAATAACTTTCATCGATAACTGTTTTGCTATTGGTGCTACTTTTGGAGCCATTCTTGTAAATAACCCTGCGATGGTATTGCCGAGACCATCACCATAGTATACTCTATAAACAGGCAGTTGAAAGTTTACTACGTAGACGCTGGTTGGTTTATCGTGGTTGTAGTGCATGATCATCTTATTTAAATGATATTTATCTAATCGCGTGACAAAAGGTCACAAACGAAGTCATCAATGACAATTAGTCACTGTGGTAACCGTCTTCCAACTCGTCGATACACGGTATACACCAATATCCATGATGCCACCCTCAAATAATCGTCTGCAGATGTCAGCTGCCTCATTAATTATTTCCGGTGAGTTATTTCCAGCTCGTTTCCCTCCTACGAGAACTTCTAATCGTAATATGTCTCCGAGAATATTACCAGGACAACGAACTAGACCACTACCTGATATCCCACTTGGGGCTACACTTTGAAAAAATCCCTCCCCGGTTGCACCTTGTGTGTCCTTTTCCTGATCTTGTAAATACCTAAAAAGTTCATCATTATCATCATCATCTTTGAGTTGGTCAAGTGATGTATCCAACTGGGTTCTTGTTTTTTTTTGTCTCCGTGTTGGTGTTTGACGCTCCCCCTCTAAATCAACCTCAAGTAGTATATCCCTTTCTTGTATTTTTGTCTTCGTTTGTCTCCGTGTTGGTGTTAGACGTTCTCTGTCTTGTTGTAGTTCTTCTATTTCTATTTGTAACTTTTCTATTTGCTGTTTTTTTATAATCACTAATTCCCTTTTTAAATTATTTATACCCTAACTCCCCTTTACCCAAACGATCAATCTCTTTGTTTATTTTATATAACCAATCATACCAATTATAGCGTGATATTATATCAGCTTTATACTCGTCATTTAAAAACTCCTTTCTTGAATGATAGCTGTTAGCAGCAAAATCACCAAAAGCGTGATAATCTTTTTGTTTTAATAATTGAAATTGTTTTATTCGTGTTCTAGCCCCTTCAGTAAATTTATCCACTAAAGTAACACTCCTTATTTTAGTAACATCACCCAGTTGTTTATCTCCAGCTATCTGTTTTAACAACGGGATAATACCCATTTTTCTATCCTGTTCGTCAATAGTCTCTCCCAAAAAAACTCTCTCGGTAGTTGAAGTGACAGGTTTAAATAATTGTTCAATGTCCATTGTGAAGTCTGTCTGAAGCCCCTGTCTCGTTTGTAGTTTTTTGCAAACGGAATCCCGCACGGGAATAAATTTCTTATTTGCAGTTAACCGTTCGCGTGCTAATCTAGTCGTTAGCGCTTCATTTACCATTATTAATTAATACACGATTTAAATGTAAGTGACAAAGTCACCAGTGAAAAATCCGTATATTGCTCACCCACCCCAACTCACTACACGATGCCAACAAAATACACTATTTTACCTGTCTTTACAAATTCGTTCAAGGTGAGTAAGCATACCTGTATATTGTATGCGAATAACTTAACTTGCAAACAGATAGGATATTGTATATGTCAGTTGTGTTCACTATAGTATTGGAGTGTTAAAGGCTGGTTCTCATGATACTGAAAATATTCGATTTTTGGACTAGGATTGTTCCACGGACAGCTCTATTATCGCTGTGACAAGTTGGAAATTCGTTAATAATTATAAGTTTTCTGCACCTGAGCCAATTTTTCACTATGATTATTGTTGACACATCTCGGATTTATGGAGAGATTTTTCATTTACTCCGTTGAGGCTACTTAAGGGGTATTTGGTCGGACAACCTTTTTATATTTTTGATCTTTGAATTAACTGTGCGTTTGATTTCATATTGATTCCCCAACTCTTTTCTGACTTTTTTCGACAATAGTGAATAACGGAACGAACGTGTTGATGTCATTTTCATATGCGAATGAATCATAAATCGCATGTTAAATTCGTTTTATAAAAGAGTACTAATTTGACAGCACATACCTATTATTTCATCTATAAATTGAAATTCAGAAAGGATCCTCTCTCAATCTAATTTATTTGACAATGTAATTCCTTGATTTTTCAAATTTGAAATCTGTTACCATTTCGTTGATATTTTCAGAATTCATTTATATTATATAGTATATTTCTAATATATTATATTTTCAAAACCAAAAAATAAACAGTAGCTATGATGAGCGGTTATCATTCACTTGGTCTCTTATTGGCTTTTGTGTCTTTCTTATGGTTCTTTTTCTTTGAGATTTTCTCTCTTCTTTTTTTCTTTGAGATTTGCTCTTCTTTTTTTTTCTTTGAGATTTTCTCTCTTCTTTTTGACCCTATGACCGTTTCTCTTAGCCCATAGTTCATTATCCTGTGGGGTTACCCTAGTATGACATAGAGCTTTTTGCTTCCATGGTACTGTTTATTTTTGACGTCCATAGTCATATATACCACGAAACATAGTTTCCAAGAGGGAAATCTAACTCATCAAATAATGAATTAGAAAACCAATGAAGGTATGCTTAGGGGAATGGACGTCATATATACATATATACAATTATTTACAAGTATTTACAAGTATTTACAATGAACGTCACATTTATATACATATATACATATATACAACGCATGATGTCAATGGTATTTACAATGATATAGGATGACAATGGATTATGGGATAATAATGGTATGATGGTATGATAATATGACGGGGCGGGTTCTACACTCAAACTGAAACCAATCATACAACCCACAAAATCATCCCGGGTTGTGAATGCAAAAGGCAGTCACACACTGTGTGACGGTGTGTGACATATGATTGTTTCTGTTTGAGTTTCGAATCGCTTAAAAGCCCAATAATATAGAGAGACGGGATGGTATATAAGCCGGCTAATACATGAAAACTAATGACAGAAGTGTGCTATTTGTATTTTTTTGTATATTTAATACAAATTATTGAACATATCTAAAGAAGACTGATTACTTGAAAAAAAAATCAAACAAAAAAGAATACAACTGTTTGTAAATACCAACTATTTGATTTGTTTCCTCACAAAACAAACTTTTGATTATTTCCATTGAGATTCGTGGCAGTTAACTAGTTTAAAAACTATTGAGATCCGAAAAAAAAAACGTACACATGCCCACACGAGTTATTCCCCTTAAAATCCGTAATGGTACTTAAGACTTTCATCGTTACAAGGATTTTTTACCCCATAGCAGCGGGGGGGGGGGGGGGCGCCACAACGACTTTGGCCCCCTCTGCTGCTGGCCAGTACCGTTTTCTAGTGACGCATTCGTGCCCATCGAAATAGACATTATCCCTGCTAATATATATATATTCTCACTCTTACAATATACAAAACAATATAATATAATCAGACGCATTTATGTACATTGCACTTATACAAACGTGCATAGATATGACAAATTTTGATACCAACGTTGCATACCGCAATATTATACAAAGTTTTTAATTCAATTCAACACCTGCAAATATATATCAAATGAATACATGCACGAGGTTACTATGACCAAAACCAAAAACGAATTACAATATTAATTATACACATCACGTTGCTCATATCACAAAATACGCATGTATATCAAATACAACGAATAAATAAAAAACCACAAATGACAAATCTATAGACATACTATAGACATACTGAAAACATTAAAGTACAATTACTTTGCAATAATATTTTACAACAATTGAGCAAATAATAACTAACCTGCTTCGAAGCGTGTTAATTATTTTCAGAATAATTCCGCAATACTAATGGTCTCGGAATAGTTTTATTTGTCTTTTCCCGCCAAATAATTGTAACACTACTAAAGGTTTGGTTCTCAAGATGAAATATTTAAACTTACGATTCTAATGTCTTGCGCTCGTAACTCAATTCCGATTGGAGGTTAGTTACTAATGATCAGACATTGCCTCCCTAACCGTCTGTCAAAGATGTTTACCATACAATTTGACGATCCCTTGTTCCAAACAAGAAATCTTCACATACATGTGAACAAGGTTACGTAACTGACTTTGGCACACAAAAAGAGTGCGTCTGAGTTTATAACTATGTCAAACAACTAACAGTATGGACACCTCAGACATTTTGCAGGCGAGAACTTATGGTCTTAGTGTTTAACATACCCATGCTAAAAGTTTATTTCATTACATGACAATCCCAAAACGCTTGAGAATAAAATCGGGATTTTTTTCTCCTTCACATTTATCCAATACAAATGTACGTTACAAACGCAATAAACAAACAATTATAGCTACGCCACACGCTGACTACGGACACGAATACACATCCAACATACCGTTATTTACAGAGCGATATATGCGATTTCCACGCTCCTACTAATAAGATCAGCGCCTACGTTCAATGTTCCTTTCACGGATCTGATATGCATCTGGTACTGCTGCAAGAAATGTGGCCACTGCACCATTCGACAATTTCGCCTAGGCCAGATAGGCGAGGGGTTGGTAGTCCGTTTACAATATAAACTTGCGCCCGTACAAGTATTCCTCGAACCATGATATTACGATTGCAATTCCGAGGCATTCCTTCTCCGATATTGAGTAGTTCTTCTCGGCAGCAGACACTTTTCGAATACCTTACGCGGCAGGGAAAATAGTCCCTTCGTGTTCCTGTTACCGTACCGTACTCAGGGTTTAACATACCCGTGCTAAAATCTGGTTTCTTCCATTACGTGACACCTATATTGCAAGTCTGATGAAAATGATATTAGCCAATCATGATCAATAAATTCATATTTATCGATGCCGCTCATCATTTATCTCATCTGCATTAATGATGATAGTTGTTTGATTACAGACATAAAAAATCTAATTCATTATTTGGTTTAATTATTACATTACTTGGGAATCTTTCAATGTAGTCTTGAGGTGTTCTTAGGATACAAGGAGGCGGTCCAAAACTTCCGTGACGAACACTCTGTGAATGATATCCACATAATTCACTTCTGCATGATTTGTTACATGCGGTTACTGATCCGATCATAAGCCATTTGCAATGATTCAATATATAATAAATTCTTTATTTAAATACTTGTTTTAATTATAATATGGAGCAGTTCAAGAGATTATCAAAGATTACGCCTTGAAAAAATATTAAATTCAATCTCGATAGAGTCTCCACTGATGTACCAAAGGGTCTAATAAGTGATAGAAGCATGATATTTAGAATCCGTGATGGTTTTAATGAATTCAAGCGCGATGGGGCATCTCACTGTTGGTCAACATTTTGAATTGATGGTAGTGTTGATGCTACCATGAACGACGATCTCACATCTTGACCAGAAAAAGTATTTTTTTAGAGTGAAATTCATTATCTGCTCAGGAAGGGGAAATTGGATTATACGCGACAAATTCGAACCTATCTAGAAAGATAAAAGAACTGTCACTGTGAGTCAGGATTCCAAACCAGGAATTCTGACTGGGATTTACAAACCGTATTACGAGAGATCATATCCCGTAACCGCGGTTATTTATGGGATATATTCGTTAAATGATAAACCGAGAATTGAAAATTAAAACCAATGAAACAGTCAGGGAGGATAAATTGTGTAACAGAAGGAATAATAGATCATTTTACAAATGCGTTGCGTGGAAACAAATTGACGGATCTAAGACGTAAAAAAGTAAATGAATGGGGACTAACAGTTAGAAACGGAGCAACGATTCAAAATGTGGCAGAACGAGAACGGATACTAAAATTACCAATATTAGTAACAACCATAACAGGCGAGGTATTATATGAACCTAAATATAAATCGAGAAGATGACTAATCAAAACTATTGACCATAATGAACACGCATGGACACCTGCAGTAACAATATTTCCGCGAGATAGAACAATAAAATATATACCCGTGGAATTTTCCGCCGGGGGTTTCTCCCCGGAGGAGAAATTATTTGATTTTATTTATCAGTTAAATACAAACGGTAATGTATCCGTATGGTTACTTCACAGTTTGAAAATTGAAAATGAAGAGGGTATATTCGATCAGTTTGTAAGACCCAATGGTGAATTATACCGTTCTAAAGCCTTCCACAACGAGATTAAAAAATTGGCTATTTTTTTTTTTTTTCAACAGAACACGACGAACAATTACTAAAAAACTGTTGTACAATTCCGTCAGTTGCAGCTCATTTCGCGATATTATCAGATATTAAGTCATGCAGCATCGAGTACAACCATGGTGGTTTATGAAATGCCAAATATGACCATAAAAGTATTATTTCGGTTGATATGATTGCGTGTTATCCTGGGAGTTTTCTTGGGTATCGAGAATGTGCTGAGTACTTCAAAAGATTTGGGCATCCCATACATGAGATGACCCGTGTTGCGATTAATGGACCACTACCAGATTTTGATTTAACTGGATTCGCTCGTGTGAAATCATTTGAATTGGTTAAAGGACTTCATCCGTGCTGTTATGTTTGGATTGGTAGACATATATCTGAAAAGCACTGGATGCCAATAGTGTTATTACGGTGTATGATAGAATCTAAAATGTTGATATCGCTTATTGTCAATGAAGCAATTATATCATATCGGAGACCAAACGATTTAATAGTGGCAAGTAGATAGTCAGAGACACACTTCAGATGAAATTATTTAGCATGCATAAAGAAATATTTGCAACATTTCCTGTGCCCCTTTGTTATAGACCCAAAGGTAAACAAAAACAGAATTTCAAAGTTGATATTCCTGGACAAAGTGAAAAGGAAATTCTCGTGAAAAAATGATACTGTATTGGTTGATATCCGTGTTGTAGAAGATGCATTATGCTCTGAAAAATCCCCATGGACGCTAGGTTACGCAGCTATAATATATTCTTCGCAGGGATTGACTATATCAGATACAATAGTTTGGATCATAGATAATCGCATCGTGTGGTCAAATTTAGGTTATCTTGCAGTGTCCAGAGTACAAAGAATAAACCAACGTTGAATAATTGTTTTAGATGATAATAACACAACTATCAATGATATTGTCAGCCATGACATAATCAGAAAAAAACTCTCTAGTTTTAAACAACAGGACAGAAAAAATAACAGAGAATTTGACATTGATGCTGAATTAATAATTACACTGAAAGAACAAGAGAATAATCACTGCGCGAGTTGTAATTGTATAATGAGTTGGTGTTGGTCGGATAAAGACACTTGTCAATTTACCGTAGATAGAAAAAAAATAGCAGTGTTGGTCATATCAGAGATAATGTGATGTTGACTTCTTTTGAGTGAAACAGACGCAGAGGTGCTAGTTAAGACCAAGCGGCGGTAATTGAGTATCCTCGGTTGTCACTTGTGATTGTTGACGAGTAAATCCGCGCTGAGGAGCAGTTGAATCCAACCAATAAACTGGCGTTTTACCCGTAGATCGTGTTATGCTAGATATGTTATGTGCGGTGACATTCCAAATAGGAAGTAGCCCTCTTTTGCCACCTTCGAGCTCTCCTGGTTCATATCAATATCTAACAGTTACATTGCCGAGTATTGGTTGTTTTGAAAAATCATTTTGTGGTTTTACAGGTATATACTTTTTTTTAATCGCGTTGTTATGTTTCATGTTGATTGTTCTAGTAATCTCATTATTTAGCGCGGTAATTACGCCTGGTAATATTTTGACCCATTCACGGGATCGTTTATCCTGAATAAATTCTTTCAAGTATTGATATCCAAATAACCGATCAGCAAGAATCCTATTAAATCGTTCAACAATTGCGTGATCGCGATGTAATGCAGTATGCCCTCGCCTGATAGTCACATTATGATGTTTCATTGTTGATAAGACTATACCTTGAAATTCCTTGCCATGATCAACTTGTAATAGATTTGGCCAATGCAGAAGACTCCTACGATAACTCCTTTCAAACGCAGAAGCATCTTCAGCTGATGATTTTATTTTTAATGGCTCTGCTTGCTTGTATTGACTCGCAACATCAACTACGGTTAGAGCATATTTGTAAACACCATCATGCGGCAGAAATAATATATCAGGTTGATGAACTTCACTAGCGACGTTGATATCAAAATGGGAGAAGTTACTTTGTTTAGGCGGTGGTAGATAAATTGGTCATAATGCCTGTTTGGATAACCAATCCGCTGCAGTGGTATTTTTCACTTTTGCGGCGCCAGCGAGTTTACTAATAGCTGCTTTACCCTTCTAGTATCCTCTTGGAGAATAATAAATAGATTCCAGGATATTATTAATTACCAGCACTGAGCATTAATTTGCCTTTCATCGCCGATTTTACCAACCATGAAGCCGACATTTCTTTGAAGGATTTATCAGTGATAGAATTCAACGCATGAATTAATTTCACATCTGCGATATTTCAGTGTTGCAGATTACTGCTTTTATAAGCAACATCATGAGCATGACACGCCTTATCAATAGCGTTTATTGGATAGTCACCTGGTCGGGTTCGTTTTGATCATCAAGTCTGATATCGAGTCTGGTTATGGGCCCACAATAACTATACCCTGGAGGGAGTTTATCTCCCGGATATTTTGCCCATGGTGTTCCTGGTAATTTTACTAACTTCGTTGCAATATCACCTCGTTTTATTTTTAAAACATCTCCAGATTGCATAGAAACAAATCTAAACTTTTTGGTACCGCATTGTACACACTTACCAGCAAGTGCTGATCTGTTATTTTTTAGTTGTAATCGTTGTCAAGTCATCTGTGCTGGTACGCGTCTTACATTTCACACAATATAGATCCATAATTTATATATAATAACATGAATGTAATTGACTTTTCAGCGACTAAAACAAGAGAACCAGTTAAACATCATGAAGCGCTACCAGATTCTATTCTTATGATTATAATTGGACTAACTGGAAGTGGCAATACGCAATTGCTAATTAATTTAATAAAGAGATGGATGAAATGGGAGAAGTTGTATTTAATAGACACGAGTGTAGACGGTCAGCGATGCGACGAGGTGTTAAAACAAAAGGACAGCGGAAATCACCGGCGAGGGTATTATTGAATTTATAACCGATATCAAGGATGCACCGAGTATTGATAATATTGATGGGAGTATTAACAATTTGATCGTCTATGATAATGTCATGTTAGACAATCAATATAACCCCGTTAGGATATTTTCCAGACGTGATATATGTCACTCAACGTTACACTCAAATACCAAACGTGATCAGAGATAACTGCAATCTTCTTGCTGTATTCAACGTAATTAACACACATACGCTACGAAATATTCACCAGATCTGGTGCAGTGGAGACATGGGTCATGGTACCTTTATATATTTCTTTAGTCACGCTCAGTCAATCCCACATGGATTTGTAACGATAATTTTGCATGACTCTAGATCAAGATATCGTATTGGACTTGATCAAATATTCGGTTGAAATCGTGAAAAGGATTTTCAACCCATAGCAGCAGAAGGGGGCGCGACAACGACTTTGGCGTCTTTTTTTTTTTTCTCGATTTTTGAGAAAGCATTGGTTAGCCAAATTAACGCTCAGCCAAGTTGGTCTGTTCTCTCCCCTCAGCTGCAGCAGTTTATAGTGATGTTTGGCACTGATTCATCATGCACCAGACATGTAGCATGATGTCCAACCGAGTCACATTATCCTGACACCAGGCCGACCAGTCTTAACACTAACCTCTTAATGCTTAGCGTCAAGCGAGGCTGCAGTTAGTACCATTTTTGTAAGTCTTTGGTATGAGAGGTCCGGGGATCAAACACACGGCCTACCGCTTCCACGGCGGACGCTCTAACCGGTAGACCACGGAGCGGTTAGACAGAATCAGTGTGAAATACACTTGTATATTGACGAATTACATAATGGTTGACTTTGTGTAATAAAATCCACAATAAAATATTGCATCGATCACGACAAAGAGTACGGTATTTAATGTCGGCATAAGCACAAGGTTGAAAAGTTGTTATTTACATGCTTCATGTATATGTACTTAAACTGGCCTTGATTTTGGTCCGTATCTTCCCATCTTATTGAGGCTACCAAGGGGATGGTGTTTTTGTATCGGATGCTATGACAAACATTAAAGCGACTGAACCAACCACTTGTTGCAGCGAAGTCCTCCACACTAAGTTTTCTTCGCAAATGTGTCATTGAACCATTTTGTGGCTTCCTCCACGTCTTCAAATGTAGCAGTCTTTTGCTTCTTCCTTTGGGGAGCACAGTTACCTTTGACGTAGTCTTTCTTGATTGACTCAGTAGCTTTCATCCTTCCTGAACGAATGTTATTTTTTAACTAAAAAAATTCACAGACCTCTTTGCGAGATGTTCAGCCTTAAATTTCCTTAACAGCCAGATATTTAGTTTCCCGAGACTGTAAAAATAATTTGCGTTTTACACTGCTGTTGATAGCCATCGTAAATGTAAATAAAGTTAAAAAAGAAACTTTCACAGCAAATAAAACTTGTTTTAATCACTGATCACTTTCAAAGGTCTCGGGAAAAAAAAACATTAATCACGAGTATTTTGACTCATTTTTATGAAACACTAGCAGCATCATGCAAGAAAGCGACACTACATACATACAATTATTAATTTTTTAAAATTTATTTTGTGTTGCCCGTTTATTTTCGAAATGATTGTAATATGATGAAGAGAGAGAGAGAGAGAGAGAGAGAGAGAGAGAGAGAGAGAGAGAGAGAGAGAGAGAGAGAGATAGAGAGAGAGAGAGAGAGAAAGAGAGAGAGAGAGAGAGAGAGAGAGAGAGAGACGGAGAGAGAGAGAGAGAGAGAGAGAGAGATCTGAAATGAAATGTCATTTGATGTGGGGCGAAATGTCCTGGGCTGAAACGTGCATGGGAGAGAAACATACAGGTATCAGGTGGGGCGAAATGTCCAGTGAAGTGGGGCGAAGTATCCATAAAAGTGGGGCGAAATGTCTTGGGCCGAAACATACAGGTATCAGGTGGGGCGAAATGTTCATTGAAGTGGGGCGAAGTGTCCATTGAAGTGGGGCGAAACGTCCTGGGGTAAAAAATTAAAGGTACCCACTGTCAATAATACGTCTCCTTTTCCTTGGCTGTGAAGACACCTCCCTCTGCTCTTCGCATTTTTGCCACTGACGTAACTGTGTAGTCTGTGAAAGCGACAGAGTTTCGCGTTTTTGCTGAAGGTGTATATGGACGTCACCTTGAATAATTGCATTTGTAAGAATATGAGGGAATTCGTGGTCAGGAATTGATTGACATTCTTTTGTAGGGGAGCTGACAATAGCCGGTGCCATTGACGTGCCTGTGCGGTATGTTCATGCAGGTTTTCATTGTTTACAGTATACATAGGACATGAACATTGAAATACCAATTTTTGCAAGTAAATCAAGCTATATTTTAATAGAGATGCATGCAAGAAAGATACAAATTATGTCTAAACTGAATATGCAGATTGGCGTGGTTTCAGGACATTAAAAGGACATTCTGGACATTCAATGAGTGGGGGGAGGGCAATTCTCAAAATGCATTTTTGTTAATGTTCAGAAAAACATAGTCCCACTTAATTTCATGAAAATTAACAAAGTCTAATACTCTTGATAGTGCCTGAAAACTTTTTATAAGCTTAAGTTTTAAGTAGGAAAATCAATGAAAGCTAAACCAAGTCACATGTGTCAGCCTGCTGACAAATGTGTGTACTCTTTTCCAGACCCCTTTTCATTTTCATGAAATCTAACACAACTGTTAGACCTTCATAACAGCTGTTTCATGTTTGTGTAAATTATTTCAACAGAATATTGCCATGTCTAATATATAATAAACTTTAGAAAAGAAAAATATTTGTAGAGGGTCCATAACAAGGGGAGATAACTCAGTGGACCTTTTCCAATGACCAACATTTGTGCTCGTACCACAATTAGTATTTCCAATTCAGTACCCATTTTAGAACCATTTTTCTCCTCTCATTTTGGTGGTGATATTTATGCATGTTTGGTAGGGATATAAAGGTAATTGCTTATTCTTGAAAACATGAGCTCAGTTGTTGTCTGTGTGTATTTTGTCGACAGTGAACACTGAGTAATAAAGCATCGGTGTCCAGAAGCGAAATATGTGTTCTGTTTACATGCTGCTCTGTTTACAGTGCAGCCTATCACAAAAGTGCCAGTGAACCTTTCACAGGAACTTCTCCGTGAAGTCATATTTTGAAGTATTTTAGACTAACCTAAGATTTATATTGATTGTCTTACAGTGGAACGGTCAGTACTGAGAAATATATGTATAGAACATATAGGAAAATTGTGTTGTATATCCGTTTTGAATAGAGCTTTCATGGACTAAATTCATAAAGATATAATCTTGCCACGACACCGTTAATTTAAATAAATTGAATATATTCATTCCAAGAAAAGAAACACAGACAATAATTTGTTTATCTGAATGAAATCAACACACACACACACACACACACACACACACACACACACACACACACACACATATATATATATATGTCAAATAACCTGCTGAAATTAAATGAAGTTGTACACACTACCGACATACAATGGGGTTAATGTGCTAAATATTTGAGATATAACTTTGCCTACGCAACGGTGCTTGCAGATATGGCTGAAACGACATCATAGGTCTCACTGGACAGTTGTTTTGGCAAATGTTTGTCCGACAAAGACCTATAGCAGAAAAATGATAATAATATTACATTAAAGACATGAATAAAAAGGAACTAAGGATTTTTGTTGAAATGATGCTTGTAAGATTTTGACTGAGGAATTAAAGTTAATTCCGCATGCAACTAATGACTTTTATACTGAATCAACACTGCCCCCATCCCCTCTATTTTACAATCAATTTTTACAGAAAAGGGATATTTTGTATATTTTTCTGTGACAAAAGAGTTAAAAGAATCAGTATGTGCCTTATACATGAATACAGTTCACTAATGCTGTAACAAATCAGCATACTTTGCATCACCCCTCAACCATCTAGAATTTTAGATATTTATCTCTGTAGCAGACACATGTAAATACGCAAGCCAAGTCCGCGGCTCATTTGAAGCCCAAGTTATGCATTTGATATCCTGTGCTACTCTAACTGTGACAGGCAGTCACCAACAAGTCAACCGGTTTCCAAGCCTAACTCAAAGTATATCTAACCCACAATTCAGATTTAGCTTATGTGTGAACTGAAAAATGCTAGGATGGCGATAATCCGGTCCATGCCTTCTACCTTAAATAGTAAGGAGGTGTCAAATGCGAAACTATCCAGTGAGACCATATGGCCAGTGAATTGAGTCTTTGCACAGTAAATATAGATTACTCAGAAATATGAAATATACATGGATACATTCAAAAATTGTTGGCAGCTTAAGACTTACTGTATTTATGATTATTACCTCCTCTTAATGTATGGAAATGAAACGTTGACAATTTTTAGCGCTTCGCAAAAATATTAACTTTTAGTTTTACTTCCATGCGCCGCGTAGTATTATAAACATGTATCCGAATATTTATTATCCCAGCTAACAATTCCACGTTGCTGCTACGTTGCAGCAATGTTGTACTAAGGTTGTGGCAAAGTTGTCAAATGATGTTGTGGCAATGCTTTTAGTGAACAAGTGGTAACGTTGCTAAAACGTTGTTATCTAACGTTATCAAATAACCTTCCTACAACATTCTTGATGAAACCGGCTTGTGTTTCTGAAACACATATTCCGCACTTTTGGCAAGAATGTCAAACAAAACGACATTAAAAAAAATGTCAACATTACCATCCAGCTAGGAGTTGCGATAGCAGGAATGTCACAATTGCTATTGGGACAGCATTAAGTGTCTATTCTGCAACATTTTCATTCATGGCAAACCAAACATCACCAGTCATTAATAAAAATACTAATAGGAGTAGCACTCTGCATTCGTTGATACCTGACAACTCTCACAAATCAGTTCAAAGTTGCACATATAATAATGTACTCTTCACAATACAGAATTTTTATTTATCATTTCATGCGCTTAAAAAGAATCTTAGATAAAAAAAAGTAATGAAACTAATATAAAAAAATTAATACGTCCATTCTGAAGTTTGCAATGAGTTTCAGTACAGGTGTTCTAACACGGTTTATATGCAAACACTGCTTTCCGTTCATTGTATGAAATCCTCTTTCAAGATAGTTTTTCTAACAGACTTTACAGCAGGGTCTTTCATTAGATTTAAAATGGACATGTGAATTCACCAAGTAGGCAGGGGTTTGGGGAGATCTACTTCAATGGGGATATATAAAAAAAACATTATGTAACAGGGTGTAAAGTGAAAGTAGATGGGTAAACCACGCTGCTTTTGCCTGATAAGGAATCCCCTCAATCTGCAGACTAAAATACAAAAAGGAAAAAGGAAACAATACAACATATATTTTAATAAAAAATTTTTTCTTCTAGATTTAATTAAGTTTAGAACTCAGAATTAGTCTCCTCCTGCACTATCTTTTTTCTTCTGTTCTGGGACCTGCAAATTAAAATATATTTTGAAAGTCACATATCATCTCAGCACCGCTTACATATGCAGAAGTCACATTATCACATTAACTAGCATTATTAAACTTTATGAAACTTTCTTCACTGCACATGTGCTTCCAATAGTATTGTTAAGCCAAGTAACAAGAAAACATTGTACTTATTTGTCATTTAAGGCAATTGGATGGTGAAATCAATTTGAGCAAAGTAGAATTTATTTTGTCCAAATATTACATGTGAATAAAAATTCCAAGTGGAAGTACTTGGTGTATCAAACAAGATGGAGGAAAATTGTAGTTAGCTGTACTCCAGCTTCAATAGTCCTGGAAACTATGATAAGCTGATTTTGCTTGCAATTTAGAGATGCACCCACAATGCTTTAAAACAACTGAATCCAATATTTATGAAATAAGAGTCAAATGGCTAACATTTTATTTTATCTCTCCACGTTGGTTGGGTGCATATTTAAGGGTCTCCGATATGGCCTCTTTAATTCCATTTTCTTTCGCTTTGCCATTTATTTTTCAAGCAAGCTTCTGCAAGAGAAACACAATATTTTAAAATAGTTTTACAACAAAGAATGCATTGCAGTTTTCTACATGCCAGCAATAATCAATGATGTATTTATAAAATAGGTACTTTTAAATGTGGTCCCAGGTTCTTTCATATACATGTAATTGCAGTATGCGTGAAGAAACATGTAGTTCCTTACCCAATCATGGAAAAATCTCTGGCAAGTAATTAAAAATAAATAGTCAATTGAAATCAGGTCATACTTACAATAATATAACAAATTAACCACCGTGAATCATTTGCCTTCATAATTGACATTCACTCTAAGATGTAATTAAAATTGCTAGAAAATATGTAATGGCGTATATGTAGTAAAACACATGTAAATGGCCATCTCTATGCATATTTTGACCTACATCCATGAAATTTAATAGCTGACCACTACATCTTATCCATCATACCCCCAAAATCTGTAATAATAATACAAAAAATTCTTTTTCACATCTATATAAATCAGCATATTTATACGTATGTCTAAACATACATTTATTTGAATCTCACTTGTGATTGAAATCAATTTAAATTACTTGGTATTTTTATATACATGTATATATAAATTTTGGTCAAGAACGATAAATCTTACGCTCTTGAGCTAAACGCGCCTATTTCGAAATACTAGCCTAACGGGCAGCATTTTATCATGGTCACATATCCTATCCTCGCTATTTTTCGTTCTAAAAATGTACCAGTGTAACAATATAATTTACTTAATACGAGTCGGATAAATTTTCACAAGATGAACATGCTGGTTCATATACATGTATCCCATTGTCTTTGTTTGAAAATATGATTGAGCCTTTGAGGCCATGGCGGTGCCTCGCGCCTAGCTCGTAGCAGTTTACAAGTCCCTGATTGCATCAGCAGACATCGACCAATTAAAAAAAACACATTATTTTCTGCATCTATATATGCGAATATACGTTAACTATTTAACAATTTAATTCTCTTACCTTGGTGGTTCAAAATAGCGGGAAACAGGAGATTCGTTTCTGGCTTATATTGACCTATCGCATGTTGACAAGTATTCGGTCGGTACAGGATGAGCTAGTCTTTTGTTCGTAGATACGTAAAATATTGTTAAGGCAATGGCATTACCTCATGTTTGTAATAAAGAAAAGCTGACGAGTAAAATATTTTCCTACAAAAATTGCAACCTCCTTTTAGTTATTAGTTTTGAAAATAAAAATGGATGAACTACGAAACTATGAGTGTTCTCTTTGATAATGTAACGTTAACCACAACATTGGTACACGTTGTAAAAACGTTATATAATTTATTTGGAATAATTATGTTAATTCTTGTCCATATTATTAGGATCAATGCAATTGCATGCCATTTGTAATTTACTATATCTTTTAGATTAGAGGACTATTTAATTTCATTTTCATGTGCAACGTTTTAGCAACGTTGCCAAAACGTAATTTTCCCACGTAACCAAAACACAACCATATAGCAACGTTGTGAAAACGTTGTGTGTTAGCTGGGATAATGGGTTCCAATGTTTTTACATTAAAAAAAATTCCAAATGTATCTCAAAATATGCCTAAAAAGCAGACCACTCTTCTGAAACCGAATCGGACACAGAAAACGGGAAGCCAGAAACGGTTATGCCCTCTGACAGTCCTATATCTACTTAACAGTTGTTTTACAGTTTTCTTTACTTACTTATAACAGTTTCACCAAAGAACTTGCTATGACACAGGTAAATTGTATTATTACTGTCTTTTGTTAACTTCATAAAACTGTATTCATATTTTGGTAACAAAATCCATACTTTAAGGTAAGGTGCATATGAGAATTGCAGAATAGCAAAGGTTATCTATGATATTTTGAAATGAACTGGATTGCTTCAATGAGATTGCATCTACTTAAATTTGAAGACATTTGTATGTGATAAATAAGTATTTAGAATTTAACTGTAAGGAGTTGAATGCTAGTCAGTAGGAGAGACCTGTATCAGTCATTTTTTTCTTCATGGTCCCATATAACTTGTTGATCCCCATTGGTGAATGTTTAATCAGCACTATCCAGGTTTGGGGTTTGCCACATTAAAAAGGGACTCTCAGGGTCATTCATATCTGCATGACACTTGTTTCAATAAAGTTTGTAAAGACCTACAAGTTCTTTATGGGGAATATCAGGTATGGCATATGCTCTAGGCTCTGCTAGTCTGAAAATATAGAAGGAATTATATCATTATATTTTATTAACTTGTACTCATGTACAATCATTTGTCATTTGACAAATTAAAAACTTTATTCAAGGACGTTGCATTATTTTCTTTTCAGATCTCTTCGACTCGTTTAGCTTTACAACAATATTGAACTGAAACGTACGCTTGCTAACTTGGGTTGTTTGGGGTACTTTGGTATTTGATATGAAGTATGAAAGGAACTCAATAACCAGCATAGTGTTTAATGTGCATCACTGGCAGTGAGTTTTGACAATTTTTGTTTAATCAGAGTGACGGAAGAAAATAAAAGTTTATTTTTGTTTTCTAGCAGGTAAACCTTTTCATACAGTAAAACCTGTCTTGAGAGACTACTGCTATGAGAGACCACCTGTTTTGGGAGACCAGAATATCAATGCACATATTTATTGATTATATAGTGTTATGACCGGTTATTTGAGACCAGCTTTCTTGAGAGACCATTATTTCTTGGCAGATGGGGTGGTCTTTCAAGACAGGTTATACGTACTGGCTTACTTTATACAGTATGCAAATTTCCAGAAATGTATGACATTCATTTTTTTTACATCATGCTGCACTTATTCATAGTAATTATATGTTTTAATTATTTTAATCTTATTCAACATATTTGCAATGAACAATAACATTGATTACTTTATATTTCTTTCATTCACTCCGGTTCTTGTTTTGTCTTTGTTTCAGTATTATACGCAATATACTCTGGTTTCTGTTATCTGCTTGGAAGGAGATGTCACTCCACTGCAAGTTGTGTGCTTCCTTTCCTGTCCACATTCCAAAGTGCATGGTAAAAATGTACCACATCGAATGTATAAGATCAATCGGATTGTCAGCACCCAGAGTCCTGGCCTCATACATCTACTGTAGGTCCTTGTCAGATATTGGGTATGATGCCCTCAGTTTGTTGCCTTTGTCATAATTGTTTAGATCCTTTAGCTTCATTTTTATAACAGGTGTTCTCTTGTCAAATTGAATGTCATTTATTATAGAATCACCATACAACTTTATGTGAAGATAGCAATCAATTGACATCATATATCAAAGTGATGATGTTCAAATTCATCACCATCTGACAGATGAAATGAGAAATGTGCTGGTTTAGATCTGCTGGTAGGATAAACTCTGGAAATCTTTGTTCGCATTAACTCTAAAAAAAGCCATGAATAATTTCAAGTCACCTTCAGTTTTTTCTTTGTGTTGATATTTTCCTGTTCTTCCAAGAAAACATCTTCAGATGTTACTTTTTTAATCTGTCACATTGAAAGAAAAATTTGGCTATTTCATTTGAAAATCTGTTTCTTTAAGATTTTCATCATCACTTGTCACATCTGACAGTAATAGTTCTACTGCAATTTCATCAGTACTCGGTTTTTCCATTTTAATTTTGGTTGTACACACCACAGAGATAACAATGACATGTACATGGAAAAAAACAGTTCACTGACATAAAATGAAAGGGAGGTAACTATGTTATGACTCAAACAAGGTAGTTTCTGTAGTGAAAACATTATTTTTTTCCACTACTTTGAAATATCAATATTATTTTAATTAGCAAATCAAGTAATTCACCGCTTAGCATAAACTAAAAGGAATGAACTAAATACATATAAGCAGTGTAAAAGGTTCAAGCTTTAATTCATAATTGAATATTATGAGAACCTAATGTGTCCAATGTATGTAAGCTTGCTAATATTGCAGTATTGCATGTCCTCTTTATATCTTCATAGCTTTGATTATATTCATCTTCTACTTTTTGAAAGACCTTTTGATGGGTCTCCCATGAGGACAAATGATGGAATTTATGATGTTGATTCATATAATTGTGGGGCTTACACACTATGCCTGGTGTCTACAATGGTTACACTGACAAGACCGCTTTTGGAATGAAAAATGAATAATTATATTGTGTCCAACTTTCCTACGATCGATGTTATAATATGTACATTGTTAAATGATGCATGATGTATATTATTTAATGATGTAATTCACATAATGTTCCATGATGTAAAATGTAGGGCTGTCAACGGGTACCCGGGTAATCGGGTACCCGACCATAGTGAAAAACCAGGGCATTGGAAATTAACGACGAATAACCATTCACAAAAATAATTTGTCGATAACACTATAAAAATAGTACTTTTATTTTTACACACACATTGACTAGAATCCATCTTAAAACTTTTAGAGCCAACTATTAAAATTGTTTCCACACATCCTGAAATAGATGTCACTTGAGGCTGCACTCGTGTCTTCATATTTCACTAGTGTCTTCATATTTAGAAGATTCTTTTAATTTTGTTTGCCTTTTCCTCTTTGCCTATAATCCATTTGTGACATTTTTTAAAGGAGATATTTTTGCTATCATAATATACGCATCGACTAAAATAAAAATATCTCGAGACTGGTTCCGCACTAATTATTGAATTAGAACTGTGCATAAAGAATACAATTAAGAAATAAAATGTTCTCTCCTCACTAAGCCATTCAGATGCTATAAAAAGAATTTGAAGTCGAAAGTAGTTTGCTATAAATAGATCATGATATTGTTAGGAAAGTGCCTGCAGGTCCATATAAGAAAGAAACCAACAGAGACAGAGACAGATGCGATGTAATATACTAATACATTTTTAATAGGTTTAGTTTCTGTAAGAACACAGGTAGCTGATCTGATCAATTTGTTGTCTGCTCTGAACATTTTGTGGCAGAATATGCTGCTTCATCAAAACAGGACATGCTCACAATTGTTTGATTTATAATGCTCACTCATCTGCACTACCACTGCATGTAAAAAAAAATAATGGCATGGCGCCAGTATACAGTCCAGATTTCACAGTCACATAGCAGGTTGGCAACACAATGATTTTGCAGACCATTTGTTTTATTCACAGACTGATTCCTCTGCTCCCCTACACATTAGCTTATAGTCTGCCAAAGGCTGAGATTGCTTTGGATATTTTATCTTTGTTTGCTGCATCAATGTCAACTGAGCGGGACAGCATTACTGCCACGGATGGTGAAAATATCCACTACCTGGATGACCTTGTAACAACCTGATATTAGGCACTATGAAAGGTTTTTCCAGTGTGGGCTGGAGTAAAACATGTATCTTCTTAATATTGACTGTGAGAGTGGCAGCTAGGAGTAGATAACAAGCAGTCATTTCCTATAACTATGCCATTGCTTAAATTCTCCTTATATATAATATATTGTAGGTTCGGTATCTGATGTTAATCCTTGTTTCATTGTCAGAAAACATGCTGGAGACAGTCAGTATGTAGCCATGCATGAAGAACAGGTGACAGAGAATGTTTCGAATGAATCACTGCGCAGTTTTCCATGAAGCGTGCGATGATATCATCATGGAATTGCTAAACCAATATGATGAAGTTCCCTCTCAAATAAACACATTAATTGATCTTCCAAAGGTAACAAACATTGTGTTACTTTTTCGCGAGGTTTATAAATACGTTTATGTACGGGGCCTGTTTCTGCCATTTTCCATGGAGATGACGAGCTTCAAATGTCATGAGGATTTTTACATTTCTGTAAGATTTGGAGGATCAGCACAGAAAAGTCGACCAGTTGAATTTTCGTCGAAAGATGATTGTGGACTAAAAATGTTTATATATTTTGCTGCCTATATTTAGTATCTTTTGTATGTCAGTGAGCAGTCTGGTGAAGTCAACTTTCACAAACGTATATATTCTTGATGACGTGGTCCATATATTGTTCTCAGAGCATAGTACAAGTGCATGGTGTCATTGTTATCTGCGTATAATAAATTTAGTATGCACCGTTGCTCATCTACGAGTCATACAACTCAATGAGTTTGCCTTAGACAGACTTCTGTATGCTACTGAAGCTGCTTCTTAGATGGTAAAGTGCTGTCTTCAAAACATGCCTTTTGGAACCATTGTTGTCCTTATTGTTGCCTTCATAAGGCGGCATCGTCCTCGTCAAACAAGACTTGAATGTTGTGTGTGACAGGACCGGGTGTTTTGGGTGTAGCAGAGCTTATCTGAATAATGCTCAATTTTCATCAACATTCCTGGAGCTTGCTTAAATTGTTTCTACTCGGCTGCGCATTTCTTCAACAAACTCGCGTTTTCTCAGTCCCCTGTTTCGTTTTGGAAAACGTGGGCTTTTGGAGGTGTTCTTAATCGTGTTATTGAGTACTAGGTTGAATTTAGATAGTGAGCTTGGAGACTATGAACCTGTGGTCATTCCATCAGGCTGAACTTCTCATGGTTTTGGTCTTTCATGTAGCCTGTTTTTTGTTTCTTCTGAGAATGATATAGTCAATGACATTCCAGCTCTTCAAATAACCTTCAGATAAACCACACAGTATTCCAGATGGAACAATCGCATAAGACTTTATAGAAAACATTTCAGACGTAGGTAGCTTTGTGGTAAGATACCCTATTTCTTCATAAATTATGCCATCGATCTCATTTGCATTGTCCACGGCAGGTACGTAGGTACTGATATTAATTATATGTCATTTTCAAGTCTCGTCTGCAGTAGACTGATATTCAGACCCTTTAGAAGATTTGTGAACCTTCTGAATAGATGCGCTTTGATGCCAACGAAACACCAGTTTCCTGATACTCTTAAATTCAAAGACTCCAGAATAAGGTTTTACCGGTAGCGTAAAAACTATTTATATGCAAATAAAACGCATTACTAAACGATAAGACATTGTATGTGTTGTTCCATTACGCTCCGAGAAAACTTACTGTAGTTAAGGGATTCATACACCAGCCAACTTGACAAGTTTGACAAAAACCTAATAATGTCTTTATTTTATAAGAATGTTATCGTATTTAAAACAAACTCCAATACACCGTTTATTCTTCTAAAATGTAGACACGCTACAAATTTATGTGTAATTGTGCAAAAATTTTGTAGATATTTTCACAGTAAATTCTTCTTGACACGCAACGAATAAGTGTTTGTTGTAGCCTATATAAGTAAGTTAACAAGCCCGTAAAATATCCCCTCCCCGCAACGGAGGCATAGTTGTTAGAGCGTCCGCAGAGGAATCGGGGTGTTGTGGGTTCGATCCCCGGCTGAGTCATACCAAAGACTTGCAAAAATGGAACTAACAGCTGCCTCGCTTGAACAATGTGACTTGGTTAGACATCATGCTACATGTCTGCGCCAGGATGCCCCAGTTACAGACAGCACTATAAACAGTGTCAATGCAGACATCATAGAGATATGACTGAAAAATTATTAAATCTACTTTAACAATCCTAATGATATACACACCCTGCCCCGAAAAAAAATGAAATGCTGTGACTAAATTGCATGCATCAGTGATATTTAGGTTTTACCCGCTGGTTTAACGGTGCAACAGACAGAGGACAGAGATCTTAACATGTGGTTAAAAGAAATTGGGTAATCTTGTGTCATTTGAAAAAGGTGTCATAATATGACATTTTTCAGAATAATTACTACAAAGGCGGACTAGACAGATTTATTCAGACTTCGGTCCGACATCAGTGTAAATAGCATGGCCCTCGAGAATGTAAATAAGCAGTATTACTTATATACTTCAGCTAAGCTTAGTATACCTTTTGAAAATGTAGACAAGCTACATGATTTAACGTGAAAAACAGTAATCTCATCTTAAATACTGAGCATGTAAAATTAATGTTTGGAAGCGGATTAAACATGTTGAACAGAAAAGTAATATTACCATGTAATGTTAGTTTGTAATACCATTCCCACCTCCAAAATGAAAAATCAAAAAGGTACAAAAATAAGCAGACGTGTTTAATATTAATAAGCTAACTCAGAAAATGACTCAAAATATTTTTACATTTTTTTAAAAAATATATTTACGGCTCAATTATAATCATATATAAATTATTGAAATCGTTATATTTAAGTTGTTGGACATGTGTTGCGCTAAAAGTACAATCGTGCGTACGCTCGAATGTAAAGGACATGCATACTTGTGAAGTGATATACGCTGTACGCTAAATATTTAAATGAAAAAATGTATCCATGGAAAAGCCATCAAATAATTCACGATTCGAAATTTCAAATCAATTGTGTTTGTGAATAAATGTATTGCATGACATAGAATTAAACAATCATATTGTCTCGCCTGGGGAATTGGAGTTGACTTCAGTACATATGCACAACAGAGTTTCGTTCTTGACCAGGATGTATTTATGACGAAAGGTTAAACTTTTACCATTCTTTATAAGCCATATGTGCCACTGGAACGCTCACACAATTGAACTTCAAAGAAAATATCAAACATATTTATATCATCAAAAGCTCAATATTTCCACTGTGTGTGTATGTGCATGTGTGTGTCCATGTGTGTGTGTGTGTGTGTGTGTGTGTGTGTGTGTGTGTGTCCGAGTGTGTGTCAGAGTGTATGTTGGGGGTGGTATCAGTATATCTTTTACATTTTCATAAGAACTCAGTTTCCGCTTAACACATGGGTCTTACACTCGGAAATATGTTTGGATACAATGACAGCAATATCTACCTGAAACTTAGATTATAATGGCTGAGACATCACAAGTGTGATTTTAACGTGCCAGTACAATATTTTATATCAAGATGATCAAGCATGTACATATTGATTATATAATAAGTTACAAGGGCTTCAGTAATACGCTGTATTTATTATCAACACCACATATATTTACGATATGCTTCACATTCTGGATGTACCGCTATTTGCTACATTTACATGTTATCACATTTTTATGTCACGTTTGCATTGCCCTACCTATAATCCGGTACTACACGAGATGGAATTTACACCTGATTGCTTGCCAGTCATTCATAGCAACGACTTAATAAATCGATATCTCATTGGATTGCTTTGTGTTGTATTTGGTATGTGCTATTTACCAAGATAATATAATGTCATAAGCCAGTTGCAAGTCCCCTGTATGAGTACAGGTACATTAACGTGACGGACATTATATGATATAATCAAATATTCTCACGTAGTTCAGTCTTGCAATATTATAGAATTTAGTGGATTAATTAAATTGGTAGCTTTGCGAACTTTGCAAAGCTGTTTTGATCAAATGTAGGCTTTTGTTTTAGTTCGAATGATATCCTTTAGGAAATATTCGACATGTTAACAGTCATACGTGCCGTCAAAGAAACATATACACATAGTCAGTCATTGCTTTATTGCTTCTTTACTGATAAAATATATAATGAAAGATTGGTATATGAAAATGTCAAAACATGTTAAGGATATTCAAAAGCATATGTATTGATAATAGTACCATGTTTAAACATAAAACTATATCACAAGCCGTGAATAAACGAACACATAAATTCATAAATATCTGTCTGTCTCTCTCTCTCTCTTTCTCTCTCTCTCTCTCTCTCTCTCTCTCTCTCTCTCTCTCTCTCTCTCTGAATATATATATATATATATATATATATATATATATATATATAGAGAGAGAGAGAGAGAGAGAGAGAGAGACAGAGAGAGAGAATGAAGGAGAGAGAGAGAGAGAGAGAGAGAGAGAGAGAGACATACAGACATTCAGAGAGACCGACAGAGACACAGACAGAGAATAGTTTTAATTTTTTTAATGCATTTGGGGTATGATAGAGAGATATATTTTTTTTTAAAAATGTAATATCATGCATAAAGCACATACTGAATATTTTTGTCATAGTTAAATAGTCAAAATAGCTCGTTCCTGTTAAAAATTATGAATGTAAATAAAGAGGGGTTGATGGCAGAGTTGGTTCAGTATAAAAGCTACTAGTTGCATAAGGAATTAACTTAATACCTCAGTCAGAATCTTACAGAAATCATTTCAGCAAAAATCAATAGTTACTTTTTTGTTCGTATCTTTAGTGTATTATTATTATTATCAGTTTTCTGCAATCGATCATTGTAGAAAATTTGCCAAATTTGCGTCAAGTTGTCAAGTTGTAGTCAAGTTGTTTTTAGTGTGATATCCTCCATTTAGATATTACCATTATTTATTAATTCCGTCAAGTTTGGGAATTTTGTGATACACACCATCTATTCTATCCCATCCTGTAGTGTCAACTTGTAAACACTGTAATATGCTCCAGTTATTATTCCCCTTATTGAGTACACTGGTCAACAGTGAAATCATTACTGACTTGAAAAGGCCCTAATCTGTAGTATTTTGGTGTGCCGAACACGAATATAACAGTGAAATTTTTTTTATTGGCTCTCGTTTTGAAGATATTCATATACCTTATTTTCTATGTTTCACTGTGTAAATTTCTCCAGTAGGACTGCAGCAACATCGGGAATAATGATGTAACATTGCATAATACCATCATGCTCACATCATCCACAGTTGATTGCATCATTTTCTGATGCAATGCAATACTAATGCCATGCGGCTGCTGAAGTAAGTTGACGTCAGCAGTGTACTATACATGTGTAGGCCTATTATACTAATGCCAGGCGGCTGCTGAAGCTGACTTAAGCAGTGTACTATAAAGCCCAATCAGATAGGTTCAGCATTTAAAATATTTTAGACGTTGTGCGAGACAGTATAAGCTACTGTTACATAAAACTTATTATTTTATCCATTTACGTACAATAAAGAACAGTAATGCCTCGAAAGTGTGTTAATACCGCGGACAATTTTTGCTATATTTGTGGGGAAGTGACATTTGCCAACCAGAAGAAAAGTATCAATTCTCAAGTGAAGAAGGCATATCATCTTTACTTCGGATGCAAGGTTGGTGACCAAGACAAGCCTTGGGCTCCGCATATATGCTGTGCTACATGTACAACACAGCTTTCACAGTGGTTGAATTGCAAAAGGTCATCAATGCCGTTTGCAGTCTCAATGGTGTGGAGAGAGCCAAGCAACCACCTAAATGACTGTTACTTCTGCTTGGTTCTTCCTCTTTCCGGCGGAATAACGAAGCGAAAGAAGTCGAGAATAGTCTACCCAAACATTCCGTCTGCATTGAGACCAGTTCCACATGGTGAGGGACTTCCTATTCCAGAACCTCCAGCAGAATATTATCTTGATTCATCTGACGAAGACAAAGGTGAGTCGACCTGTTCTTCTCCTGGTCCATCAGCATGCAGTGATCCAGATTTTCACTGCGTTGCATCATCAACCCCACACAGAATAACACAGGAAGAACTAAATGACCTGATTCGTGATTTGGACTTATCAAAGAACAAGGCAGAATTGCTAGGATCAAGACTCCAGCAATGGAATCTTCTAAAAGAAGATGTCACAATTACTGCATATCGAAAGCGCCACCAGCCATTGGAGCCTTTCTTCAGAAAGGAAAGTAATCTGATATTCTGTTCCGATATTGAGGGCCTCATGAATGCTTTAAAAATCACTCATGACCCACAAGAATGGAGACTATTTGTGGACTCTTCGAAACTGAGTCTCAAGGCTGTGCTTTTGCACAATGGAAACATTCTTCCATCTATTCCAGTAGCGTATGCTGTCCACATGAAAGAGACATACGATAACTTAAGGCAGCTACTGAATTCCATTGAGTATAACAAGTACAGCTGGCACCTCTGTGGTGATTTGAAGGTAGTTGCCCTTTTAATGGGACTGCAGCAAGGATATACAAAATACATGTGTTTCTTATGCGAGTGGGATAGCCGAGCAAGGGAAATGCACTACATGAGGAAGGAATGGACTCACAGGCAGAATGCAGCCATTGGAGAGAAGAATATCCAACACCCAGCTCTGGTTGAGGCTCAGAAAATCTTGCTACCACCCCTTCACAACAAACTAGGTTTGATGAAGAACTTCGTGAAAGCCATTGACCGGACTTTGCCAGCATTCCGATACCTGCATGAAAAATTCCCTCGACTCAGCGAAGCAAAGATTAAAGAGGGAGTTTTTGTGGGTCCTCAGATTCGAGAGCTTTTCAAAGATGACCGGTTCAACAACTTGCTGGAAGGTGACGCGAAACAAGCATGGAATGCTTTTCGCCTAGTTTCTACAAACTTCCTCGGAAATGTTAGGGCAGAAAACTATAAGGAACTAGTAGAAGACATGTTGATGAAGTATAAGAAACTTGGCTGCAATATGTCTCTAAAGATTCACTTCCTTCATTCCCATTTGGATTTCTTTCCTAGCAACTGTGGTATTGTTAGTGATGAACACGGCGAACGTTTTCATCAAGATATCGCAACAATGGAACAAAGATACCAGGGAAAATGGTCCACTACAATGCTGGCTGACTACTGCTGGACACTCTTCAGAGATGCTCCCGAACAGCTGTACAAGAGACAGGCAAAGAAACCTAAGATGTAGTCAATGACTTGATTTTTTATAGGTAGGCTATTACAGTTGACCTTTTACTATTGGAATGCATTTCGTTATGTAAACATTAATTTCTTGCAGATTACAAAAAAACTAGAGCCAATTTTGCAATTTGACTGTCATATTCGTGTTCAGCACATAAAAATTGATAAGAATTGACTAATTTTATTTCAGTAACATGACTTTTGTAAAAATTTGTTGTCCAGTGGTATCAGATTGGAAATATTGTGATATGCTGCATCTGATCATCTTCATCATTTGGAGTCAAGTTAGATAATATTGCAATATATTGTTCATGAACACACACATACATACATACATACATGCATGCATGCATACATACATACATACATACATACATACATACATACATACATACATACATACATACATACATACATACATACATACATACATACATTACATTATACAGTATTAAATTGGTGTATATCTCATTTCAAGTTGGTCACGTGTTGTAAATGGTGGGTCTGGTTATTGATCTAATTTCTTAAATCATGAGTTGGGTTCTAATAGTATTGTACTGTATCAAATATCATTTATTAAATCGTGGAATAAAGAACGTAGACTGATCTGACTTTGCTTCACAGGTACATACATTATCAAAATGATATTGCGCTGCCCTAACTATAGAACCATACTACAAGATGGACTTTACGCAGTACTGCCTGTGTAGTATTCATACCAACGACTTAGTAAATCGATACCTCAATTGATTGCTACCTGTTGCATTTGGTATGTTGATATTTGCCACGAAAAATAAATGTCAAACCTGTCTCAAGTCCACTGCCTTAGTACAGGTACATTCTAGTGACTGAAATGATATGCTGTAATCACAATATATTATCGTAGTTCAATCTTGCATTATTATACAATGTATAGGATTAAATAAATTCGCAATTATTTGAATTAATCAAAATAAGTTGGTCACTTTTTGTAAATGGTGGGTCTGGTCATTGATTTAATTTCTTATATCATGAGCTGCTGTTCTAATGAGGGTGTACTGTATCAAGTATCAGTCCTTATATCATGATCTGGGTTATATTAATGGTGTACTGTATCAATTATCCATCTTAAATCGTGGAATAAAGACATTTACTGACGTAAATTTGCTTCGCAGGTAATGCATTGTCCAAAGGAAATATCACTGCCCTCGTGTACCCATACCTGTCTGGATAAAGCCTGCACCTGTCTGTAAACATTATATACATGCCATACTGTATGCATCAATTAATGCATGTTGTTGTTGTAGAGTTTAACGCCATATTTCAGCACAAGATAGGCTATGCATGGCGGACAGTATTAATGGTGGAGAAAAAACCCGTAAAAAGAACCCGTAAAAAACACCTGGAAAGAACCACCGACCCACGAGAAGCTATCGGAAAGCTTTCTAACATTGGCCGAATTCGAGACTTGAATCCGTGCAGACAGAGTTGAGATGGCAGTGATCGGAATGGGTAGCGCTGTAGACCACTCAGGAGCTTCAAACATTGACCTGTAAGGTGTGCAAGCATGTAGTAAAGAGACCGCATCACGTTAAAAGGAGATTGCAAACCATGTATACAGCACGAACACAATAATAAAGTCAGCATAGCATGCAAAATGTTATATAATTAACCTGGGAAGCCAACGCAGAAGAGAAGAATTTTCCAATGTTTTGTTTTATTCATAGGGTTCTGGTGCAGAATTTGTTCTATAGCACACAAATCATGTCCGCGGACTTGTACCCACGTCGTTATCCGTGCTGTCCTCAAAATATGTGCTGAAACTGATGGATGTCACGTGATATAAACCAAATATCGATATAGTCAACTGTGAGGGTTTGATTTATTAATCGATGGTGAGATGTCAGAGATCCGTCAAGGCTTACAACTTAGACTACTCGTGGTGGGTAGTTGAGTTGCAGAGGACTTAGGTAATAGACTCAGTACACACCCGTTTCAGTTAAACAGAACGTCATAGTCTATCACTATAGTATCATATAAAGTAAAACAAAACTAAATACAAATTTATGCTTTCTACTCAGATCAAAGAAATGTATCATCAGTCTCGTAGATCTTCATGTATTGAAAGTAAAAACGTGGCAACTTCATCGCCTTGGAATTTGTTTCTTATGTCACTACACAACATAGACTCATGAAATAAATGTATAAAATTGATCGGTGAAATCAACCTAGAACCAATCAAGCCTATGTACAACTTATGGAGAAGTAGTATATTATCATGCACAGAACAGATAATATACTACACAAAATCAATAGCTGTCAAAACCTGCTTGAACGCGATTTAATTTGCGCACATTTTCAGTTTGGTATGTTATGACGTTAGTACGTTTTTCGTTGAGTACCTATTGACTTGGAAACTTTTCTACCATAGTAATCTTGCTTCGGAAGGCTTTAATTTCAATGGGATAATCGCTCAGCCATATTCAGCATGCAATTTTGTGAAAACCTGACGGAATATGGACCCAGATAGGGAGCATTCATTGATCTTATGACTATCGCTGAAATAGATAATACTTTTATCCAACAGGTTGCGTTAATACGTCTGCTCGCTATATGTGTATCTTTACTGACTTAACAAAACGAAAGTGCCTTCGAAAATGGCAACAAGTCGACATGAGTGCAGTATTTGCATGGATAGTTTTAAGAATCCGAAGCTAATATCCTGTCACCACAGCTTTTGTTACAAGTGTCTGGAGGATTATGTACAGGTTAACCTTCACAATGGTCGCTTTAATTGCCCGATATGCAGAAAAAGTGTACAAATACCGGACAAGGGTATTTCCGGATTTCAAAGTAACTTCTACATCGATACGGAAAAGGATGAAAACTTCCCTTGTGAGATTTGTGGTCCGAAAAACATGGCATGCAGTAGATGTTTGGACTGCGAGGAGAATTTGTGCCAGTCATGTTGCTTTGTCCACGAAAAATTGAAAGCTACCAGACATCACAAAATAAGTGACTTGGTAATGCTAGATTCTGAAATGAAAGGCATAATTCGACAACGTGTCTTCTGTGATCAGCATCCAGAAGAGGAAATTAAACTTGTTTGCCAAGATTGTAATGTCACCATTTGTTTAATGTGTAAAGCGTTTAAGCACGACACGCATCCTACAAAATCGTTAGCTGATGTTGCAGCCGAAGTGAAAATGACCTTAGATGCGAAATTGAATCAATGCTCTGACAAGCTGAGACGTATCAAGGCTTCCACAGTAAAGGGAGATGAGCTTGATAGAAGCATTAATGATGCTGAGCAGCAGGAATTAAAAGCAGTTGATGATCAGTGCTCACAATTGCACAAAGCAATTGACCAAGAATCGGCAAAATTTAAAGACAAAATCAAAAATGTGTTCCGACTCCTTAAAGAGCAAAACGCAGTATTCAAAAGTTATATGCAGGAAGAATTCAAGTCGTGTTCTAACACAAAGAAAATTGCACAAAACCTAAGAGATAAAGGGACAGATATTGAGATAATAAAGAAAGGTCCAGATATTGAACAATTAATTTCTGCAGCAATAGTAAAGACTGATCCAACACCCACCGTACGTCTGACTAAAAAACTGTTTTCTCCAACCAAAGTCATCGGTAATAAACTGACTCCCTTGATTGGTAACATGAAAGATTATACTGACACCGTAAGTATCAGTACTCGTAAATATCTGGTTTTGGGTCATACATAATATGCAATAATACAAGAGGGAAGATTTTGAACAATACACTATGCCATGGCTATTTATGGGCATTACTGCGATAATTTCGCCCTTGTATTTTAATATAATGCTCGTCATTTATACTGGTGTACTTCTATTTTGCACTATTCAGATTTGTATTTTCTATCATTCTAGATTGTGTATAGACATATGCCAATATTTATTACATAACATATTAAGCGTATGATTACAATACTAAAATTGTGTCTAAAGATTCTACATGATTGATTTTATGTCTATTTCTAATACACACAGTAGCGTTTTTAATTGTTTATTTACATTTCTAACTCTGGTTTTTTTCCTTTTCAAAAATTTCAGTTTATACAACTCGATTAAATATGAAACAGGTAAAACTAGGCGCAAGATCAAACGGGTTTATTTCCCATTATGCTAACGGAGGGCGAAGTCATCGTGATTGAATTGTATCCAAGTCATTTTCGTCCTGTCTTGCAATAACCAATTGTTCCGTCATAATGCCGTCATATGACAACAGTATGGTAGTTTATACTATTGTCTAGCATACCATGTTTATTATTATTTAATTTGACTCGGTCGGGGATCGAACCCACAATCACTTTTAGGAGGACAACATTTTTTTTTTATAAATATCTTTTTGATAGTAGTATGATTAAATTGCATCTCGCTTGTGCGTAATCGGAAATGAGCTTTTATTATGCCGAAGTTTAAATTGATACGTCAAAATTTGTGTGCTGGTATCGGTGGTGAAAATAATGGAGAGAATGTGTATGCAGAATGTAGTTAAATACATTGTTGGCACAAATGGTACAATATTTTGCAATATTCGAAAAAATTGTAAAATCTGTTGGTGTATATGCTTATATCCGTCTACCACATGATACAATCAAGCGGTCTTTAACTAATCAGTTTGCAGAGCCACATTCAGCACGTTTTGTAAGACGTAGCTAATTAATTAATGAAAATTTAAGAAGAATTGACAGTATTATGAATTATCTTAAAACGAAATACTTAAAAGTTATAACAAAATTCCAAAACAAATAGTGGTCCAAGTGACATGACTTGTTTAGAATTAATTCCTATATTAGATGTGCTGATGTTCCGTATCCTTGAATGTGGTGAAGAGCCAAAATTCATGATGATTATTCATCTCTACGACTATACGTTGATTATATCTCGAAATACCTCCCACGTGTCGCAACACAACTCACTTTACTTATGTCGCAGTAGAACCCACATGCCTTCATCATCAAATTGAAACAGTAACTCACATTCTAAACATCATAACCAATATCTGAGATGGCTCGGTTTATCTAGCATTATGATGTAGTCATAAGGAAGGAATACAAATTATTTATTTTACCTCACTTTAATGAGGATGAAAACACAACCCCCACGACACTCCCCCGACAAATACATCTATCTAGCAATTATAATATGATTGAAATATGTCCACCAGTGTGCTTTTTGGTACGGGTAGGGTTGTGTTAAAGAATAACGTATTGATCTGTTGCAACTGAATTTCAGTAGTTGCTCTTTAAAGATACCACACATAGAACATGCCTAAAATACCCCAAGAATATCTTAACATATTAACTGATTTTTTGATTGCAAAAATATGTTCTTATTATTATGGAGACTGAAATTCTGTCACTTCGTACATTAATGGCGGCCATGTAATACATGAACAATGAATGATATTGTATGTGTCAGGTCTGACTCTACCGCGGTTGGAACACTCGTCATATGTTAAACTTATTTCATATATATGTTCATGTCAACAGTTTGTGTCCTTTTGAAGTTAATATAACGTTATTTTATAGAGCAATATTCCAAAAAGCAGTACATGTACACACATTTCCAATGTATGCTTATATACTTTGAACTACATTTCATTACACATGCATGCAGCTAAATGTGATAAATATTATCTGATACAAAAAGCCGAGTCGGGCATATATAAAAAGCGCTCTTTGTCAAGGCAGTGCGTCATCATTTCATGGTTTTTGTGTGTTTAAAGAGGACTTTGAAATATTGAATTGTGACACAACCTGGAGGCTTTAAGTGACGCTAGTATTATACAGCATATTATATGCCCTTTTCCTGCCATTCTCGCCTCTACGAACAAGGCCGTGTATAGAGCTAGAAAATATTATATTTATGCTCGAGCTTGGAGCTTGATAAAGTTTTATTCACATATATGAAGTAGTTGAAAAGTTATAGCGACCTAAATCTTTATCTTGGATACATGATGCTATACCAATGAATATGCATTTTATTTTTCCAAAAGGAATATGTAGTAGATTATTTAGTACAAAGGTCAGCCAGCCGGCCGCCTTCATACATTAACACACACACACATGAGTAATATGAAGCATACTTGTTAGTGTCTGCAAGTCATTACAAGCCACAGTTACAGGAGCGTTTGCTTTATTCTTTGTGTTGGACGTTAATATTAAGATGATTGTAGACACTTTCAACACAATCATGGCAACATTTGCCAAAGACATCACTGGCCTCCATCGCCCAAATACAAAATCCATGGGTCACAAAATAGATTCCGGATGTATGTGATGCCTGTAGAGAACACATCAGACACACAAAATGGGCAATAGAGTAAACAAGAATGTCAGAAAATAAAACCCTGACAAAAGCAACCTTGTTTCGGATTAGACAAAACTGCACAGAAATAGAGAACAATCTGATTAAGATGAAAAGCAAAAAGGCATTTCAAATTGTGAAAGACCTTACCATACAGTAGCAACCATGAGTCGGTACCATTCAAGACAAATTGGAAAATGCCTCACTGTAGCGAGTGACATTGCAGAACTATGGACTGATTATTGTAAAGAACTCTACAACCTTCAGTCCATATGAGACCTAGGGGTGCTTGAAGTTCTGAACTCACACAAATGATGACGATTTCCACATTCTCAATGTATCGGTGGAGTCTGCAATATGACCATTGTAAAATGAGACGACAGCTGGAATAGACAACATCCCAGCTGAACCTATCAAGACTGGGATGGGAGGATCAGTGATAATACTAACAACAATCTACAACAAGATCTGGAAAACAGGTGAATTACCAATACAGTGGACTCAGTCACTGATTATACAATTCTGTAAACTAGGCAATATCCAGCTTTGCCAAAATTACAACACTATCAGTTTGATCAACAATGGTAGTATGGTGATGTTGAAAATCATCTTGAAAAGACTAAAACCACAAGCTGAAGAAATAATAGCTGACGAAAGTGGAAGAAGCACAATACAAGAGCAATACAATCACATGGTTCTGACTGGAATGGACTCGCAACATCATCAATATATATATATATATATATATATATATATATATATATATATATATATATATATATATATATATATATATATCATGTGTTTCTACATTTCTGGAAGGTCTGTGCCATATTGTGGCATGAGGCATGGTGGGTAACAATCAAGATACACCATAGGTCAAAGGTTACTTAATACCATCAAGCAGCAGCTGTATACAAAGCCTACCAGTGCAGTAAATGCTCAAGGTTCTGCGGGGGAGGGGGTTGCACACAACAGTTGGTGTACGTCAAGACAGTCACCTGACACCCACATGTTTCAGCACTTATTCAGTGCACATCATGAGCGAAGCACTGGAAACCCACTGTGGGACAGTCAGCATTGGAGAGCATAACATCACCAACCTCCACTTTGCAGACGACATTGATGGGTTGGAAGGCAGTGACGAGCAGCTTGCCACCTTAGTGAATACCCTAGATAAAACAGCTTCCAGATATGACATGAATATAAATACAGAGGAGACAAAACTGATGACAAATTGTGGCAAACAAATCTCAGCTAAAATTAAAGTCAAAGACCGTGAACTGGAAACTGTGAGCCAGGTCAAATATCTTGGTTACATAATTACCGAAGAGGGATCGAGAGCATACATTTTGTTACGAGCAGCACAAACAACAGAAGCTATGTCCAAGCTAAGACCCATCTGTAGAGACCGGAATATTTATCAGAGCTTAAATCAGACTATTGAGAGCACTAGTCATCCTAATCGTTTTGTGTTGATTTAAAGCCTGGTCCATGACAGCTGAATTACAACGAAGACAACGGACACTTTAAACAGTACTGCAGTGCAGAGTCCTGGGAAGCAGTAAGAGAGATAGACAGAGACATATTGACCTGTCAACATAATAGAATGAACCAGGAAAAGCTTTACCGTGACACAGTCAAGCATTGGCACATGATTGAGACAAGGGGAGGGAACTAGTCAGATGTTCAACAGCACAGTGCCACGACGACCACACTAAGTCAAGATTCTAATAATGATGATCTAGTATAAAAGGCAGCTGCTGCATTCACATATCAACATACACATACACATACTCACTCTCTCTCACACACAAGCACACGAACACAAACACACACACGCACACACATACAACAGACACATCTATCTACCTATATATATATATATATATATATATATATATATATATATATATATATATATATATATATATATATATATATATAGATATATATATATATATATATATATATATATATATATATAATTTTCCTTTAAAGCGATCGTTACCTGCAATACGTTCCAAAAGACCTTATGACATCCATTAGAGCCATAACTCACATAGGACAGTACGATACTATTATAAGAGACGATCACACCAGTCCAAGGAAAAGCTTAATATAAATCTATAAATATGCATAATGTAAACAGTTCTAATTAATGATCATGTATCATTCAGAAGTTCTCATGTAATTTATTTTTTTAATAAGTCTTAAGTTTACATTTGCATCGAACATTTTAAAAATAGAAACAAAAGCCTATATAGCAAGCGTTTAACACAATAACTCTACAATATGAAAACAATCCTATTAATAGTTATTCCTCTTGCAAGTGTCAATGTTTTAATATTTATTTTACCATAAACCATCCTTATTGTAACAGGTACTTTGGTTTTAAAGTGACCTCGTCGAGAGTCCATAATTCTTTTAAAACTTATCACAATTCTGGAATAAATATTTTTTTCCCAAATACTGAGCACTTTATATCACCACTGAAACGTCCAAACAAGTAAAGTTCCTTTAGACGAATATCTAAATACAGCATAATACGATGTCTGCAGACTTACATCAGAAACACATTATGTTTGAATGATGACAATGGTCGAAATGAAGCTGAAAGCTTACTTTTTTCCTTACATACAACGAATCTAATTTGCAATCAGGCCCATGTAAACGCATACACTATTGAATTTAATTAATTATGCATATTGACGTGACCTTGATGCAACCAATGGAAAACCAGATAATTATTCTATACATATCATCTGTCAACTAGGAACGTCACCATTTGCGTCATGGTAAGTCTTATTATTATGAGCATTGTTATAAACTATCAACAATTACGTACAATTGTATTGATATATCTGACGCAATTTGCATTCTTAACAGAACCAGGTCAATCATAGTTTCTAAAAAAAATATATTCTATACAGTTTCAAATTACGAACTTTAACAAAATCAGAAGATATCGACTCACATCACATTTAAAAATGCTTTCATACTACTATACATCTTCCACAAAATGTTTCACATATTTGTTGAGTCTTTCGTTTCCGACAACTAACATGATAACATATCAGATTAAAATGTCACACCGAATCTATGGAAGTAGGATGCCGAATGAAATATCATGATCGTAATCGGCTGTGATCTTCCCATCTTTCATATTCACTCTTATATTGTGTCATTACTTTTCGTAAATGATACATACAGCAGTCTTGCAACTGATCGATATTGTAATTCGTTTTTGTTAATTGCATCTATACTTTTGAATCCACTTTTAAAATTGGCATCATTGTAAGGGAAATGGTCAGATGAGCGTTTTTGGAAACCTAATTTTATTCTGACGAAAGATATATTCGTGTTCTCTGCCCAATTTCCTGAGCCAACCGTACAGCATCCACGTCAGTTGTTACTTGTTTCAGTCTACATGTCTGATGAGAGATAGGTAGCTTGATAATTATATATACAGTTTAAAAGCGAAGGTAGTGACACAATAACAAAACAAACTGCATAACGGTTTGTGCAGATTCGATGATGGGCTGATCTCCATTTTATTTGCTTTTATAATCAGCAGCGCACTGTACGTTTTGTCCAAAGAAGTAAACGTGTTAATTGGCTGAAAACTGTAAAGCTTGTTGATTTATATTTCTTCAGGAAAAAGGAAAGTCTTACAATTTGAAATTCATTGATTTATATACGGACATTTTTTACATTTGTTTAGTGAAAACGACAACTCTTTGGATTACTTTGTTTCATGTAATGACTTATACTATGTGACCCATTTGCAATTATATGCATAAGTGGTTACTCACTCTTTTAATATAAAAGAAGCGGAATTTATATGTACTTGTCTAGTATCAGAATTTTTGTTTTTTATTCAGGAAGAAAGAGAGAAAAAAGAAAGAGTAAGTATAATTATAACCTATTTTAGTGTATGAGTACAAATCAGGCATTTAATAAAGTTATTAAATGATTTCTAAGACGAATATATTTAAGAAACAATATTCGTCAAGCTTCATCTTTTACAACTTAAAACGGAAAGATTATTTTCAAACCTAAGTCAAGTTTATTGATATTTTCTATATTGCACATTTATTGTTATCGTATGAAAAAGAAGTAGAATATTTAATTCAGTAAATATATACGAAAAGACACTTTGATTGACTAATCCATTTTATATTTGTTTCAAGACGTGATTATTATAATTGGACTTTCTCCACCCAGCTGTTTATACCTTCTGACTGATATGCCTCTCATATCATAAGCATTGGAGAGGCTGATGTTGTATTCTGGGATACACTATCAGCATTGAAAATCCCAGTCAAAAAGGTGGTGAGAACGTCTGGCGACAAGGTTTTAAAATCACCCCCAGAACGTCTGGCGACAAGGGTAATTTAACATGGGGAATATTTGGGACCATCTAGCGACAAGGGAAAGTGAAGAGGTCTGTACAGACAAGAATATGCCTCAGATCTAAAATAAAACTATTGAGAGCACTCGTAATCCCAATTGTTTTTTGTTGATTTGTGACCTGGTCCATGACAGCTGAATTACAACGAAGAATGCAGACACTTGAAACAGTACTGCAGTGCAGCGTCCCGAGCGCCAGTAGGAGTGATAGACAGAGATATTGGACCAGGATAAAAGTTTAACTGAAACACAAGCAAATAGCACATGATTGAAGCAGGGGGACGGAACTGGTCAGATGTTCAGCAACACAGTGCCTCGACGACCACACTAAGTCAAGATTCTGATAATGATGATTTAGTATAAAAGGGCAGATGGCTGTTTTCACATAGCAACACACACATACACATACTCACTCACAAACACACACACACACACACACACACACACACACATATATATATATATATATATATATATATATATATATATATATATATATATGTATATATATGATTTTCCTTTAAAGCGATCGTTACCTGAAATACATTCCGCAAGACCTTATGAAATACATTAGAGCCATAACTCACATTATTCACACTAGTCTTTTAGCATTTGAAAGACATGTCAATATAAGACAGTACGATACTATTGTACGAGACGATCACACCAGTCCAAGGAAAAGCTTAATATAAATCTATAAATAATTTCAACAGTTTGAATTAATGTTCATATGCCATTCAGAATTTCTTACGCAATTGTTAAAAATAAGTCTTTAAGTTTATATTTGCATTGAACTTTTTAAAAATAGAAATAAAAGCCTTTATAACAAGAGTTTAAGACAATAACGCTACAAACTATGAAAACAATCCTATTAATAGTTATTCCTTTGCAAGTGTGAATGCTTTTAATTTTTTTTAACCATAATCGATCCTTTTTGCAGGATGTATTTTGGTTTTAAAGCTGGCTTTGACTTTATATAAATTACATAAACTCTAACGTAGAGTCACACGCAATAACAATGATTATAAACCATAAGATCCATTTAATACAATGTGTGAAAACGTCAATTTAATTTGCATGTTAGTACTTATAACAGCTTATACCAACCCACAAAAAACTGAAGAGGATGTCACGATCTATTACATTGCACATGGTGAAATGATGGAACTTTCAAATAAAATGGCAAGTTAGCATACGTGCAATCATTGGTTTATGGCAAAGATGAATAAGTGTTAGAAGTTATCTTAACATCGAATTTTTTATAAAAAAACATGGCAGAAAAATATAACACAAAACATGTTCCTTGTTATACAAGTGCAGATACAGAAATATACCATTATAATTTCTGTGTTTATTATGCATTTCCCTTCTCCAAGACTTACTTTATATTTTCCAAAGTATCAAAACTATTGATATAACACTTGTTACAATCACATAGCAAATTGATAGCATATAACGGCAATGTTCAGCATTAGAATCAGATGCGTTCTTTAACCCAGAAAATAAGCTAACTCGAGATTGAAATCTGATTCTGAAAAGAATATGCACATACTAGATCATTATGTACGAAAGAACATTCAAAATGTTCTGCAAGTTTTCACAACTGCCTAGCACGGATGAGTTCATGCATTTTAATGTCAGATCCATGGGTCACACATAAACATGTTAATGACATTAACTTGAATAACATTACCAACAACTTCATATCATTATTTTAAATAAACTTTGTCATATATGTACGTAAAGTAATTGTAAATCAGACCAAACCTTATGTTCAAGAAAATATATTTCAGAATTTCATTCGGGATTCAGTGCTATTTTCTTTACATGTAAAAGGTCAAATTGCCAAGTAGCTTAATTAAACAGTCGTGGATTTGTTTTACCAGTTTACCAACCCCTTTGATGTTTGATTGCTTAGATCGTCCGCAGCGGAAGCTGGAGGTGGTGAGGTCGATCCCCGGCCGAGTCATACCAAAGACATACAAATATGGTACTAAAAGCTGCCTCGCTTGGCGCTCAGCTTTATGAGGTTAGTGTTAGGACTGGTCGGCCTGGTGTCAGAATAATGTGACTGGGTGGTACATCAGGCTACATATATGGGGCATAATGCCCCAGTGCTAGACATCACTATAAACAGCCAATGCAAACATCGTTGCGATATGACTGAAGAATTGTTAAAGATACGTTAAAAATCCTAATCAAACGAACAAAACAAGTTTTACAATTAATTAGTTTAAGACCACAAATCTCACGCTGTATTCTTATATCCGACAACTCCTAAAATGTGACCATTGACAGAGCACTATATAACCTATAGTGGCGAGACTGAATCATATTGTTTTAGCGAGATTTACATGCACATACGTGTTTATGATTATATTGCAAGTAAGCATTTTCTACTAAAACAATTAGGTCCATTGAATGCAGGAAACATTGCAGATCTTTATTAATGTATTTCTGTACGACACAAAAAAGAAACAATTCGGAAACTTAAATACTATATAACCAATATACTAGGTTCATTCAAGCGATCTTTAGTGTGTATTGCTCTGTTCAATTAAGACATACTCTGTATTTGCAACCTGAGGTCTCTACCATTTCTTTTGGAAAGCACATAAAGTATATTTCCTACAACTTGTCTAACATGATGTACGTTATATTCTTGCAGAACGAACGAGAGAGAAAAGAAAAAGTAAGTTTTAATATTCGTGATGTCAGTACAAATTCGAACATTTATTGATCTAGTCATCCAAAAGACGTCATCACTTTTTATGAATTATAGTCACCGGCTTATCCCTGAAACACTTTGCTGTATGTTTAGTCTCAAATGTCCATCACAACAGTTCAGCTCACACTTGATTATCCGAATGTTTTTTGTTACATGGCAATGAGACAAAAATCTTGTTGTTTTGTGCAAACACAACACATATATGTTCTGAGTTGTGTTCGTAGAAAGCACAGTTGTTTCTGTTTTGGATATATCTTGACTTATTATATCATATTTACATCTCGTTTCAATTGCTAACACATAAAGGGCATCCTTCAACTTGCTTGCTGATTGTATCATACTTAGACAAAAATAGATCGTTAGATATTATAATAATCCATAAGCATCTTGTCTTTTTGTTCTGCAGAAAAAGCATCTTTCCATTTATTTAGAACTCAAAAACTTACGTCGCCCTCGTTCTTTCCCCTTTATTCATCTCCATGACTATACGTCGATTATGTCGCGTAATACCTCCAAAGTATCGCAACACAACCCACTTCACTTATGTGGCAGGATAATCAATCTGACTTAATCATCCAAATGGAAAATTACTTTAAACTGTAAGCATATTCAATGTATGGGATTGCTCTGTATATTGACCATTATCTGAAGAAATATAATCTACACTCATGAACAAGATAATCTCTGTAATGTATTGATAAACCTATAAGCGTTGACACAATTTAAAGACGCAATATCGTTAAATATAAAACACACATCATTACGACTTTAATATTATGATAACTGCCTGATGAGGTATTATGCTGTTACAAATTCAAACCAACTCTTGCCAAGAAGGGAGGAAATATATCGATAATTATAATTAACTGTGATCTCTCATGTTGACATAAACATTATTGGCCCATGTGTGGGTGAAATGTATAACAAATGTGAACCAGAAAGACAGCAAAACCGCATTTATGCTCTTTTGTTAGTCTGATAACAGTGGCAACTACATCAGGCTACATTTATGGGGCATGATGCCCCAGTGCTCGACATCACTATAACCTGCCACAGCAAACATGGTAGCGATAATGACTGAACAATTGTAAAAGCTACGTTAAAAATCCTAATTAAACAAACAAACAAGAAAGTTTTACCATTCGTTGTTTTAAGACCACAAATCTCACGTTCTATTCTATAGTGTCGAGACTGAATCATGTTGTTTTAGCAGATTTCCATACACATACGTGTTTATGATTATATTGCAAGTAAGCATATTCTACTAAAACAATTAGGTCCATTGAATACAGGTAACATTGCAGCTCTTTATTAATTTATCACTGTACGACAACGAAAATAAACAATTCGGAAACTTAAATACTATATAACCAATATATATATATATATATATATATATATATATATATATATATATATATATATATATATATATATATATATAGTAGGTTTATTCAAGCGATATTTAGTATGTATTTCTCTGTTCAATTAATACATAATCTGTCTTTGCAACCTGACGTCTCTACGATCTCTTTCCAAAGCACATAACGTATGTTTCCTACACCTTGTTTAATATGATATACGTTATATTCTTGCAGAACGAACGAGAGAGAAAAGAAAGAGTAAGTATTAATAATCGTGATTTCAGTAAACATTCGGTACTCGTAATAATATTATATGATTTCAAAGACACGTACATTTCTTAATCTAGTCATCCAAAACTCGTCACCATTTTCCATGAATTCTAAAGTCACCGGTTCATCTCTGAAACACTTTGCTCTATGTTTAGTCTCAAATGTCAATACGAACATTTCAGCTCACACTTGACTTTTTGTTACATGGCAATGAGACAAAAATCGTGTTGTTTTTGCGCAAACGCAATGAACGTATGTTCTGATTTGTGTTCGTAGAAAGCACAGTTGTTTCGTTTCAGATACATCTTGACTTATTATATCAAATTACCATCTTCTTTCAATTGCTAATATATGAAGGCCATGTTTTAACCTGATTGTTGAATGTTTCATACTTAGACAAGATAAATCGTTAGATATTATAATTATCCATAATTGTCTTGTGTTTTTGTTCTCCAGAAAAAGCATCTTTCCATTTATTTAGAACTCAAAAGCTTACGTCACCCTCGTTATTTCCCCTTTATTCATCTACATGACTGTACGTCGATTATATCGCGCAATACCTCCCAAGTATCGCAACACAACCCACTTCACTTATGTGGCAGAAGAACCAATCTGACTTAATCATCCAATTGGAAAATTGCCTCACACTGTAAGCAGATTCAATATATGGGATTGGTCTGCTTATTGACCATTATCTGAAAACATATAATCCACACTCATTAACAAGATAATCTCTGTAATGTATAGATAAACCTATAAGCGTTGACACAATTTAAAGACGCAATATCGTTAAATATAAAACACACATGATTACGACTTTTATTTTATGGAAATTGCCTGATGAGATATCATGCTGTTAAATATTCAAACCATTTCATGCCAAGAAGGAAGGAAACATATCGATAATTATAATTAACTCTCATATTGACATAAACATTATTGGCCCATGTGTGGGTGAAAGGTAAAATAAATGTGAACCAGAAAGACAGGGACAAACGCCTTTGTATGCCTTTTTCTTGGCCTGATAGCAGTGGCAACTAAACAGGAAAATATAAATGAACAATCTCTTGAGTTGCCATTCCAGTATAATATCTATCTATCTATCTATCTATCTATCTATCTATCTATCTATCTATCTATCTGTATATATATATATATATATATATATATATATATATATATATATATATATATATATATATAGTCCAGTATAATATATATATATATATATATATATATATATAAATATACATACATATATATATATATATATATATATATATATATATATATATATATATATATATTTCCAGCTAAGCCATGTATATAGTGGCGTATTAGGCATGAATATGATGAGTAAGTAAACCACACAGATGAAATGTCCATTTGCATCCAATAACTCTTAAACGTTGTATTATTGTTATAAACTTCACAGTGGAAGTGGCTTAATTGACGGATGACATAAGTTGAACACACTGTTCTATATATATATATATATATATATATATATATATATATATATATATATATATAGAGAGAGAGAGAGAGAGAGAGAGAGAGAGAGAGAGAGAGAGAGAGAGCAATGTAAACATATATACCAAAACAGATGCAAATTGGGATGTACGCAACCTATAAATAAGAAAAACAAACATATATATATATATATATATAAATATATCCGCCGCAGATGCGAGAGGTCGTGGGTTCGTTCCCAGGCCGAGTCATACCAAGACTTGCAAAAAATGGTACTAACAGCTGCCTCGCTTGCCGCTCAGCATTAAGAGGTTATTGTTAGGACTGGTCGGCCTGGTGTCAGGATAATGTGACTGGGTGGGTCATCTTACTACATGTCTCTGGCATGATGCCCAGTGCTAGACATCACTATAAACTGCCTCGCTACAGACATCGTAGTGATATGACTAATCAATTGTTAAAGCTACATTAAAATCCTAATATCTCTCTCTCTCTCTTTCTGTCACACACACAGACATACACACACACACGCGCGCGCGCGTTCGCGAAAACACACTAGCTCTGTGTTATGAATACATTGATGACAAATAATAAGATCTTTTAATCAGATTAAAATGCGTGTTTGTCTTTCTAGGATACCCATACTAGCACATACCCTGAAACACATTATTCATACTAACTTAAGTAAGATCTAATGCAATCTTCTGTTTAATGACTGAGTGCTTACACCATACGTCGTTTTGTTTTTATTGTTGTAAAAATGACGTCAACATTCTGGAATGAGTCATGTGTACTCTACTATATGTCTTCGCTTTTATAGATGGAGAAGTTGCATATTTGTGTGTGACAGAAATTTCACATTTTAATCACAGACATTGTAATTTTCAATTACTGAAGAACGCATCATGGAAAATAGAATGAAAGAGATTTCTACGAAATAAGCATGATAAGCAAAGTGTCAAACGTTGTTTTAGTATGAAAAAGAAATAATAGTTTGCACTGCCCATTTCGCGAAACATACATTTCGGCTTCCACGGCATAGATCCTAAATGTTCTTGAGAGTTGGTTGACATTATAATATTATATGTATACTATGATAATGATATGTTTGAAACAAAATCAAAACACAAACTATCGATAGTACATATTTGCTGCTGAGCTGTCACTTTATATCTGGTTTTATTCCTCAGCGGACTGTACCTGTTATTAAAAAGTTGGCAGTACGCTATAGTAGCCTACTTGGCTTCTCCTTAAATCGTGTCTGTTCAATATTTGGCATTCAATTTATTATTATTTGCGAATATGCGTATGCGTATCTACGCTCCTTTTTGACAGGAAATAAACAAAGTTTAATTCACCTTGCCCAGTATCAGAATTGTTATATTTATTTTCAAGAAGAAAGGGAACAAAATGATATAGTAAGTAACCATTTTATCTGTTTTCAGTAAAACGATAATTGTATAAAGTTATTATATGATTGCTATGACCAGTATATTTATGAGAAATAATTATTTGCCAAATATACCTTCGCTACAAACGATTAAGTAATGAATTCTTGTCTCCTGCACTTGTTTTCTTACTTGGACTCAAATCTCTTAACTATATTGTTTTGCACCGTTGACAATGCAAGAAGAATATGAAACCGAACCGAAACTTGGCATTATGTGCATGCGTGTCTACCATCTCATATGAGTGGAAATAAGAGAAGCTTGTATTACGGTTGATATTATTACATTTAATATATTCTTTTGTGAAAATAGAGAGAGAGAAGAAAGAATAAGTATTGATACCTCTGACGTCCGGCAGTAAAAATATATGATGTGTTGCGTAAGGTTATTGTATGATTGCCGTGAGGCGTGCATTTATTAATATATATATATATATATATATATGTGTGTAAAATTTGCCTCACCATGTTATGATATGGGATGTCGTTAAGTTCATTTTTTCTACTTTATTACTTAAACGCAAGTGTTAATATCAGCATTGCTGGTCACATTATCTATCCCAATTATTTCCATCAGCTCATAGTTTGGGTCAACTAACATCGCATTACTGTTACAATACACGTAGAGTCAACATTATTTTATGACGATTGTAAAATAGAATTGCTGTTATATTACACTAGAAACACCATTATTGCATTACAATTGTATTACTGTTATAATACACGTAGAGACATTATTGTTTTAATACAATTGTAATATCGGATTACTATGATAATACACGTAGAGACATCATTTCTTCAATTACAATTGTAAAATAATTGCAGGTGCAAGGTTTAGGTAAAATCTAGCAGCATTTCTAAAACGAGCACCAGGGTTTCGGTGAAATGGCCTTGAACTACAAAGACTATGAGGCCTCCAAATTATATGAAATGATATAAAGGAGGCAAATCTTTCTCGTTTGATCCCATCTAATGCTGTGTCATATAGCTTACCAAGGAACTATTATTTTCCTAACCATGTTTGGTTTAAATACTTTCTTGTATCGTGGAATTGTTGAGTTTGTCCTAAAATAAAGTCACATTTACCTGGTTGCTAAACAACGATGTTTGTTTCAAAGGGACACATATATTGACCAATAAAGTGTACACTTGTTTCAGTGTGGCGATATTAAAACATGGTTTTGTCTGCCACGCTTTGCATCATCTCCAAATAATGGCAGTCCGCACAAAACCGAAAAGTACTAGGTTATACTGTAATTAACATTTATTTTACCAAAATATATTCTGTGTCTATAGTCCCAACCTTTATTGTAAAAATACTGGCAACGTTTTTTTTTACCATATTACCAATTCAATTAAGTCAAAGTCGAATTGGCCTCTGTATGTGTCAAAGTTGTTCGCTGTAAAGTAAATACATAATAAATACAACTTCTTCCAAGTAAACATAATACAATTTTCTTCTACTTTCTTATAATTTAACAATATCAATATTTGCATCCACAATAAATCCTCTAAGCATCCCAATCTGTAAGAACATTCCATCAACACATATATACATACTCACTCACAAGTAAGCAAAACGAAACATTAAACGGTAATAAGATACCCCTGTGCTGCGTATCGATACGATACATTATCGAAACACATGCTATCTTTTTGTTTTTCTCCGTCCTAAGGCGGTCAGCCAACAGTAGGTACTGCCATTTTGTGTAATGTACTGGCTGTATTACCGGTATGCAGATGACATACTGATATCTTAGTACACATGTATATGCTACTATCACCCATGGTAAGATAGCAAACATACTTTCATAGAACCTACCTGGCAGTTGTCAGTGAATTTTATTCAGCATATTAGGCCTTTAAAGCTACATAAATTGACCAGCTGCAAGAAGAAATTTAGGTAACCGAGATATTTTAATCAAATCCATAACATTACTTCTTAAATTATTTGTTTCATTCTTGTTGATTCAGTTTATCTTAAACCAGGTGTGGTATAAAGTTTTGAAACACATGTGTCTGTGCTTTAATTTTGCTCGGATATTTTTTATTTTCTACATATGCTGAAATAGTAATTGACCGACAGGCCTTCTATTTTTACCCATCCAGCATGTCCTATTCGGACTATTATTTCCCTACTGGTCTATTTACATTTTACACAGATCCAATGTGACATACGTCATTACCTAAAATATTTTAGTCAACAAAACTATCGTCAGCCAGTATTTGTCGAACAAAATTGTTACCTAAAGATACACCTTACTGGTGTACGACTGTATCATTCTAATTACTTACTACGACTGTATCATTCTAATTAGCCCGTATTCAATTATGCATTTGTAAACTCTCCATGATGCCAGGTTCAAAACACGAAATTATACTTGTTCTTGGGCATAATGTGCCTATCAAAGTTAGTTTATAAACTATTCAAGTGATGTGGGTAGAGATGACAATGCGAAGTTTTACGTCCAATCTCATCAACCCTGTAGTTGTTTCTCATATTTCAGCAGATGCAAGACATAACAACTGTTATACCCGGAATTTATGAAAACATACATCATTCCCATATCTATTTCATGAAGTATGGTTCGACGTTCAAGTTTGATAGGCCAACTAGTAAACCGCCAGCATATGCCGACATATTGTGGTGTAGACGAATTGCAACTGTTCTTTAAGCACTTGGTTCAAACCCTGCATAAGCATTATCGCTTCAAGTCTTGGTTGGGCGGCGTTCCCACATTTAAGAGTCGTCGACGTTCATCGTAAGCTCACCAAAGCAAAAGTCTGTGTGTATCTTAGCTCAAAGTGTGCATGAAACCCAATAAACGTACACAAAGAAATTGCATTCACGTTTGAATTGACAAATTACTTGTGTGTACGTTTATTCTCTGGGAGTAGGTAGCAGGGAATAGGGGTCACAACAACAAGAAACCCCACATTATCCATATCTGGCCCTAGCAACACTACAATGTAATTGTACAAAGATAAAAAATGTATAATGCGTAAAGGGAGACCCGGACGTCATTATCCTGAACAAGCCGTTGATATGATAATAACTACAATCAACAGTAGCGGGAGATGGAGTGGGCGATGTTACAAGCCACGTCACTTGCTGTTCATTTGCTGTAGGTGCGTTAGTGTTATCAATTAATTGCTCGTTTTCATTAACAACATGAGTGCATTTGCCTGCGAGTGTTGTCTCAAATTAATGTTCAAGTAAAGAATAACAAAGCATATGACTAATAATTATCGATGTCTACTAAATATTAAAACATACCTACCTCATACAGCAAGTGCTTTTTTAAAATCGATTTTCCACCTTTTTTGTCGAATGTTGCATATACATGTATATCAGCACAATCAAAGTATCGATGCAGTGAACTATCGACGAATCGCTTCACCCTACAAAACATGCACGTACTCCAAAATAAAAAAAAAACAAGCAAGATATTTATTTTCAAATCTTGAGACTTAATTACGAGACAGCATTTATATATATATATATATATATGATCAAGTAATGTCTTATGATGCATTTGTAATTATTGTTTATATTTGTATCCATATCAATCTCTCTTTTGAGAAAAGTAAGTCATCATTAGTTCGCCACATATGCTATCACATCTACCTTTTCATTCCAGTAAGAAAGAATAAATCTTAGCATCATATATGTAAGCAAAACAGTAAAGCTTCTATTTTGGTTCAAATGTCTATCCACAACGCATCAGGTGACATAAAGTTATCTTTATGATTTTGTTTTACCGCACGAATAATCAAATATATTGGTATTCTTGTCAAACTCAAACCTCGTTCTAATTTACTTTGGCCTGGACCAGACTACATACATTGTCGGATCTATCGAGATATATTATCTTACCAGGTATATTTCCTGCTGAACGCGAATCTTGTTTTGGTATCGTTCACGATTATATCAAAGTGTGAAACAAATAGTTTATCAATGCTGTAAAATTTAACATATGTTAGACTTGTTTCTACGGAATATATTTTATTAGTGTTGTATGACACGCCTGTATAAATGGACCCAGACAGGTCTGTAACGAATATGTCGTAAGGAACAGCATTCTAAATTTTACCTAATTCTCATCTCCTTCGAATCTTCAAATGACAGCTAGAGATGATCATATCTATACCGATCATAATGTGTAATGTGCACTGCCTCTTTATTGTCATTGTCATTTTGCGTGAGTTCGAAACTCGCTACATCCCAATTTGATTTGTATTCTGAAACTTTCTTTTAATCTCGCGCATCCAATATTTGTACATTTTTATTTATATATTGATACTATCTTGTATGACTTCTGTCCTGTAAATGGAATTTCATCAGCAGAGTGCATGGTTTCGTTTAAAAATTGAAGTTAGCTCGATAATTAAATTAAATGAAGTTGTTGCAACTAAAAAAGCACACCAGTTTCGAATTTGTTTATTACTTAATGCTTCGGTACTGAATATGTTTACTTTAATTTTAAACACAAGTCTCTCAAAGGATTGTAATATATTTTATCAGATATGTGGAATTGTATTTGCATTAATTTTTTGATTCTGTTATTGCGCTTGTAGCTACAATTAGCATGATCTTCTACTTTAGCTGCATCAAGATCAATTTATTTAAACATCGCGTTTACTTCAATCTTTAAATGAAGACAAATTAAATGGTGCCTTTATTTCGGTGGGACAATTTCAACGTATTAAGAATCATCCTTCTTGGCTTTATGCTAGAAACGTTTACTAGTCATGTTAGGTCGCGACCCGATGTTATCGTCGGAATCAAGCAATTGTGAATTAACTGTATTAGGCATTCATAAAAGAAAAGGATTACGTTAATTTTAACTGTATTGCATCAAAATATAATAGATTTATGTGTGTGTGTGGTGGTGGTGGTTGGGGGGAGGGGCATTAAGCACCATTCTTGGCTGTAGCAAGTGATTATTCATTAAAATCGATATATATTACTCTGAGAAACGTTTCGTTTATCTATTCAATTCCATGAGCCACCCATAGGTATTCTTTATTTTATCTTTTTATTTTATCATAAGACTTGATAGTATCAAATGCAAAGTTTCAGAGCGAAAAGAGTGAATCAAGAAAAACAAACAAACTGCAGAGGCCAAATACATAAAGTACTATGTGGCTAAAAGAAAAATAAATTTCAATTTATTTTTCTTCCGGAAAAATGTAAAGACGGAAAAGTTATAATTCAGAGATTAATATTCGACACATTCAGTACACTATATCAGTTCTTGTGACTAGTTTGGGTTACTTTATTTCATGTACTGACTTACATTGTGTGACTTATACTGTATTGAGATTTATAAATAGGTGGATGCATATCAGAGTAAATAAGTAGAATGTATAGCACCTTGTCTAATATCAGATGTATTACAGTTCTTTTAGGAATAAATACTACTTCACTAAGATTTAAACTGTAGTTTCATTTGCAAACATGTTCGTGCTTGCCTACTATCACGTTGGGAGATAATACTCGGATAATACTTCACTTTTTCTAACAATATATTGTTTATATTCTTTCAGAAGGAAAGAGAGAAGAAAGAAAGAGTGAGTAAATTATAGATGTTTTCAGGAAATACATATAAATCAAGCTTCGTATTGTATGATTTATAAGACGCACATATTTATGAAAGTTAGTATTTTTCAAATTAATTGCATACATTTACCATTTATCGGAAAGAGACGCAGCATGCATTTATGGACTTGCGAATTATACGTTTCTTTCAAGATGTGCCTCTTACAATATGTCCTTGTCCCTTTGTTAGTCCTGTTGAAGTGTATTCACTGATCGGCCCTAATATCACAATCATTCTATTTATGTTAATTAGTGTATCTTTTATTTTTCAAAATATTTAATGTGACTAAATTGTGATCAATGAAAATGTCATTTACACCTGATGGTGGCATTACATTAATGAATACAAGTGTAAGGGAAACATATGACAAGTGTAAGGGAGATAATCTAAAAAGCTCAAACTGGTTTCCGAGAAGGGTACTCACTCATAATTATGTTATGTAGCTTTGACACGTTGGTCTATACATATTTAGTCAGACCTGATATCAATCTAGATTGGTTTCGGCTGACTTTTCCCAGCCCATTTATTGGTCAGATCACTTATAATGTTTTGAATGCTTAGGGAATTAGGGTACCGATGAACAAGTTTTAAGTTGTAAATAGTCAATATGTAATCAGTCTTTGTGTACGTGTCAGCTTGTATCGGCATTAGACACAATTTATCATTTTAATATAGGACCTGATATCAAACTACTTTGGCTTCTACTGAATTTTACCTGAAAGGTACTCTATGTAAACAAAAGAGGTATTCTAAAAACGACGGAGCATAAGCGTTTCCAATTTAAGCCACATAACACAATATTAGTGTGTAAGTATTATAAAAACATTTTGAAAATGGGTTCAACATATTTTGTAACAGTTCTTCCAAATGACAATTCAATATCTTTGCTTCCTCATTTTCTTGAGGTGCATATGGTCAATATTCTGATTACATTCACGACTTTACAAAATGCATAAAGTCTGGAGAAAATGGAACAGAATGATCGGTGATACAAACTCAGTACAATGTAGAAAACTATTCAGTAAAAGCAACACGAACATTGAACCAAAATGTTGTTGTTGTCCTGAACCACCATCCACATAATATTCACTAAATCATTATGGCCGATTTTAGTTAAAATGCTGCTATCTTATTCATCTAAACGCCTACATTTGTTTGTGTAACCTGCTCGCCAAACAAGTGATTCAGGATTCGAAATTTGTAATTTCTTTTCAATATATTTTATATCTCTTTTAGTTATTACTTTAAACAGTTTTTCTCGCACATGTATCTTTTTCTTTTTTTTAACTTTCTTTTTTTTTGTATTGAGTCATTGTTCCCATCTTGCGCAGCCAGTTAAAGCAAATATATTCTGTCTCTTATATTATTTTTTGCTTTTAAACGTTTTAGTTTTAACTTTTAACGGCTGCGTAACAGAAGGGCTATTTTCAGATTAGCAACATCTCATTTTGTAACATTTTGATTTTTTTATTGAAACATTTTTCCAACATGCGCATCCTGATTTGTACTTTTCTTTCGTTCATTTTTGATTTGGAATGTTATTTCATTACTCCTGCCAGCCAAACAAAACATTAAGTGGCTCTAATCTTGCGGCATCCAATATTTTATTATTTCTTTATTTCTTTATTTTTATGTTTGAGCTTCCTTTTCAAATGGCCCATCCCAATTTCTTATTCTATTGCTTTTACATACATATTGATCGTTTAAAATACGACCGTTGTGTTTTTATTTTACTGGGAAGAACGAAGATTATAATTCTGAAGAAAACATTATCTGAAAAATACATGTACTTGTACAAAATCAATATTGAGTATGAATTTGATATGGATATGATCTCTAAGCACCTACATGCATTACAACGTAACTATTGAAACCAGTTAGGAGAATTATATTTCACCGTTTCTATTATCATGCTTATTATGTTCTTACAGCGCCTGACGTATCCTACGGTAAGTATTGATTTGAACACGTTATGCATTATAAAAATATACCACTCGAAGTTAACTGTTACAGATGGGCTTGTTGCAAATTATTAAATTCATTTAGTATTTAATTCATTTTGATTTTGAGAATAATATATTAGTGACACTATTTCAGAACACATTAATATATATATATTTTTGTCTTTTATTTAACTGATAGCGAAGATTTTTCTGACACAGTAACGCATGCATTTAATAAGCACTAGAGTACCGATCAGACTGTTCTCTCTATTGCCAGGAAATTCTGAAACTACCATTGTAAATGACATTTGAGTAATCACAGACATGTAAAATGCTCAAGGTTCAAACGATTGTTGAGACGTTTTTATTATTCTTCCACTCCGTTGTTTTGGTTATACATCACTGATTAATTACACACATTGCTTCAACTCTAAAAAAAACATGGCGTTATTTTCTTTTCTGTCCTTAATATCACCTAAGGTAATATATAAATATACTTCATAAATTACATGATAATATTCCAACTAGATATAATAGCCTGTAAACAAAGTATGTTGGTATCCTTTTAATTAATATACGATTGAGAAGATGTGAGATTTATCAAGAAATTTTGAATTGTTCTGTAGAGAAATACCCGTATGTAGGTATCTATGTGTGTTTGTATGTATGTATGTATGTATATGTGTGTGTGTGTGTGTGTGCTTGCGTGCATCTTGTATTTATATTTGCATTGTTTAGCGGAATAATACAATAAGTATGCATACATGGCTTACTTACGTCCGCTATTATAATGAAGAACTGAACATGGGACAACGAAGGTCTATATAAATGGTTGCTTTGAATTATTAAGACGTATATTGGAATTGCTTCGATTGTTTCCGCTACGAGAATGCGTCTCGAATTTGATTAAAACGACGGGAATGCGATCAATCGTTCAGTGTAACAAATGCAGAGGGATTTCCATCCAATCATTTGGTCATCCATACTAATACTTCGCTTTACCAAGACGCCCATACACACTGCGTCGCATAATACCATAACATAACATAACAAGGGACTTGTATTCCATAGTTTTTGTTAATTGCTATTTTTACTTTTAGCACTCTTTCCCAAATAAAACTTCTTTTAATTAAGCACATGGTTTATTGTGTCCTTTCACTTGTCATTAAATTGATTATTGTGTTATACGCCTCATTGTTTGTACATACCTGATATTTAAGGAAATAGGCGGCTTTTACAGAACTGTCAGATATATATGCGATGAAAGTTTCCATCATAAACCAGAACCAGAACCGTTCTTTATCGTCAGTGGTCAACAAGTGACTCAAAAAATTAATTATTGACGCTTGTTCAAGCCTACTACAAATTATCCATCGTCTTTAGTCTCTCATAATAATAATTGTAAATTCTGATTGTCTGGTATCTTCTGATGTACTATAAATGACATATTATACGTATCCACGTCGATGAATATATCATGTAAGGTTATGCCAAAAGAAATGAAAAGGGCACATACAGCCGTCCTATAACTCATCCATATTTTGTCATTCCGTTTTGTAAATAACACATACAACCGTCTTTTAACTCGTCCATAATTGTTCCTTCCTTTTTTAATGTCATCCATACTTTTTCATTCACTTTTTAACGTGGCATCAACGTAACGGAAATGGTCAGATGAGCATCTTTGAAAACCTAATTGTATTCTGATATAAACAATAGTCGTGTTATATGGCCAATGTCCTGGACCAACTGTACGACATCCACGTTAGGTGTTTCTTTTATCAGTCTACGTATCCAATGAAATATTGGTAGCTTGATAATTATATACACTGTTTAAGAACGAATGCAGTAAAACAATAACAAAACAAACCGCACAAAGACAGTTCAGACTCGATGATGGGCTGCCCGCCGTTTTATTTGTTTTTGTTACCGGCAGCGCACTGTACGTTTTGTCCAAAGAGTAAATGTACTTTTTGGCTGAAAACTATACACTTTGTATCTGTTTAGGGCAAAGGAAAGATCTATAAGTTCAACTCCAGTGAATTATGTACGGATAATCTGTGCAATAATGTATTGCAAATGAAAACGTTTTGGATTACTTTGTTTCATGTAATGATTTACACTGAGTGACCCATTTGGGAATACATGAACAGGAGGGTACTCACTCTTTTGCTATCAAAGGAGCGGAATTTATATATACGTGTGTAGTATAAGATATATTGTCATTTTCAGCTAGAAAAGGAGAAAACAGAAAGAGTAAGTAGATTTATAACAAATTTTAGTAAATGAGTACGATTCAGGCATTTCCTAAAGTTATTATATGATTTCCATGACGCTTATGAAAATATTATTAATATTATTAATTTATTGTTAATTTAACCATTACAACTTACAACGGAAGGATTGTAAAAGTTTATATTTTATTTCTATTTCGCACATTTATTGTATTCGTATTAAACATAAATAGCATCTTTCATTAAGCTAATACATACAAACGGACACTTGTATGAATTAATGAAATAGTTATCGTTTTCTCTACCGAAGATATGCTCATATGAGCTTGACGGTTTGTCATATTTATGTTGTAATGTAAATTTGATCTATGTTGCATACTTAAATTTTGTCCAGATTATTAGTTACAGTTTTGAATATTGTTTGGATCGACCTGATGCTGAAAGTGTGTAAACAAGTGTGTGGTTTTTTTTCTTCAGAATTTTAGTGGAGGAGCTAGTGCATTATTCTATCCCAAATTTAGGTCAGAAAATCTGATTAGATTTTCTAATTACATTACATTTGTCTGTCTTCATGAATATCCTTAATATAACATACACAATGCACGTTTGCATTAATTGGTGTACGAATTAATTATAAAATTGCCATTTGTTTTAACTAACTTACGGAAATATCATTTGACCATGTATGACAGATTCATTGATCGTAATTAGTCAAAGTTCGCAACGAATAAGGACTTAAAATAATTTGACCATGCAAAGTTCTCTCGGTTAGGCATGAAGTGCAAAGTCTTAGCTATATTATTGAGAAGAGTGTCATCATTGTATAATGCACGTTTTTATCTTAGTTGTTTTCTTTTATGTAAACAGTAAGGAAGCATGATATGACCTTTACTAATGTCACATGTTGTTAGTTTGGTTTTACAAAATGTACCCGACTAGCACATTCACAAAATACGTGTTTATGTTGTTGGGTAGAACAATTACAATCAAATAATGACTAATACACATAACATATTACTTGATTTATAACTCTTTTTCGCTTTCTTTAACCTTCTCATAATAATGTATCAACACCGATTATTGTAGAACTTGGAAACATTGCGACAAACATCGTTTCTTCTCTCTGCCCATGATTAGTGTATCTGCCATTTAATTTACTCTGGTAAGCATACTGAAATCCTACCAGATACAGGAGATTATGACACTTATAGAACGTGCATTTAATGTTTGCTTGTGTCTGAATGTATAATTAAGTACATTCTTCAATGATATTAGGTTAATCGTACTAGATACACTGCCGTAGAACATTGAACCTAAGCAGTTACACCATGAAGACAAGACAATACAACTGTTAACAAATCAAATTATCTTTTCGAGGTCGACACTCTTTTCCTGTACATAATGCTCTATATTTTCTTATTAGTCGCTCAATAATTCTTTAGCGAATTGACATTATTCTTAACATAAATATCAAATAATGTGATATTTAGTAAGATAAATTTACAAAAAATATGCAAATTAAAATTTAAAAATGATCCGTTTTCAAACGAAGTGCCGCTTAGTTAGGTATGGATATAGACCAGATCCCCACCCCACCCCACCCATCATTTACAGATGGGTGGGGTGGGGTGGGGATCTGGTCTATATCCATACCTAACAGATCACAGATCATCCCACTTTAAAAAATATCTCCCAATGAATGAATTTTAAACCCAAAATGTCAAATTTGAATCTGACAAACAATTAAAACAATTGAAACAAAATAAATGATTTAAATATACGTAACAATATTATGTACTGCATCAAGTTAGTATTTTATTCTCTAAGCGCGTCGATTTATTGATAGCAATTACACTTCAGACTCATTGTATCAACAACCATGAGCTGTAATGTTATCGGATTATCTATGAGGCATTTTAAATTATATTTAGTACAAAAATATATCTAACCCAATTTCAAGTCACAAATATAAATTGTGTGGTCAAAGTAAAGAAACGTGTCCTCCAGTACACTTATTTTCGGAGATATATTGATGCGCTTCAAGAACCAAACCACATTGCATTCCCTAATTAACGTAACGTTAATACATATAAAACTAAATTGATTTCCTCATTACATTCATCACAAGTGTACAGACTTACATTTTGATGGCGGGTCAGAATCAGTCAATAAAGATTTGTTCTCGAGCCAAATGGGAACTAACATTTAAGAGCCATTGTGAAAGTAGCCCTTAGAATGGCTCTTTCGTAGGCTTCTTGTATGTACCACGGCGGTATTCAGCCTTTACGATTTGTCCCCTGCTCTATGGTTTTCGTTCTGAGGCATTAGGGATTTTGCAGTCGTGCTTTAGTGCCACGTGTTGCGTTACTTATATCACCTGATCAAAATAGTAGTTGTGGAGGGCATGTTTATAAAAAGTCGTGAGTGTCCCTTTTCCGTATTCACACTGCTCACGTGATGGTAAAGGGTTTTTTAAGGTCCGATATTCGATGAATTGTACTGCGTGTATAAGGTTGCCCGCCTTTTTTATGTCGAAGCCCGTATGTTTATGTGAAGACCAGGATTATTATTATAAGCTGACACTGATATTGGCTATTGAATTATCCGTTTACATGATGACCAGGATTAGTGTTATAAACTGACACTGATATCGACTATTGAAATATAATTTATGTAAAGAACAGGATTGCTATTATAAGCTGACACTGGTATCGGTTATTGAATTACACATTTATGTCAAGACAAGGATTATTGTTATATAGCATTTTACTCTCCTCTCTCCATCTCGTCAACTTGCATAATATCAGGACCACATCATTACAAACCTTTGATATATTTGTATACGGTTTTCTTTCTCTACATGTGTTCCATAACTAGTCTCGCATACAATTGGTATTTAGGACGAAACGAAAAAAGCATAAACAGAATATAAACTGTGATAAGTGCACTTTTTCATTGCTGACTAGTCTGCAATTTAATTTGTCGATTAATCGGCAGCACACAGTTCACCTATACGAGATGATAGAAGTGATGAAAGTGTTATTATCAAATTAATGGCATACTGTATTTGTTTTTGCCAATATGCACCTGTTAATTTGTCAGTTTTATTTAGATTAAATAAACGAAGTTAAGTTTATTGGTTTTCATATCACATTTATATCATACTTTCATGAGGACATAAATCAGAAATGGAGCCTAGCAATAGGCGTATTTATCAGTCAAAATGTAAACATTCTGTACTGCGCCAAGTTCGCTGAGCGTGTTCTTTTAGTATTAGTAATTTCTCTTCAAATTCAGTATATCGTTAACCATGATATGTACTTTTATTGGTTTATCTCTGAGGGATCTTTGAAAATTATTATATTTAGTACAAAATATATGTAACACAATTTCAGGTCACAATTAGAAATTATGTGGTGAAAGCAAAGAAACGTGTTCTCCAGTACATATATTTTCGGAAATATCTTGATGCCTTTCAAGAGTCAAACCACTATTTCATTTCCCATATAACGCAAAGTTAATACATAAAAAACTAAAGTGATTTCTTCATTATATTCATCAAAAGTGTAGAGACTTCCATTTATTAAAACTGTACAATTGTGTCATCATTGAAAACGGGCCATTCAAAGCATTTTCTCTGTGCACCATGAATGATATACAACAACAGCCAGTTCTGCACCCATTAGTAAAGTATTATGTCAGGGTTGAAAATATAATTTGTGGCAGGACATTAATTCTATAAGATCAAAATAAAAGTATATATTGTGTTGTCACCTATAACTTATAGTTATCAAATATATAATGGGAAACGTTTTAATCCTACATGAACGTCTCAGAGTACGTAATATTATTTATTTTTGCCAGCACAACTTAAGTAAAGAGACAATAAGTCCGTTTTTAGTGCATCTATTTTCCTGCCATCAGCATGTATCACTTACCGTTATATCTAAACAAGTAACGACTTTTCCAAATTGTATAATTTACATACTACTTTCAGTTGATACGTACAAACTGACGCTTTAGTCAACTATTGAATTATACATATGTCTGAATACCAGTTACAGTATTCTATATGACTATACGCTCAGCTGTATATGCCGTCAGCGTGTATGCTGTCAGGGCCATTACATTAAAAATATTTGTTAGATATTGATAATGCACTCTTTCTACGGATGTATTACATGACTACGTTGCTAGGCATAGGAACTAAGGACGAAACGAATAAAACATAAACCAAGTAGAAACTGTAGAAATCCATAATTTATTAATTGTCTGTCGCTATTATATTCGCTGTTTCAATCAGCATCACGTTGTACAGTTTTATATTGGACAAATTTTGAAAATATGCTAACCTGATTGCTTGCTTGAATTTGTGCTCTAATTATGCATTTGTACGTAAATAATTTGGGCAATGTAAAGTGGAAAGCTTTGCAGCTCCTTTATCTTGATTTACTCAGAATATAAGAAAATGGCCAACAGGAAAGTCGACATTCTGTAATTTTAATTATGTTCAACCCTTATAAGTTATTGAGTAATAATCTGAACAAGTTGTGAAGTCCTCTGTATTTGTATTTGCCAATTTGAACATGAATGTATGATTCTTTTGTTAAGAGCAAATAAGCGAGGTTTACTTCACGTGTTTGAGAATTACACGGCCATACTCATTTCAGGAGGAAAGAGCGAAGAACGAAAACGTAGGTAGCAATATGCGCAGATTGCAGCCCATAAGTACACATTGTGTTTTGCTTCAAGTTATACTCTCATTTTTCAATAACATGTGCCGCTTTTGAAGTACTTTTTGTTCAAATGTATTTCATCTAAGAGGTATTTTGCTGTTTCTATTTAGGGCGAAATGTCAGTATCATCATTTCAGGTCATATATGAGTTTTTGTAAATAATTGTTTTTGCCCTAAAGGAGACAAATATATTAATATTTTGGCCAAAGTAAAGAAATGGTATTCTGCTCGAACCTGATTCCACGGCACATATATGTTCGGACATATCTTGATGTGTTTTATGACTCGGAGCCCAACGTCAGTTCTCATCAGACCTAATGTGAATATGGATAAGGAAATACAATTAAATTCATTATTTGACTTGTATTAATTAGATACCCATTCCTTCATTCATTAAAATTGAAGATTTGTTTGCATTGAAAACAGGTATTGAGATGAATTTCCTTTGCGCATCTTACCAATGAATAGCGACTGATTGGTGTGCATCTTATAACAAAATCTTATGCTAGGTGAACATAGTTCGGTTGGAAATCAAATCTTGATGAAAGTACATCATTTTTTGTCAAATATAGTACATCGATTGAAGTTATCAAATATATAATTCATTAAAACTTGTTCAAACCCATACAAACGTCTCAAAATATGTAGTATTTTATTTCTGTGTTCAGTCAAATAATACACAAGTTCTGTGGCATATACATACATACATACATACATACATACATACATACATACATACATACATAAATACATACATACATACATACATACATACATACATACATACATACATACATACATACATACATACATACATACATACATACATACATACATACATACATACATACATACATACATACATACATACATACATACATACACTCGTACGTACGTACGTAAACACACACACGTAAATATGCATGTATATATGTGAATGTTTAGCAAACAATATTTGTCTTATCTGTATGGATTCCCGTAATCTGCACTTTCATTTTAATCCGTCACTTCTACAATATTGGTTCACTATTTTTTATGGAATATTGAATTAAGCATTGGTGTGAAGTCCGCTATGGTTTCGGTGTAGCAATATATGTATGTATATATGCGAATGTTTAGCAAACAGTCCTTATAGTATTTGTATCGTTTCCAGTAATATGCACTTTCATCTTCAACTGAAAGTGGAGCAACTGTCATTTGTCACTTGTCCAATATTGATTCACTAGTATCGAATATTGAATTATGCATTGGTGTGAAGTCCGCGATGGTTCTGGTGTAGCATTTGCACTCAGCCGTCAACCTGCATCCTACCCGGCCCATAACATTACACAATATTGACCGATTATGATATGTTTTTACTTCAGATCGAGACCATGACTAGGCTTGGTTGACAATGTTATCGAAGACGAAGGGAATTATATATAAATTAAACACACACATTATATGGTGCAGATTTGATTAGTGTCTTGTATATCATCATATGCGCTTTTGCTTTAGAACTTTACTGTTAAGAACATTATCGGGGAGGAAACGAATATTCATAAATTAGACACGCACATTATATGCTGCATATTTGATTAGTGTATGCAACTGAATTTGATTTAGTAATCAACATAATATGTTACAGTTGCATGAAATAATATATGTGTTAATAATATATGTATCAAGTTGATAGCATACGTTTCTGCGTCTAAAAAATGCAATATTCTCCATACTGGTAGAATGATCTATGCTGGATAACTTTTCAGCTCGTTAGTTTCGTACATTAATAGCGCAATAAATGAATATGGAATAACACCCAAATCAAATTGACTCTTTGATTTGTCATAGAGGAACCATTTGTGTTACCGACACTAAACTGACCATCAGATAATTTATTGACGCCAGTATCTTTCATATCTTCACCAGTATATTCTAGAAACATATGTACGTGTCTCGGATAGCATATGTTTGTCATCGGAAGAGTTGATATTAGCAGTCAAAGGTTCGTCGTCGAAATATGTCATTGTGTTTAACAGCTTTTATATTTTAGTTTAGGTGGCAAAACATCCGTGGAGTAAGTCGTTTTGACTCGATTGTCAAAGACGTGACGAATTTAATATTATGCCAAATCGGTCAGTCAGTATGACTATAGCTGCTGTGTGATTAGTTAGTTCTGCATATCGTCAAGCCGCTTCTTGTTGGTCTGGCAATCGTGTCATTGAGACTGCGACTAATTGTTCATACTAGAATGAGTGGCCTATCTATCCTGCATGATTTTAACTGCTAATCGATATGCTGTCATATGTGCTTTTTATATTGACAGTCGATCAGATGATACGTATGCATCGATGCATAATTTCGAGATAGTTACACGCAAATACAGTTATACCTGATGTACGCGGAACTACCACAATGGCATGATGTGGTTCCAGCGACCGAACTATATATTTATTTCTACACATGTTATGAAACTGATCTGACCCATCTCCTTAAAGCCATATATAAAATAAAATAAAATTTTAGTGAAGAAATCTAAGCAGCTCAAAATTATGGATGTCCGCTTAGGTATACCTTGCATATACAACTAATAAAAACGAGTGATTTTATTTCCCTTGTGTTGTTCTTGCGATACAATGCAGTGTAGTCATGCTTTGTGGGTTCATTGGTGCATCTGTGGCTATCTTGTATATCCGTACATTCTGCATTATCCTGGATACGTTCATTCTTTCTGTTTTGGATTTAAATCGTGTATCGGTAGATATATATTCGAAACGGACTGCCAGCATAACTGCATGCACAAATTTTGTATTACTATACAAAATATTTTATATTCAATTTAATATTCTTCATTATATATATATATATATATATATATATATATATATATATATATATATATATATATATAAGATCACTACTTCATACCTTTACAAACATTGTACTTTAGTTAGCTTTTCTGTTTGATCTGAATTACAATTTCGAGGTCGAAGAAGTCTCGCATTTAAAAACAGTCAAAAACTTTGACATGCAACGGGTTATCCTCATCTAAAATAGATCTAATCATGTGTACTATGATCACGTGACAGATATAAAAAGTAACCTAAGGCGTTAATCTCGTGAGAGAGTTGTTATTAGATTTATATATTTTATTGATAAGGATTATTTCACGGAAGGCCATCGTCGCCAACAAAATGAAATAAAAATCAAATTAAATAATATTTAAAATGTGTTTAAAAGACAAAGTGTACAAAGAATACGTGTTGACTAAAGATGAACACTCAAACTGAAACAAGCAACTGTTAAAATGAAAGCCCCAAAATATGAATTAGACATGCGAATGCTAAAGGAAAGAATTCCATTTAAAATTGAAACATTGAACCGTAATTAAAGTGAGGTAGAAATAAAAGAGACAAAACGTTAAAGAAAACAAAGTAAAGTAAATGTACAAATCAGAAGCCAAACAAAATAACGTTATCTAAAATATACGAGCAGTACTTTATTAAAACAGTGTTATGAAAATGTAATAATCAGAAACCAAACAAAATAACGTTATCTAAAATGTACGAGCAGTACTTTAAGAAAACAGGGTAAAGTAAATGTACCAATCAGAAAATAAACAAAATAACGTCATACTTCATTCTTTACATGAAGTCTGATTAAATGGTGCCTTTATTTCGGTGGAACAATTTCAACGAATTATGAAGCTTCAATTTTGAGTTTAGTGCAGTATGATTACCTATTGATTTATGATTGGTGTGGGGGGAGGGAACCTTTAAGCACCATTCTTGGCTGTATCAAGTGATTATGAGCATCATTAAACAGGTTATTTTATCCTGAGAAACGTTTCGTTTATCTATTCAATTCCATGAGCCCACCATATGTATTTCCTATTTTATCTGTCTACATGTTCATACGACTTGTTAGTATCATATGCAAAGTTTCAGGTCGAAAGGACTGAATCAAGAAAAAGACACAAATTGCAGAGGCAACATACATGCAGTACTAAATGGCTAACACAAATTATACAGCATGGCAATTTATTTTACTTCCTGAAAAAGTAAAAACGGAAAAGTTATAATTTATCAATTTATATACGAGACATTCTATACAATATATCAGTTCTTGATACTAGTTTTGCTTACTATATTTCATGTACTGACTTACATTGTGTGATTTATACTGTATTTCGATTTGTGAAAACGTGCATGCAAATCCGCCTCCTCATTTCAGTGCAAATAAGTCGAATTTGTAGCACCTTGTCTAATATCAGATGTATTACAGTTCTTTTAGGAATGAATACTATCTCAATATGATTTAAACTGCATTTTCATTTGCAAACATGTTCATGATTTCATACTATCAAGTTGAGAGCAAACACACGGTAAATACTTCACCTTGTCTAATACAATTTTTTTTATCTTCTTTCAGGAGGAAAGAGGGAAAAAAGAAAAAGTGAGTAAATTATAGATCTTGTCAGTAAATAAATATAAATATCAATCAAACATAATAAAGGTTTTGCATAATTCATAAGACACACATATTTATGAAAACTAAGTATTTTAAAACTTTATTGCATAGATGTTACCATTTAACCAGGATGCATTACTTTCAAACCTTGTCTGCCTCATATATTTTCCTATATCTTGTACTTATCGCTTTTGTCAGAAAGAAAAGAAGCATGCTTTTATGGACTTACGAATTATATGTTGGTTGCAAGATGTACATCTTATAATATGGCATTGTCCCCTGTTAGTCGTTTTAAATTATTAACTGATCGGAGATAATATCTTAAGCATTGTATATATGTTGATAACTGTTAAATATTTTCTCTCATTAATCTACCTTGACTTTAGAAATAGTGTGAGAAGCTCTGGAAAGTAATATTTTTCCCGCGCAAACCTTTGTACATATTCCTCAAAGGAGTATAATACACCTGCGACTGTGACTGTATTCCCATATAAAAGGATTGCAAATTGGTTATTAGCAGAGCCACAATATATATATATATATATATATATATATATATATATATATATATATATATATATATATATATATATATATATATATATATATATATATATATATATATCTGACCTTGCTGTATCTAAACTATTTTTATATGCTTCTTATTTCCTCTAACCTTTCCTAACGCTCCACTCTTCACTTTGATTTTGCCTTTAATACATGTTTTCAAGAATAGTATTTTGCAAACTATACAAATAATTTTCCACTTTTGTCGAAAGAGTTTTCTTGTCAGAAAAACTACTAACAAATATCATACAAAAATGGAGTCTCTAATACTTTCTTACGGAGAAAGGTTTCTTAAAATCTACTTCCGAACAGAATCGGAAACAATACAAGAAGTAAGACTGGTAAAGGCATATAGAGATAACTGGGTCTAGGCATTAGACCTGTCCCACATTACAATAAGTGAGAGGCCAAACTCATCAGCACTACTAGCAATGCTAGCTGAAAGAGGTATAAACTCCTCCAATTCGGATACCCTAACAAATATTGGAAGAGCGATATATTTGTTATATCCAAAATGAAATACTTCCTATTACCAAGGGTAATATTACCATGGGAGATAAAGTAGAAAACGTCACACCGCCGCCTCCCATAACTCAACTGGTCCATAGACGAACAGTGGACATATGTATTAAAGTTTCCGTTCGAGGTAAATGAAAACCTTCCAGGAGGGATTCTAACAGAGACTTGGTATAAAAACAAATCAAGTACGTAAGTAAACTTACTAAACTATACCCCACCTAAACACGGGAAAGATTATAGTAAGAATAGACAGTAGATCCCTCTGTAACAATAATGCCAGAATTTTGTCAAATCTTCGGCCTACCGATACAACCTTGGTTTCCCGGCTGCACGCAAGTACGTCGGTGTAGTACCTGTGGTAAAACGGGACACGATAGATGGAAATGCACAGATAACACACAAAATACAGAAACAATACAACCAGACATTCAAACAACAACAACACAAAAAATCATATGCACAAGCTACAACCTTAGGACAAAAAATACAAACGCAACATACTACTGAAAAGGAAGGACCAAACACACAATCTCAACACCAAAGCACAGGGAAAGAACAGATACCTGCACCAAAGGAGACCACTCAAAACCATGATGAGCCCCTCCATGATCCTGAAACTGAAACCAAAAATCCAAACCAAGAAGACGAACTAAAGACCGCCCAACAAGAACAACAAACACCAAATCCACAGATAAGCATCCAAAACAGTTTTAGTGCACTTAAAGTGGAACCAGAGAATATGGACATAGAAACAACACAAACAGAAATAGCAGCCAAAGAAACAGAGTCAGAAGAAGAACTGCTAAAAGCCCCCGAAAAGGAGATAAAGAAGAATAAGTGGAAGTCACAATCGCCCGAGGTAAATAAAGAAAAAACAAGACAAACCTCATAATACCAATCAGAACAGAGGCAAAAATAACTTTGAAACACCGGATACTCCAAACACGGCACAGATCAAACAAACACTAAGAGAAATGACACCACACCCGATGCTGACCCGAATCAAACCGACTACTACTAATGAAACCACCCGACCAGAAGAAATGGAAAACCAAACAACCGCCCCGACATCTAACCAACAAAAACAAAACCTAGTACCAAAGGATTCTGACTTCATGACGCCACGATCCAGCACCAAGAAGAGAAACCACAACAACAAAAATCCACAACTGAAACAACCACAGCAACAACCAATACCACTGAGTGAAAACCCAAACCTAACAAAAATGATCAGATCAAATAACAAATTCAAATATAAAATTTAAATTTAAGTACCTCTAAGAAATGGATGAGAAAAATGCTCTAAAGCTCACATCCATACATATTAGAGGCATTGATATAATCATAGCTGTAGAACATATACAAAAAATACAATCATATGATATCATAGCACCCCAATAAATCCATAACATAAAGTAAAATCTTATAAACTATATAGAGGATAAACTTGATGCAATTTTATTATACAAAAAGATCTTCTACCCATTAGTTATGGAGTAGGTTTGACAATCAAAGACCAACACATACAAAATAACTGGAATAGCTGCACAACTCCTACACATCTTCATGGAAGAATGATACACATACAAGCACACAATACGCACATCATAAACATATGCTCACCAGCCATACGTATCCAAAGACTACCCTACTTAAGCAACCTCTCGGATTATATATAAAACTACAGTCAGGAAGGAACAATACTAATGGGCGACTTCAATGCCTGCCTAAATGAGATAGACAGACCCATTCCAACAAATGATACAAAATCGACTGCAGGTTTTAACGAAATGACAGAAAACATTAATCTAATTGATGCTTTCAGACACTTACATTTGCAAGACATTACCCATTAGAGAATCCCTTGACAGCACAATTTCAACTGACTCGTTACCATACAGTTATGATGCAGAATTTCAGCGACAAAAATTAGGAGCATTTGAACCTGTTTATATTGATTTAGTACGATCAATCGTAATGAAGAGTGCACCAAAGTCTTTTGAACTTGATCCAATTCCGATATCACTGCTGTTTGAGTGCCTCGACTCAATATTGCCTTCACAAACTGATGTTATTAATATCTCTCTCTCTCACTGAAGGAATTCCCATTATTTTTCAAAACTGCCATCGTAAAGACTCTGCTGAAGAAACCAAGATTTGACCATAAGATTTAAAGAACTACCTCCCTGTTTATAATCTCCCACTCATATAAAAAATTCATACAGGAGGATGCTCTAATCAAACTTGTATCTCATTTGAATTCAAACTGTCTTTTTAGCTATGTTCAGACTGTATATCGCCCTTGCCACAGTACGGAAACTACTCTTCTGAAAGTATTTGATGACATTCTCTCTGCTTTGAATGGTGGAACAATACAGTTCTCACCCTCTTGGATTTGTCTGCAGCATTTAACACAATATATCATGCTATATTACTTCACCTTCTCTAGCATATATTTGGCATTCAGACTATAGCCTTACAGTGGTTCAAGTCCTACTTAGTCAACAGGGCACACATTATATCTGCAAATGGAATACATTCTAGTACAGTTGACATATGTTGTGGTGTTTCACAGTTGTCTGTTCTTGGACCTGTTATCTTAATTCTATACACTCATCGGCTCTCAAGTGTCATAGATCATCACCAAGTGTCGCACCAATTGTACGCTGATGACACCCAAATATACAAGTCTAGCCACCCAACTGAAGTTGATGCTACCATCCATGGAGTAGCAATGTGCATTTCTGATGTGAAATCATGGATGACATGTAACTAGATGCAGATGAATGATGATAAAACTGAGGCTATTCTGATCACAACACAAAGACTTTCTTATTTACATCATTTACCTCAGACAATAAATATCAGCAACAACAACATTAAATTATCACAGTCAGTACGAAACCTAGATGTTACTCTAGACAGTACTCTCCGATTGCACCAACATGTCATGAACATATGCAAGGTTGCATATCTTGAACTGAGAGGCATCAGTTCCATTCGTAAATATTTTTCAGTTGATGCCACTAAAACACTTGTATGTTCATTAATACTTTCAAGACTGGATTATCGTAACTCAATTCTGTATGGTTCGTCACAATATTTACTCCAAAAACTTCAAAACGTTCAAAACACATCTGCACGGATCATCTTTAGAGTACCTCGATCCGAGCATACCTCACCACTGCTCTGTACCCTATATTGACTATCATTTCGATAAAGAATCATACACAAAATATGTTATATGTGCTATTTTTTACTGACAGACTCCAGTCCAACATACCTAACCAGCCTCACCCATGTGCATACACCAGCATTATAGTTACGATCTTCTTCTAACAATCGTATACTCATTGTTCCCACTGTGAAAACGAAGTGATATGGGCAACGTTCTTATGCATACCAGGGCCCGGCTATGTGGAACGAATTAACCATTCAAATTAGATACAAAGACGCAGTGGTCCCTTTTAAGAGTGCTCTTAAAACTCACCTTTTTCCACTGTATGGACAAACGTAGAGACCTAATAATATTTTTAAACTTATATGTTTTCAGCATGTTTTTATGTTTTCCAATTTCATTTCTTTTTGTCATCTTATGTTCCTGTATTGCAGTCATATCATTATAGATGGTGTAAAGCGCTTAGAACGTCTAAAGTTTAGACGCTATACAAAGTCCTCATTATTATTATTATTATTATTATTATTATTATTATTATTATTATTATTATTATTAAGACAAAATATACACCTTTTAATCTACCAAATATACTTTTATATTAATAAGAACTATATCTAAAACATATCCATGTGTGAAATTTTAAACGAAAAGTTAGCAGACCACAAAACCGTAATAATCGAATACACAACTCAAACGGCAATCAAGTGAGGTAAAATTCATTATAAGTTAAAAACTCCATATTAGACCTCCCAGAACTTTATTATGAAATAATAAATGTGATCGAGAAATGAAAAGCACTTATTAAACTCAAAATAAACAACACAATAATAGAAACGAAAAGTGATATGTTATCAAATGTAAAGACTAATATCAACTACTACATAAATCTAAAAATATACAGAAAGAAAACATAAATAACTACCTAGATGACATCAATCTTCACACCATTTCAAAAGGTGATAAAGACATGTGTGAACAGCCTAAATCAAAAGACGAGATAGAAAAAGCTATAGAAACACAAACCAAGACCAAAACACCAGGACTAGACTTGTTAACCGCAGAATTTTACCAAACGTTTAAAAGAGTGACTAGACTATTGCTTCAAGATGTTTACAATGCGATTTTTGAAAACAAAGAAATGACAGAATCAATGAAATATAGACTTATGAACCTTATCTATAAAAACAAAAGCGATATGTTGAGCCTATAAAAACTGGCGCTCAATCTCCCTCCTAAATATAGATTACAAGATTCTTAGCATCATATTAGGAAACAGATTAACAAACACTCTTAGCGACATAATACTAAGCAACCAGTCAAGTTGTGAGGAAGGGAGGCAAATATCAAACATTATACTATCAATTAAAATATTCTTTGAATATATGAATAAAAATGGCAAAAATGGTAACTTAATTCTCTTTGATCACGAGAAATCTTTCGATAAGATAGAGATATATTTTATACTTGCTCTACTGAAGAAAAACTGCTTTGGGACAAACTTTACAAGTTGGATACAAACTTTATATAACAACATACAATCAAAAATACAAAATAATGGGGCTCAAACCGAACCATTCAAAATTACAAGATCAGTAAGACAAGGATGCCCCCTATCAATGTTGTTCTATATAACTGGAATCGAAGCACTAAACAGAACAATTCAAAATGATAATGATATAAAAGTAAAAAACAGTACAAACTACAGAAACCAAAATAAAAACATTCTTACAAGCCGATGATTGATCGAACTTTATAACAACACATGAATCGTATAAAAACCTTATCAAACAATACAAAAATTTTAGTGAAGCCTCCCTCGGGTTCAGATATTAATCATGATAAAAGAGAGATGCTACTAATCGGCAATTGGAACAAAAATAACACCCAACTATCAACAGAAAAAATTAAAGACCATATTAAAGTCCTTGAAATATACCTAGGCAAAAACAATAAAATGTTAAAGATGAATCAAATAATGCATTTTTAAAAAAACCCAACATAAAACAGTCTGCAATGTCAGAAACCTCACCCTCTTTCAAAGAATATAAATAGCCCAAACATACCTGTTTAACTCAATATGGCACTAATTTAACACAATCGACATTGAACTTTATTACATAAAAATATAGAATCTGCAATCTACACCTTCATATGGAACAATATATGCAAAAATCACTCGCTTCACATTACACAAAGAAAAAGACAGGTGGGATGTACATCACAAATCTAAAACTGAAAGAAACATCTAACTACCTTGACAAATTCAATATCCAACAAAACATCCATGGCAACATATATACACCTATTTGTTCGGATATTTAGTGCCGCATAAAAAAGAATTAGACAATAATAATAACATCACAAAACTAATAGCACAACCAATAATTGCCTCCAGACAAACCCAAGTCCTAAAAGAATACAGAACACAGAACAGAATATGGAGTACTAATATCTCAACTGAAATGTATGACTTAATAATACATCCCAAACTACGACGCAATAAAATAAAGATAAATAACACGCACTTTAACTGGACCACAATATGGAAAAATTGGACAAAACTCAAAACCCCAAAGAAAAAACTAAATTGTATGATTATCTTCATGCCGCCTGGTGGACTGGTGAATTGGCCTTTAAAAGAAAAGTCATAAAAAGCCGCCCAAAGTGCCCCGTATGTAAAAAAAAACCTTTGAAAATAAAAACCATTTGATATTAATATGCGAGGTAATAGACGACAAAAGAAATGAAATTTTAAAAAATTAATAAGGAAAACAACAGATATCTTTGACCACAATATCCTACTATAAACATGAAAAGTAAACAATATAAAACTATACCAGGACATAATTAAATATATACTTTTTGTGATTGGAAAAATAAAACAATCGATATGGATACCTGAGAAATAATAACACAATTCTAAGAAACTTATATAATCGTCTCCTCCTTTTTGCCGTATCAACGAAACAGACTTAAAAACGCTTTACTAAAGAATCAGAAACTTAAAGAAAGACAATTATCCAAACATGGTCAGAACCAGATATATAACAAACAGACATACCAAACAAACAACCGGACTGAATCAAAACAGACTCACATTCAGGTACTCATGTAGGGTAAGATACGGGTTCTAGAGACACACTTAAACTAGCCCGACGCCAAAGAATGTTAAAAAGTCCCCCCCCCCAAAAAAAAAAATAACCCCACTAACAAAACACAAATAAAACTTTAAATCAACACAGGAGCTGGAGAGCCAAATGGGCTATATTAAAAATAAAAGTATAATAATAGAATTGAGCCAAAAAGGTAAACCCCCAAAACACTAGTAAAATACAAACATAATTTTAATTAGTATATAAACTGAATAGCCGAAATGGCAAGAATAAAATGCACCAGTATCAATATAAATTTTTGTTTATAAAATATACAAAAATAAAAACAAAAACCAATTGGAAAGCCAAACCGGCTAGCCCATGTAGCACCAGTCTGGTAAAGAAAATAAGATACTACAATTTACTTGTCGTGAAAACCCCCAAACTCACAAACAAACAATTCTAACAAAATTCCACTTTTCACATGAGCTGGTAAAAACAACAACAACAACAGCAATAAATAAGTATGAACTAAAATAATAAAAACTTCAAGAATATAGATGAAAAAACACATACCGGAGAGCCGAAATGGCTAACTTAAAAAGCACCGGTAACAACAGAAAGTAACCAACAAAAAAAAACGCAATCCAAAATATAGTTTAAAAACACACAGAGGCTGGCTCATATAACGCTAGCCAGAAAACATACAATACTACATTTTATTATACACCTGAATTCCTTTACCTTGAAAAAAAAAACACGTGACACAGCCGGAATGTTCACCGACACTTCTCGACGCGAGGAAAATACCTTACCATACTCACCCATACAATGGCAGCCCAAACAAAGGAAAGGCTCTACAAAATAAACTAAAACAATGGACCAACAGTAGGAAGCGTATGACAATTTCCCACGAATAGAAAATCTATAATACTAATACCACATTTATAAATAGAATGTAGAGAGTCACCATAACTCTCTAATTATAGGACAAAAGTGGAAAATATTTTAAACTCCTTTGATAAAAGAAACAAAATTACAACTCCTTTCCTGAGAAATAATTGAATGTACAGGGTTTTCAAATCAAGCTCTCTACATATCAAATTTTAAAGACAGCCTATATTTTACAAAATGAATTCAAAGGCAAGCTACACCTATTATAATTTCTTCTATCTCAGCAAATAACTCTCCGATCCAGTGCGCTATGGAGCAAATAAAAGGATCGACAACAAGAAAGGGCTAAGGTCCTTATAAACAAAAAACGTAAAGCGCCAACTACACCTCTAATCTGCAATCCCCACCCCACCCCCCAAACAAAATCCCACGCAAACACACCATAACAATCATGCGTAACAAGAAAATCATCTAGTTCAAAAAACATACTATATCTTTTAGAATACATTTTTTTTTACAGAACCACACTTGGAAACTAATGGAACAAAAAATACAAATATTATGTCATGCTGTCCAATACAATAACACGCAATATAGCATATACAAAATGGACAAAGCTGACTTTGGGAAAGTCATATCGCGATACTTCATAATGGAAAAAAGGAAAGGAAATCAGCTCTGGTATTTAAATAATTCTCAGGGAGCAGCGTACAATCCTATATTAAAAGATTAACTGAAAGGGAAACCATAACACATCGAAGCACCAAGGTGTGGAAAATATCCAAAACCGGCACTGGTAGAGGGTAGGGAGTACCATTCGGAAAATCATTTTCGGTAATACAAACAAAGAATAATGAGCAATACAAGCAAAGAATAACCCTGAAAAAATAATTTCATTCCTAATCATAAATGGGAAAGAACATATACAAAAACATAACACGCATGGGTAGACAGGGAAACACTGCACCAAAACAAACATTTTTGTAAAACAAGGGTGTTACTTAAAACTCAAACCAGCGAACATGTTGGGGGGGAGTTGAAGGGTATCAACAAAAGTTAACTTTTAATTTTCAACATATTTAATGTCACTAACATTATCTGTTTGATCTTACAATTGAAGGTCAAAGAAGAAAAATGGAATTATTATAATTGTTACAGTATTATAAATACAGTTTTAGACATAGGGCAACACTGCCGTATCATATTCCTCAAAATATAGAATGAGTAACTCCAATATTGCATAGTCCCGTCGTTGCTAAAGTGTTGATGGAAAAGTTTACGTTTGTGACATTAGTTGTTGTCTAGGCTATAATTAGTGTTAATCACCAAGATCAATAAAATGAATAATATTTAAAATGTTTAGTTCATATGTAAACAATGTATTGTCATCCTGGCGAAAATGTTTCAAACAAAGTATTCAAAATGCAAATTAGTGACCATAATAACTCTATAAATGGTAACATTCTAACATATATTTGGATACATAGATATTAAATAGTCTAAATGATCCACAGAACGTCATCGAATACATCATTTCACTATAACTCTAGCAACAATAACTCGCAAACCCGCTTATAACGTGGTGTCATGGTTGAACCTCAGTTTTTAAACACAAGATACTCATAATATATTAGCCCATGCGGATGAATCTGAAGAAAAATGGGGACTAAAATTAAATTTTGAAACATTGACGTATCACTCGCTTCATTGTCAAAAAAGGTAGATATGATCTGAAAAGTGTAACCAATACATTATATTTTCAACTCCTAATATGATTTATGTATTGTTACTATTTCTTTCCAAAATGACCATCTTTGTACACAGTAAAAAAATGATAATCAACGAAATTGTGATCAATGAAAATTTCATGTACCCCTGTTGAAGGCATTACTTTAATGAATAAAAGTGTAACGGGAACATGACCAAGTGCAAGGGAGATAATTTAATAAGTTCAAACTTGTTTCCGATAAGAGTATTCACCCATAGTTACGGTATTTAGCCTTGTTGGTCTATCAATATTTAGGCAGACCTGATATCAATCTATTTTGGCTTCGGCTGACTTTATCCAGCCCATTGATTGGATAGATCACTCACAGTGTCATGAATGCATAGGAATTTAGGGTATCGATGAACAAGCTTTAAATTGTAAATAGTCAATATGTAGTAATAGTCTTTTATGCACGTGTCAACGTTGATCTGCATAAAACACAACGTATAATGTTAATAAATTGGAAAAATATTGCATAATATGAGACCTCTGATTTTGAATATATTATATAATAATAATAATTGGTATAATTGATACTTGACAATTTTATTTACTGAATGATGGTGATATTGTCAAATGGCCCGATACTAAATTCTTTCTAGGAATTCTATTTGTGATAAAACAGCGTTCAAGATTAATATTGACTAAACTTAAAGTACTCTGTGTAAAAACAGGTTTTCTGAAAACCACGGAGCATAAGCGTCTCCAAATTAAGCCACATAACACAATAATTGTGGGTTAGTATAATAAGACCATATTAAAATTGTGTACAACATATTTTATAACAGTTCTTCCAAATGACAATTCAATATCTTACTTTTTACATTTTCTTACGGTGCATATGGCTGATATACTGCTTACATTCAATATCTTATACAAATGTTTTCAATTCTGGAGACAATGGAACATAATGACAGTTTATACATACTGAGCACATTGTAGAAAACTATTCATTAAAGGCAACAGGAAAATTAAAGCAACGCTGTTGTAGTTCTGAACCACAATTCCCTTGGTGTACATTAAACAGTACATGCCGCTTTTAGTTAAACAGCTAATATCGTGTATATATATATATATATATATATATATATATATATATATATATATATATATATATATATATATATATATATATATATATATATATATATATATATATATATATATATGATATTACATCTACAATCATGCATCTATGCCATAATATTTACTAAATAATACATGCTAACCTCAGTTAAACTGTATCCATTTCACGCTGCAAATTTATAACAATTATTTCGTTTCTCCATTTTAATTTTTGCGTTAAACTTTTTTTTAACTATAAAATATTGCGCAACATTAACTCGAGACCAACAACATCCCATTTATTAACATTTTATTTTTGTATTGGTATATTTTTTACCAACACGCACAACCTAACTCTTAATTTCATTTCTTTAATTTTTTAAAGTTTTGTGTGAAAATGTTATTACTCCCGCCAGCCAACAAAAAATAAAGTGGTTCTAACTCGCGTGATCGCAATATGTATTATTGTTTTATTTTTTTTCTCATCTGGCCCCTCACAATTTTGTATTTGTTTACTTTTAGTTTTATGTTTGTGTTGACACTTTCTTGTATGACTGTATCATTTATAAACAAATTGGTTCCAGATCGAACTCGTCGCATCAAATGTTTGACACAAATTATCTTCACAGTCCTAGCATCTACTGCATGCCGCACTTTTAGGACAACAAATATCACAAGAATATTTCTCGCTCAAATCACTTTCAATGTAAAAGTTTCCTTGAAAGGCATAATTCCTTTCCAACAATTATCAAGTCGGTCCACTTATCGTTATGCTCTTTCAAGCGTTTGATTGAATGTATCGCTCATAATGTCATGAATGCTTAAGCAATTAGGGTATCAAATAACAAGCGTTACTTTGTAAATAATCAATATGTAATACTAGTCTTTGTGTACGTGTCAACGTTGATCGGCATTCTACATGATTCATCATTCTAATATAGGAAACAACGATATAAGTCATGGACCTCTGATTTTTAGAAAACACACACACACAAACAAACACAAACACATACAAACACACACACACATACACACACACACACACATATATATATGTATATATATATATATATATATATATATATATATATATATATATATATATATATGTGTGTGTGTGTGTGTGTGTGTGTGTGTGTGTGTGTGTGTGTGTGTGTGTGAGTGTGTGTGGTTGTTGAATATTGAAACATAACATTAAAACACGTTTGAGATTGAAGAAGACACGTACATGATGGTGAAATGTGACAGAGATAGAAGGTACGTCATTTGAATAGATGGAAGCTGGAGTTCCTGAGAGCTTTAACATTGTACAGTTAAAAATAAGTTGTTGTAGGGTTTAATGCCATTTTTAAAGACAAGGTAGGCTATACATCGAGGTCAGTATTAATGGTGGAGGACGAACCCGGGAAAACCCTGGGAAGAACCAACAACCTTCGAGAAGACACTGGCAAGATTTGTCACCTACCATAATGGCTGAACCAGCGACTCAAACCCACACAGCCAGATGTGAGATGGCATTGATCTGTAATGATGAGTGCTTTAGACCACATGGTCACTCGGGGCCCCTTGCAAGATGCAATCACAAGTTAAATGACTCTAGACAGGATAGCACGAATTCTACATTGCACGCAAAAAATTAGGTGATAAGATAAATACAAACTCTTTACCAGCCAGTGATATATGAAATGCATGTCAGAGTGACCTATTTTCATGATATCGTAATAATGAGAGTGATGTAAACAATCCTTTGTTTAATTTATGATTAAAGCTTTAACAATACAATATTAATACAAATCAAAGTCAACGAAATATTTGAAACAGAGGTCATGGTGACCTACTTTAATAAAGATGTGATATTCATTAAGATGCATGATTGTAGATGTAATAAGTATTATCTTTGTTTGTTTTTGTAGGGTTTAATGCCATTTTTCAGCACACGATACGTAACCATATACAGATTGATCATATATAATTTGACTTGTTAGTAGAGCAAGGTCAATTACTGTTTATTATTAAATATATTCAATGCAGTTTATAACCATCCATGGATAATAATAATAATAATAATAATAATAATAATAAAAATAATAATAATAATAATAATAATAATAATAATAATAATCTTTAAAAGCTCTAAGCGCTTTACTCCATCAATAATGATATGACTACACCACAGAACAACAAATGACAAAAACAATGAAATTGGAAAACATAAAAACATGCTGAAAATATATAAGATACAAATCATGATTACGTCGCTAAGTTTGTCCCTGATGTCGAAACAGGTGAGTCTTGAGAGCACTCTTATAAGGGACCACTGTGTCTTTGTGTCGAATTTCAATGGGCAATTCGATCCACGTCGCAGGGCCCTGGTATGCAAACGAACGTTGTTCATATGAACTTGTTTTCACCTTGGAAACAATGAGTATGCGATTATCAGAAGAAGAGCGTAAGGATCTAGCCGGTGTATACACATGGTTGAGGCTGGATAGGTATGTTGGACTGGAGTCTGTCATTGAAATATAGCACAGATAACACATTTTGTGTTTGATTCTGTATTTAATTGATAGCCAGTGTAGGGTATAGAGCAGTGGTGAGGTGTGCTCTGATCGAGGTACTCTCAAGATGATCCGTGCAGCTATGTATTGAACTTTTTGAAGTTTCTGGAGTAAATATTGAGACGAACCAGACAGAATTGAGTTACAATAGTCCAGTCTTGAAAGTACTAATGAACACATAAGTGTTTTAGTGGCATCAACATAAAGACATTTTCGAATGGAACTGATGCGTCTCAATTCAAGATATGCAGCCCTGCAGATGTTCATGACATGTTGGCACAATGTGAGAGTACTGTCTAGAGTAACATCTAGATTCCGTACTGACTATGACAATTTAATGTTGGTGTTGCTGATATTTGTTGTCTGAGGTGAAGGATGTGGATGAGAAAGTCTTTGTGTTGTGATCAGAATAGCCTCAGCTTTATCTTCATTCATCTGCAGCTTGTTACACGTCATCCATGATTTCACATCCGAAATGCACTTCTCTACTCCATGGATGGTAGCATCAACTTCAGTTGGGTGGCTAGACTTGTATATTTGGGTGTCATCAGCGTACAGTTGGTGCGACACTTGTGATGATCTATGACACTTGAGAGCGGATGAGTGTACAGAATGAAGAAAACAGGTCCAAGAACAGATCCCTGTGGAACAGCATAACATACGTCAACTGGGCTGGAATGTATTCCATTTGCAGATATAATTTGTGTCCTGTTGGCTAAGTAGGACTTGAACCACTGTAAGGCTATATTCTGAATTCCAAATACATGCTGGAGACGGTGAAGTAATATATCATTGTATATTGTGTCAAATGCTGCAGATAAATCCAGGAGAGTGATGATTGTAAACTTTCCACTATATAAAGCGCAGAGAATGTCACTAAATACTTTCAGAAGAGCAGTTTCCTTACTGTGGCAAGGGCGATATGCAGACTGTACATTGCTAAAAAGACTGTTTGAATTCAAATGAGATACAAGATGAGTTAGAACAACCTTTTCTAAGATTTTGGATAGGAAAGGGAAATTAGAAACTGGGCGGTAGTTCTTTAAATCGTTATAGTCCAATGTTGGTTTTCTCAGCAGCGGCTTTAAAATAAATGGCAGTTTTGAAAACTGATGGGAATTCCCTTGATGAGAGAGAGAGATATTAATAACATCAGTTAGTGAAGGCAATATTGGTTCTAAGCACTCAAGCAGCAGTGATGTCGGAATTGGATCAAGTTCACAGGACTTTGGTGCACTTTTCATCACGATTGTCCGTACTAAATCTATAGAAACAAGTACAAATGCTCATAACGGTTGTCGCTGAAATTCTTCATCATACCTGTATGGTAACGAATCAGTTAAAATTGTGCTGTCAAGCGAATCTCTAGTTGATTGCAGAATATTATCATCAGGTCTATAAAGACACCAGTCTAAAATGTGACCAAGTTTATTGGTAGGTTGGTTAACTGACTGTTTAAGATTGAAAATATAAATGGAATCTAGGAGTTTTGACGTGTTTGGTTTAACAGGACAGTCATAGTGAAAGTTGAAATTTCCAAGAATAATTAGGTTGCCACCTATCGAATTTCCATACTCTAGAAAATTTGGAAACTGCTCCAAAAAGTGAGATTCAGTCAGCTTGTTTTTTCTACTAGGAGGAGGACGGTAGAGATACAAAAATAGACTGACCTTTGTTCCAGTATGAGCGTTGTTTGGACTAGTTCAAACGATGTGTGGCAGAAGTTGAAGGTTGTGATGTACTTGAGGTATTTGATCATGGGATTCTTCGTAATTACAGCAATTCCACCTCCGCGAGAATTGCGGGGGAACGATTTGATGAAGTAATCGCTGGGTGTTAAATCCGCACACTTACATTCATCACCTACCGAAAGTAACCAAGTTTCTGTCAGGAAGAAGTCGTCAATATTCTGGTCATTGATACAATTAACAATTTATGTGCGCTTTTCCAGTGATCCTTCTGATTGAGCGTTGAATAATGCAATACTTAGTGGTATCCCTGGGACAGTTGATGATTTAAGAGGAATTTTAACCAGGTTATTGAAATTAACGGCAGATTTTTTAAGTTGTTTATCCGTTACGAGCGAAGGGGAGATAACTGGAATCCTTATTCCTGCTCTACGACGGCCGGTTTTGAAAGAACGTTTCTTTTTTCCCTTCCGTTTACATTAAAGAAATGATGAATGAATTCCGAGTTCGTTCAGTCTTGAGCATAATGTAGTATCTAGAACCTAGGTGTGGTCATTTAATCGAATTAATGAGGATTCGTCGTAGTGGATACAAATTACGAAATTAACTAAAATCATGCACCAGGAGTATCAGAAAATATCGTCTCACATAAAATTTATGAAAAGTTTTCATACTACTCTACCTCTATAAAACAAAACGTTTCACATGCTTGTTGAGTTTCTCGTTTCTTGGAAGTAACCTAATAGAATATCATCAGAATAAAATGTCATACCGAATCCATGGAAGTATGATGCCGAATGCAAAATCATTATGCTAATAGGCCATGATCTACCCATCTTTCATATTCTAATTCAGAATGTTTTAACATAACAGTGTAAACTTTGGACTTTACAGGGCTAATTTAGCGAATAGAAAAAGTTGAACGCTTTAATGTATACTGCTTTTAATCATTATTATCAAAATACAGATTTTCATCATCTGGTAGTTTTTGTAAATTACCCCGTGTACTACGCATCAACTCCGATAATTAAATTATATAAGGCTATGCTCTACGGAAATAAAAATGACACAAACAACCGTCTTATAATTCTTTACTTAACCATATTTTTTTCATTCATTTTTTAAATGGCATCCAGTCTTTTTGATCTACTTTTCCCAATAGCATCAACATCAATACAACATCTATAATTATATAAACTAATCCAGTACAGAATACATATATTTGATTTATAAAACAGATGACAATTAATGTCTTTAAAGAAATAATCAGATGAGAATCTTTGGAAACTTATTTATATTCTGACAAGAAAAAATAATATTCGTTTTCTCTGGCTAATTTTCTGTACCAACCAACGGTAGGTGTCTCTTTGATCGGTCTACATTTCCATTGAGTGACGGGTTACTCGATAATTATATGCACAGTTTGAGGGCGAATGGACAACAAAACAATGTGCAGAAAGGCAGTTCAGATTTGATGATGGGCTTTTAGCCGTTTTCTTTGTTTTTGTAATCAGTAGCGCACTGTGTATTTTGTCCATAGTAAGCGGTATTAATTGCCTGAAAAGTGTACAGCGTCTTAATTGATATGTCTTCAGGATAAAGAAAGTACAGAAGATATGACATTGAGCGATTTTTTTGAGATGCAATAAGTATAATGTATATATGCTTGTCTAATATAATATGTATTGTTGTTTCAGGAAGAAAGAGAGATAAAAGAAAGAGTAAGTCAAATAATAACCACCATTACTAAATAATTCATGCCTTTCATAAAGTTATTATATGACTTCCCTAAGATACATATATTTATGGAGAATAAAAATATTCGCTAAACGTTACATTTTTTACAACTTACAATGAAACGATTGCTTTTATACCCTTCTCAAAATCATATTTGTTCTATATCGCGAAGTCTTTATTGTTTTGGTATGAAACAGATGTAATATCTTTTCATCAGTAAATACATACAAAAGAACACATGCTTGGATTAATGAATTATGCTTGTTTCAATATGTGACTAAGATATATAGTTCAGCGATTTGAGAACAAAAAGTGGAATTTGTATATACCTGTTCAATATTAGATGTATTGTTCTCTTAGGAAGAAAGATAAAAGAAAGATAAAAAAAGAAATATTTCATTAGATCTCCTTTTATTAAATTGGTGAAAAATCATTAATTTCTTAACGTTATTATATGGCATATAAGATGCATATAATTATGAAAAATAATTATTCGCCAAACCATGTCTTTTACAACTTACAACGGAAGGATGTTTTGCAAACCCTTGTCAAGTTTATATTTTTTTAATATCCCACATTTATTGCTATCGTATGAAAATAATGTAGCATATTTCATTCAATAAATGTATTCGAACGGACACTTTTTTGAAATAACGAATTATATGATTTGTTTTTCAATATGTGATTAATGTAATATGTAATTACCCATTCAGCTTTCTGCACATTGAAATGTCTGACTGATATTCCCTTAAGATTATAAGCATCGGAGAAGAATTCAATTAGACCCAATATATATGTTAGCTACAGTTGTGTGCAACATCTTAAAATTTAGAACACAAATGATTCATTAAAAAATCAATGTTTAGCTCATGTATCAACAGTCTCGAACAAGTTAAAAAAAACAGCAGGCAAAAATCAAATTTGTGACCATACTTACTCTATTATTGTCAAATTGTATATATTAGGTTGCATAGGTGATAACCATTATATTTAACAGTCCAAATGAACAACAAAGTCAAATATGCATTCTACCCACACCCAACTCCACAAAACACATCATAATATCTAAAAGTGTGCTTAATGTGCCACAGATGATCTTTTGGAGGTAGTCAGAATGTTTGAATCAGGTCCACATTTCCGTCTGTATAAAGAGTTCGTTGTCACTACTCCGTCCATGCCACTTTGATGGTTACGTTACAAATCACGTTGAAGGATTCTGTATTGTCGTCAATGTTTCGACCATGCCCTATCCCCTCGGGGTTTCTTTGCCTATCAAACCGGCACTGCTGAAGTCGTTGCTGTTTTTATTTCCGCGGTTTAAGTCAATATCGATACACATACCGAACAGTTACAACTAGTCGTTTTGAAATTCATAGTGATTAGAAAAGATCATAATACAACCATGTATTGTATGTGACTAACTCCACGAGTTTACTATTAGGTTAGTATCGATGAGAAATTTGTATGGGATGAGCTAACCTATATAATGTTACGAGTTTAGGTTCTAATAAACAGTACAACATAAAAAGGGAAAACAACAAGCTTTGTAAAATTTAACTAATACTTTCTTTCCCTGCATTATGATGTACAAATAAAAAAAAGAACTTACGGTTTTAAAAATCAAATCTTAAAATAGTCCAAGATGAATCGACAAATTAAATTATTAAAGTCCTAGTAATTAAGTGCTCTAATAGATTCAAGTTTGAGTCTCAATGAAAACTCCAAGACGGAAAGTGATGGAAAATATGCTGTATCCTGTAATATGATGTATCTACAGTTCCGTGTAGAAACACATGAAGCGACACTCTGGTGTTGCAGATCTGAATAACGGTATTATAAACTGTTTTTGGTCAATAATTATGCATGAGGACTCAAATATTTCCAAAAAAAAAAGGATTAATCTTATAAAAAACAAACAATACAAAGACAACATAACATATAACTCGAAAACTAGTTAATCTAAGGAGCTGGACATTTGAACCCGAAACTGAGACATTCTATGAGGATCTGGTGATCAAGTTTTAGAACCTCGTCGAATGTTTTGACGTTTTCTAAAGCACATGCTCACAGTATGACCTTGAGTATAACCAATGATATTTCATTCTAGGAATGAAATTTTAAAAAAGTGTTTACCATTTCTGAATTAAGTCAGAAACTAGGTCACCTTTATATAGAAAGTTTCAACTATTATTAGCTATTCATGTTACTTAAAATCTCTGAACTGTATATTGGAAAACTTTACAGGAACATGGAATATATTTAATCAAATATAAAACTAAGCAACAAAGAATAAAATTACAAATACATATTAATTCAATCAGATATACGCAACACTTCAGCACCATAAAGAAAAAGAAAGACTTATATCATAAAGATTTTAAACTTAGATTAATTATACATGCGGTATTAAAATCATAACAAGTACTCTAATGAATTATGAACAAAGTTCAAAATGTTGTAATGCCAATATTGAATCAAACAGCACTTCTCGATTGTTGAATGGTTTATTTGATGCGTGTTTAATATTTAAAAAAGTAAAACACTGGAAGATCCATACCATTTTCCTCTTCTTGAATTAAAACTGCTCAAATTTAAACATCATTTGCATCAATATACAATTGAAAATATTGGCTGATATTTGGAGCGGTAACATCTGACGCTCTTTTAAGTATGGATCTTAACTTATCAAAATCCTTCTAACATTGTTCAGTCCAAATTTAACTTGTTTTTCTTGTTCGGTCAGTTCACATCTAATACATGCATGTTAATTATACAAACCGGACTCCTACATAAAAATAGATGCATCGATATTACGATTGAGATCGAGTAGTAGAAGGTGCAGTGTTTATTTCAAAATCACTCACGTAAATACTGTTAGGTATTGGTGTTATATTTTGGATTGATCTAAACATGTACATATCTGTTCTGTCATCTCGTCATAAATAATATCGCTTGCTAACCAAATATTAATTGAAAGTACATATTGTGTACGTTTTCTGCATCCATATATCGTACAATTATTATAATTTTTCCGAAAAGAAGAAAATATTAACTTAGTTGTAAACTGGCGTTCTGAAACTGAATACATAACTGAAAAAGAAAACAAAACACTTGTATTTTAGGTGTCAACTTTTATCACGTTGTCTGCATAGGATGATATTTATTGGACTGACGTATATATTTATAAAATATTTCCAATCAACATCTATTAAAATAGAGAAACGAATCAATTGTTATCTTGATGGTTAGGATTGAAGATTTGCATCAATACGTTGTTATTGTTATAGGTAATGAGCCAAATCAAAATCTATCGATATATGAAAACATTGTTCTGAGGCATTGACATTTATATCATGAAGTCTTAGGTTATCCTAAGCAATCCATCTACTTGATTGATAACCACTCGCAATGTTCATCGTTCTTAATTTTCGGAGAAACTACATTGATTAGCACCGGCTATGTAAAACGAGGTTATTTTAGCAAATGACAAGCACATACTCATCTTTTTGATGCCCCCGCGCGATTGATAGAAGTATTAATTGAACAAAAGCGACATTCAGTCGCCCGTGAATGTACAGTATAAATTAGTAAATATGATATAGAAATGAGTTAGGATAGAGAAATAAAACATATATAAACCAATGTTTGTTGCTTGGTATGTGTGGGCGTACGCATGTCAGTAGCACCTGTGCACTTGGACTTTGTGGCACGTTACGTGTATATTTTAAACAAGTAAAACGGATAGGTACACATGACACATCCCGTCCATTATATTAGGTTAAACGTCAGCTCTCGTGGAATGTTCAGCGAAAGTAGCGGCATAAGTTTTAATTGTATTTTATAAATTTGTTTTTTTCCCTTTTTGAGACCCTGAAAAGCGACATTTATTTCCCCGTCTTTGATATCACGTTTGTTATATTTTCTTTTCAGGAAATAATGCAGATACAAGCATACGTAAGTATTAATGTATCTGTTTAATGTTTAATTATCATGCCAGTTTTTCTTTTTTAAGATGAAATAGTAATAACATTATTCCAATCACATTCGGTTATCAAAGTGATTTCGATAGACGTATAATGTAAGTGTAGTATGTTTGATTCAAACTATACATTACTAATCTCATAATACAGCTTTACTGTTTCTATAGTGAAAATAAGATGTAACTGTGTTTAATGCAGATACGAACAAAACATAACATATAATTAATGAAACGATTGGCGTGTAGTCGTTGTTTTCCGGTTATTGAGACCTATATCTTGCACATTTTGATTTTGATACTGCATATCGTACACATTTAAATCTCAAAATTTGCAAATTAGGTTTGATTTGATTTCAGCTTTCTTGTAGTTGTATAGTTTATTAACCTTATTGCATTATGTTTACGTTATGTTGGTATGAATACACCTGAAAATAGATACTGTCAGAGTCAGCCGAGTTTTTTTGTAAGACTCTTCTACGGGTAGCATACATTTACCGCCTTTTCTTACGCCAGAAGACAATACGGATTGGTATGTTATCCATTGTCTGTTCATCTAACATTTCATTATTTTATACTAGTGCACTACAAGAGCCATTTTGAAAATAACGATATCGGTATTTACTTCTCAGTAGATGGACATATCAGTATGGGGTATTCAAGATATCGAGTATGGCCATTTTAAATAAATATATCACCACCACTCCTGCATGCAATATATGATTATTCACCCCAAAATTATACACTACAACTTAAATAGGGAGGTACGTGTAAACTGAACAATACATTTAAATACGTCATTATGAGTTACCTTTGTTGACATATTATATTGTTGCTTCTGACAAAAATGACTGAGATTGTATATATATATATATATATATATATATATATATATATATATATATATATACAACATACATTTTATACCACTAAAGCACCATAACAATTGTAGTGGAATCTAGTCTAACAACACCAGTCGCAGCAAACAGATTTTAGCCTATAACAGTGTAGAACATGTTTTAGCTACTCGGACTATTTTACAGCAAACAATCGATAGTTAATAACAGTGTAGATAAAGTTTCAGCTATTGGGAATATATTACAGCACACAGATTATAATCTATAACAGTGAATAACAAAGTGTTAGCTACTCGGACTATTTAACAGCAAGCAAATTATAGTTCATAACAGTGTAGAAAAGAAAAATAAAAGAACATGCGGGAAGTTTATTCATCGTTTGGAATATGACGTTTTTGTTTGTATTTTTTACGGGGAAGAACGGACATTATCATCCTCAAGGAAACAAGATCTGACAAATGCATGTACTTTTACAAAAGTAATATTGAGAATAAATTTGATATGGATAGAATCTCTAAGCACCTACATGCATTGCAAAGTAAATATTGAAATCACCTACGAGAAGTATATTTCACCGTTTCTATTATCATGCTTGTTATGTTATTTCAGCGCCGGAAATATCCTGGCGTAAGTACTGATTTGAACATGTGATGCATTACATAAAATATAGTACTCGAAGTTAATTGTTACTGATGGACTTATTGCAAAGTATTCAATTCATTTATTATTTAATTTATTTTGATTTTGAGAATAAGATATTAGTGGCACTAGTTCAGAGCACATTAAGATATCTATCTTATTGTTTTGTTTTTAAGTCATAACGAAGTTTTCTCTGACACAGTAACACATGAATTTTATAATCACTAAAGTACAAGTAAAGCTGTTCTCTCAAATGCCAGGAAAGTATGAAACTACCATTGTAATTGACATTTCTGTAATCTCAGGCATGTACAATGTTCAAGGTAGGTTCTGACTACTGCAGACACGTTTGTTTTATTCTTCCACTCCCTTGTATTTGATATTAATCACTGATTAGGTACACATATTGTTTATATTCTTAAGAAGGAAACATGGCATTATTGTCTTTTCTGTCTATAATATCACCAAATAAATATATAAAGGCACTTCATAATTCAATTGGATATTCCAACTAGATACAATAGCCATTAAACAAAGTCTAGTGGTCTAGTGATATTATTTTAATTAATATAACATTTATAATATGTGAGATTTATAAAAAAAACCTGAATTGTTCTGTTGAGAAATACCAATTTGTATGTGTATATGTATGTATATATGTATGTGTATTAATGTATGTATGGATGTATGCATGCGTTTCTATGTATGTATGTATGTATGTATGTATGTATGTATGTATGTATGTATGTATGTATGTATGTATGTATGTATGTATGTATGTAATAGTGTATGCATGTGTTTATGAATGTGTGTGTTTGTGTGTGTGCGTGCATCTTGTATTTATGATTGCATTGCTAAGCGGAATAATAATATTAGTCTGCATAACAGGCTTAGTTACGTCCTCTATTATAATGAAGAACTAAAAGTGTGACAAACGGAGGTCTATATACCCGGATGTTTTCAATTATCAAGACGTATATTTGTATTGATTCGATTGTTTCCGTTACGAGAATGCGTCTCAAATTCGATTAAAACAAAGGGAATGTGCTCAATCGTTCCGTATAACAAATGAAGAGGGATTTCCATCCAATCATTTTGTCATCCATACCAATATTTCGCTTTACTAAGACGTCCATGCACACAACGTCACATAATACAATATCAGCAGAGAGGGTGTGACAACGAATGGATTTTTCTTTTGGACAGTGGCCTTAGTTCTGGTTTTTTTAACATTTTGTTTTCGGTTGCATAGGTGGCATTGGCTTGAAAACTTCGAGATGGACCCCCCCCTTAGTGGTCTCTTTTTGTGTTTGAAAACTTGGTGGGTTCACCCTCTTTAGTGAGAAAGATGGGGCAAAGTATCATTAAAATTATCCTTAAGCTAACTGAAAAAATATCAAGGGAACATTGCTCAAGATATGTGTGATTGTGTCTTGTTTACTCATATAAAGTAGTGATTGCTATAGTTATTTATTAATATCTTAAACATAAGAAATGGATCCAGACATCTAGGTGAATTGAATTATCATTGTAAAGGATATTTTGACTTGAATTATTGATTGGAATTACAAAGTGCTCTTACACTTAACGACTAAGTTACTTTCTAATTGCTATGAGTTCATTCACACAAATTATGGATTATACCATTGTAACTCATGAAAGCTAAATCTAATATATTGACACATTATCACATTCTAGGCTATTGCTACATCTCTATTTCTTGATCTTGATTTGTGATATCCTTTTAGGACTATTTGACTTTTGAAGCACACAAATGTTAGTTCGTTTTAAGTTGTCGCTTTCGATTTGGAGAAATACATTATATCTTGAATTTTACAAAACGTGTTCGTAACGTTCTTTGTTATTACTTAGGTTATTTTTACTACAAGGTCGTATTACTTTAAAAGGATACAACTTACTATTCGTTTCATGAATATCAATGTTCAGATTAAGTTTGTCCTAAGCTAATAGTCGTTCAATACTGGCACAAAACAATTTAACGCCGAACACGTGCGAATTATGAAAATGACTACATTAAGGTTCATTTTAACTTGTAGTTATAGGTAACGACCTAGTTTAAACTTTACGTGAATATCAGCAACTTAAACATTAACAACACACAAAAACACACATTGTTTCCTGCCAGAACGAGATTATACCCTGTTGCTTGACATGACTTAACTAAGGAGTAAAGTGGTTGACACATGTTTTTCGTTTGAGGCAAATGCAGTTTACCTAGCCTCTTCGGAACGTATGTGAATTAAGCACAAACGTTAACCCATCTACAAAGGGGCTACGAAACATATTCCCAATAAAAATAAGTAATATATATATATATATATATATATATATATATATATATATATATATATATATATATATATATATATATATATATATCCGTAATGTTTTGTCCATGTGAGCTGAACATTACCGATTGTCAATATCCGTTAGGTATGACAACGTGTATAAAGTTGTGAAACAAAATAGAGCAACATGCATATGATCCACAACGTTACAATTGTTAACTAACAGCGTTCTTACTTAGTACCGATGTATCATCATAAGACAATGTTATACTAGAGATAATATCGCAGACCGTATCATTACCTTATTTATGAAACGATGTTTAGGTGAGATAGCTGTGGCACATCTGTCCTGATACTACGAATTCATTGGTTCTCCTGACGGTGTCGTGATAGTATACAATGTATTCTGTGAAAATGATTCTCATTTATCTTGCAAGTGCATTATTATATACCAGTACCCATTGAGGCGAATAATATGATCATAGTTTATAATTACTAAGATACATATAATTTATCACAGTAACGACTATCAAATCACAAATGAAAGCACCATGAAAACCATCATGTTGGATGGAACTTTCTGCACACAAAGTTTTATTTTTGAAGTAGCATGCAGTGTTGTCCTATGAAAGAAAGGTCATCAGGTATAATATTAATATTGATGTGGAAAGAGTTTCATGTTTGATGACAGCATAACATGTGTTTTAATTATAGTTTGAATGAATGAATCAACACTAATTGTATTATTTTGTTTTTGAGGAATGGGTAAGTGCCAACATTCATGACAACATACATCGTCACGTAATTTAAGTAAATGTACCGATATATATTTACATTGAAACAAACATGAAGATTGTCTTGACTAGTATGATATAGATTTGCCGAGACACGTTTTGTTGCTTTAATCGAACATAGTGAGTTATATTTAAGTAAAGCAGTATCTTTTGCTCTTGACCAGAGTTGTTGACCTGAATTCATCATTTAATGCACCACTGTGTGACAATCCTTTTTTTCTTCACTCGAAATTTACATTTTCCAATACATTTTAATTAATAATATTGTTAGCACATCCTTCTTTTATATTAAACTATGATACAATGAATAGAATATAAGGATTGGTTGCTAGCCAGATTTGTAAGAATGTATTAAACAATGCACAGGTCGGCTGGCTTTTGCTCATTAGCTGCTGTTAAAGCCAATACTTGTTCGTATAAAATTACTTGAACTAAAAAACTCGTGCGCTTCACAACGCTAAACCAACAGAAGTCCAGTTTTGTATTTGCAGTATAATATTGTCCTTTAAGTCAATACTGCATTAGTATGATCGAGTGTGTAAAATGAAAATTACAAGTGTTGTTTTGAGGTTTAACGGCATTTCTCAGTGTAAGATAGGCTTAAAAAAATGTCGGCCAGTAAAAGTAGTGGAGAAATATATTTCAGTAATAAACCTCAGACACTCAGGAAGCCCCTGGCAACGCTCGGACATACAAATACACTTGCCTAACCAGAGATTCGACATAGGCGTAAATAATTAAATTGTCAGCAAAAATTAAAGAGACCGCTTTAGACGACTCGGTCACCTGGTTCAAGAAAGTTGCAGACTGAATAATTTTACTTTAGGACTTAAATGTTTCTGATTATGGCAAACATACAATGAACTTTAAACCTAAGTCATTGATTGTTTTGGTTCATTCTATTTTATTTCCTTTAATAAGTAACACTTTAGCTCATAGTTTCGTCCGTTTTATATCATTGTGATGTACCTCATATAAAGTTATGTCAAATATATGCGCTAGATCAGTCGCTTCCGTTTTCGTCAAGGAACATTGATAATTAGATAAACAATATTACTTACTTACAATTTGGAAAAGGTTAGATGTAGTGATTTATATATCATGGTAATGTTAGCAAAGGTAATTCCATCTTCCATCTTCTTTCAAATAGTTTAACTCATAACTGTCTCCCCTTAGTCGGATGTTTTAGTACACTCATATAGATTATTACTAAACAATCGTTTTTTTAATTTATATGTATATTGCGCAAGGTTTCAGGCTGTGTTTTTGCTTTTATTCTTTGTTTTTAGTGGCATTATCCCATGTCTGATATGAATGAATTCCATTTAGAAGCAATACTGTCTTAATTATCCAAATAGTCCGTTACTCCAATGTTGTTTAGATTTATTAATGTGATAGTGTATTAAGTCACTAAACCAATCGCGGCTATTGTTGTCCTATATTTATTATTAACGAGAAGTATTTTACACGGAGGTTTAATATATAAGCTGAACGAATTCATAATTTCAGGTCATACATTAACATTGCTTGAAAAAGTTTCAACACAACAGCAAAATATGTTTTTGCTTCGCGATACGTAATGATGGTACATTATTGAAAACTATGATCTACATCAATTATCATTTCTTGCCTCTGGCATGAGATCATCAATCCATCTCTTTTAGATCTTTCCTTACGTGACTTTAATAATGATTAATTAATAGGGCATAACCGACTTTTGATCCGGAAATCGGATTCCACCGAATAGTATGAACTTCCGATTAATCGGAGTCGAACAAGGCAGGAACGACCGATTCGGATAATACAAACGATAAAGTTGAATTTCTATAGCACCGTTTCTAACACTGCGTGTCATTCGATAGTGCGTTAATAAAGTTAAATAAGAAGTCAGAAAAGTCCAATATGGTCAACACAGCCACGCTGTGAGACAATCTATTTGAACTGGCGGGTAAAAACCTGAAATGAAGCCGAATATGGTAAAGTACTAAGTAACATGCTAGACACGGCAAAACCAGATACCAGAAACCCGGAAACGGAAGATGAAATTTTTTAGAAAAAATAGAAGAAAAAAAATACGGACTTAGGATTTCCGATTAATCGAATCGTATCCGGAATCGGAACAATTTCATGTCCAAAATCCCGACTCGGAAATCGGTAGAAAAATGCTAATCGGTTATGCCCTATTAATTAATGACACAACTATTTAAGCAGCCCAAGCAATGTGACCGGAGTTATAATCATACCATATTCCAGATAAATGAAATTATTAAATTAAAGGACTTTTGTTATAAAACAAAAATGTTAGGTATGTTTAACTTATCTTTAAAAGTAATAACCGTTATTAGTTGATGCGTATCCTCGCCTTGGAGTATTAGGTTCATGGCCTTTCTTGAATATCAAGTCTGTGAATATTTTATAACATATAAAGAGGGAAATGTCAAAACAGTATTCCAATTCATTGTTAGGTATACTTTTCAAGAATGGTGAAAAAGGATGCAGTTTTAGGTACAACATATAATTTAATGAAATTTATCATGATATTCCTAGTGATTATATCATTTGTTTACAAAAGCATATGTTTCACGCTTTAACTGCCCATATGGCCGAATAAGGGCATTTTGAATGGTCCAAAGGCCGCACTACCTATGTTACCTCTCACCTACCTTCTGACGCCAAACAGTTTGTGGGCCACATAATACGGCTTGGCGGGCCGCATATTGGGCATGGTCAGCTTGTTTGAGACTTCTACATTATAGCATATAACTGCACTAAGATAATTGCATTCCCTTTCATTTTAAAACGTTAATACATTTTGACACTTTTGTCCAGATTACAAGCGTTGAAAGCGAGTTTCAAAACAAATATATTGCATAAAAGTACAATTTAAGAGTAACATATATACAGACAAGTATCGTATTTCAGTTTGGATATTGGATGAAATCGTTACATTGATCATGGTAAATACTTGAAAAATCCCATTCAATTTCATATACATGGCTTATGTTAAGATCATACTGTTGATCACTACGTTCAGTCAAGTTGGGTTGTGGATAATATTCAGAGTATTATCTCTCACTGATAATATCAGGTCGGTACATATGCTTGATAATCCTAAAATCTACATTATAGGGTGCAAACATTCAAAGGTCCTTTTTGTACTTACGCGATTGTATATTTTGATCCAGATTATGTGATGTGGTTGAATAATGGCCCATACTTACATTTCCATACGGATACGGATTTATTTCCGTATGAGAGGCTAATGATTAGAATGACATAAATTAGATCTGACATAAAAAGGTTTATTAAAGTAGCAATGTTTGTTAATATACACTATTCTGTTGTGTGTATGACTTCAAGTAGCTTCATAAAACTTTGAACAAATACTCTTCTTCTTATTAAAACAGTTAGAGTTTTCTCCGGACTTTTCTCTCATATGAAACTAAAGTTGTTCATTTGTGACCAAATCAATTATAGTTTGCTTTGGAAATGTTTTACAGTAATAGCTGAGGGAATGGTAAATATTAATTATTGAACAATGCAATTGTAGAGTATGCATTGTTTAACGAAGTAAACACGGTTTTTCCAGATTAGACCTAATGTTTGATAATCAATGTCCTCGATTATCTTTGAAGTTATCTTAAACAAGTGTGCACATTTTGGAGAGTGTTTCTGAAGACATAACAAAGCGGATTCCATACCCTAACATTCATGTGAAAAATTAAATTATATCTACACTGGTTGTAATGTGGGGGAGTGAAATATCCCTCATACACAGTTTGAACAGATACACTTCTTAAACGAAACACTGTTCTTTCAGGACAATTTTATAATGATATACTAAATTGGCTATTTTATGCAGACATACATTAGTTATTGTTCAATTGAGTTTACCTTTCTTGCTGATGTTGTTCACCGTTTTTACGTTTCTTCTTGATGCACATTACATTTAGGTAAACGTTTCGAAGAAGTATGCTGTTTATATATTATTTAATGAGCTGCAAATTAATACAATAATACTTCGTGCTAATGTTTCACTTTCAAGAAAGAAATATTATAATACTTTTCCCCTCTTAACTTTGAAGTGCAAAGTAAGAGAATATGCACACTTTGGGCAATCGCTCTGAACATATAGTACTCCTCCTCCTCCTTCTCCTCCTCCTACTACTACTACTAATACTACTAATACTACTAATAATAATAATAATGAGTACTTTGTATGGTTCCTCATCATTAGACGCTCTAAGCGATTTAGAAAATATATAATGATATGATAAAACAAACAAAAATTAAACACCATGTAATTAGAACACAAACAATGCCTAAAATAGTCAAGGTACGGAACATTATTAGGTATTTAAGTTTGTTCTTGCGTTGAAATAGGTGCGTTTTAAGAGCACTGTTGAAAGGAATCAATGTGTCTTTCTATATAAGTTTAATGGACAATTCAGTCCACGTTGATGAACCCTGGTATACAAAAATACGTTGTCCATAAGACATCGCTTTGATAGTGGGATTAATGTGTATACGACTGTCAGAATAGGATCGCAAGTATCTAGCAGGTGTATACACGTTGGAGAGGACTGATATGTATGTTGGACTCGGACCCGTCAGTAACATGTAGCACAAAGACCACATTTTGTGTTTGATTCAGGATCTAATTTATAGGCAGCGGAGGGTACAGGTGGTGTGTTTTGATTGTGCTAATCTAAGGATGATCGGAGCAGCTGTGTTTTGAACCGCTTGAAGATTCTGGATTAGATAACTAGAAGAACCAAACATAATTGAGTTACAGTAGCTCAGTCTTGACAGTATCTATGAATACAGAAGTGTTTTAGTGGCTTCAACTGAAAGATATATGCGATTGAATCCGATACGTCTCAGTTAAAGATAGGCAGCTTTGCATATGTTCATGACATATTGTTCCAGTTTGTGAGAGTACTATACAGAGTAACATCTTGGTTTCGCACTTACTGTGTGAATTTAATGTAGGTGTTGCTGATATTTATTTTTTGAGGCAAAGGATGTGAATGATGAATTTGTTGTGATGTGATCAGAATAGCCTCTGTTTTATCATCATTATTCTTTAGCTTGGTAAATGTCATCAATGATTTCACAACCGAAAGGAATATGTCTTCTTCTTCGATGGTAGCGTCAGCTTCAATTGGGTATCTATATTTATATATTATGGTGTCGTCATAATACTATTGGTGAGACACTGTGTGGTTAACTGTGACACTTGAAGTACTGACTGTATAGATTGAAGAGTATATGTCCAAGAACAGACCCATGTGGAACACCACAACGACGATCACCTGCGTATGTGTGTATTCCATTTGCAAATGCAATTTGTATCCTATTGAGTCAGTAGGATTTTAACGACAGTAGGGCTGTATTGTGAATGCCAAATCCATGATAGAGACGGTGCAGTATCTAACATGATATATTGTGTCAAGTTCTGCAGACCAATCAAGGAGAGTGAGGAATAAAATATTTCCGCTATCCAAAGCAGAGCAAATGCCATTAACTACTTTCATCGGAGTAGTTTCAGAACTGTGGCAAGGCCGATATGCATACTGTGGATTGCTAAAAAAAACTTTATGAATTGAGATGATATTAAAGTTGGCTTAGAACAGCAATTCTAAGATTTTTTTAAATGAATGGAAGATTATAAACGTTTCGGTATTTATGCAAATCGTTATCGCTCAACAGAGCTTAGTTTGTTTTTAAAAAGTGACGTGAATTCTCCGGATAAGAGAAAGGTAATAATACAATCAGTTAGTGAAGAAAATATTAAATATATGCATTCAAACGGCAGTGATGTTGGAACTGGATCAAGTTCACAAGACTTTGGTGCGCTCTCCATCATTATTGTCCGTAATAAATCCATAGAAACAGCTTCAAATGCTGCTATCGGTTGTTCCTGAAATTCTGTATCGCAACTATATCGTGTCGACGAGTCAATTGAAATCGTTTCATCAAGGTTATCTTGAATGGTTCGTAACTTGTCACGGAATAAATTTGCAAACATTTCAGAAAGATCTACTGGAGAGAAGAAAGTATTGTTCATTTGTTCCTTGACATTATTTTGTTAGTAATCTCGAAATGTTCTTTGCAACTGGAACTCTCCGTTATCTTATTACTGTAGTCGCATAATTTGACCTCATTGACATATTTGTGACTGTGATAGTGAGCCTGTTGGAAAGCCAAATCCACTCCGCTGTACGGAGGTCTATTTTATCAGTGTGAAGCTTGTCCCTAACACTCCTATACCACGAAGAACAATTTTAAATTGAAAGTCTGCACTTGGCGCCTTGGTCATATTTGTCAAGCAATGAACGTAGGCAGTTAATGAGGTTTTCAGCTTTAAGAGTTAGGCAAGTGGTTCGGCTGGCTTGAATTTCAGGGCTTAGTTTGGTTATATTTATCATATGGAAGTTTATTTTAGTAGCAAACACAGGTGAAGGGTTAGGTACTAATACGTTCGGATGGCATGTAATGCAGTGGTTATATGATGATGGTTCATGGGATACAAGGGTGGACTAGATAATATAATCATCAGGTCTATGAGGAATCCTGTCTAAAATGTTACCATGTTTATGGGTGAGTTGGTTAACTGACTATATGAAGTTGAAAACATAACAAGACTAGTTTGATGTGTAAGGGTTTCAGACACAGTAAAAGCTGAAATCTTCAAGGAAAATCAGGTTGCCACCTATCGAAATTTCATACTCCATGAGATTCCGAAGATGCTCTAAAAAGAGAGATTCAGTCTGCTTGTTTTGTTCTACTTGGAGGAGGGCGGTAGAGGCAGAAGAAAAGGACTGACCTTTGTTCCAGTGCCAATGGCGTTTGGACTAGTGTGCCATAAAATTAAGGTTGTGTTTTGTTTACGTTATTTTATAATGGAAGTCTTTGTAAAGATGTATATTCCACCTCCGCGAGAGCGGTGGGGGAAACGGCTAAAACGAATATTTGCTTCCTCATTCAGCTGGTATTGTCATGACTCCACTTTGTCAGAATTCTTGCAGTTAATATTAAAATTGATATTTATGATTTTCAATCATTTGGAGTTAATTAGTATAGATGTCCGTACGGAGAAAAGTTAATTGCTATATTTGTAAATACGGGAAGAGTTAATTTGAATGTTTGTCAAAATGAGAAGATTCTTCAAGAGTTATGCCGAGTTTTATAGGATATCTAATGTTCATAACAAATGCATTATTATGTAAATTGTAAGGGTGATACTGGTTGTTAAATGGGTCTGGACTATTCGAAACTCATGTGCTGTAAATATAATATTTGCAATTTCTCATCAACTCACAACATAAATTCATGACTTCAAGGTGGCTGTTGCGTGATTAACATATACAGATTCACTGAAACGGAAATCATTTCGTTATTTGCGTATTGTACCCGAAAATAAGCAAGGAAAGAGTTAAATACTCGGGCAAAGGTACTGATCGTCTTGTCTTGTAACTCAGTAGTAGAATACCAACTAGAATGTTTGGTTTGTTCACGTTAGGATAGTTCTTATCATTAATTAGGTAGTTTCACACTAATACATTAACGGTGTTACATTTGTTGAGATCTACCATCAATTTCTCTATGACCTTTATACAGTAAATAAGGTTGACCTAATTCACGTTTCAGACATGTGTTATTTGTATTTTTGATGACTAATATTATCGGGGTTGAGACACGGAGTGGACATGCTCGACCTTGAAAAATACATCAAGCGGGTTTCTTTAAACGTCAGCTCACTTCTGCCATCATAACAGCGTTGTTTATTTTACCAAATCGGAACATACCATTAATTACACATTTAATTTCTCATATGTTATAAGTGCATTAAGAATTTGAATTTGACTTATCATTCGCTAGAACCACGCGTTCTTACTTATACTGTTTTGTATGTACTCGCTCTGCTTTAACTGTCAATATTCCTTGTTCGTGCAAATTAGTTTTGTATTGTATTGTATTGTATTGTAACAACAAAAGAAGGATTGTTGACTGGTGTCTCGTATAAAGGTTGTTTTCCTTTATAGCCGACTCAGCAGCATGGTATCAATTTAATAATTGACATAAATGTATCTAAAATTCAGCTCACTCTTACCATGCTAATATGGTATGTTTTTTGTACAATCGGAACCGACCATTAAGTAGACGTTTATTTTCACATATTTTATAGTAGCTGCATGCAGAAGTTGAATTTGACTTATGATTGTCTAAAACCATGCGTTTCTTACGCAGACATTTGTATTTCATCGCAATGTGCATTGTCATTATTCTTTGTTCCTGTAAATGAATATTAATTTTATTGTTCATATATTACATATTAAAGACATATTTTTGCTATTGTATGTATGTATTAGTGATTGCAACCGTTAGTGTTTAATAATTCAGCAGCTGATAACCCAGTGTCGACGAAGAATGAAAAATGTTTCCTGTCTAGGTTCAAACCCGTTCGAGTCAAATATCGTGTCGACGCCTTACCGCGTATTCGACCTAATGATTTTCAGGTCTGGTGAGCAGCCCACTGTTACGCACGTTTATCGAGGATGAAGGCACATCGGAAGCGTTGCAATATATTTTCATCTCTAGCAAATACATTTCGTCAATAGATGCGCTTCTGTAGCTGTCAAGGGCTAAAAAACAATAAATTATTTATCCAGCTCAGCCACAATGCGAGGAAAACAAGTTCCTTTCTCGAGTACATGGCAAACAAATTTCTTTTAGAGACGCTATTCCGACGGAACCTAAATCATTCACTTTTGCATGATTTAATTAATATGTTAAACAACGTTTATGTCAATCAGTATCAGTATTAGTTTGACACAGCATCTCTAGAATATCGAACTTGTTACATAATACGGTTACAAAGCAAAGTTGATTATGTACCTAGCAATACATGTTTTTCATATGCACAAAAAGGATATTTATTCACGATGATTTTGAAGTTAGAATAGCCTTATCAGATGCATCAGAGAGTATCGTTTGTTTTAAAATACATCACGTGCACAAACTCACCACACTTAATCAAATGTAGTAAACTACGATCCGCGGTTTTTCCAACGTAGCATTAAAGCTGACGATTTCTTTTTTATTATTAATCAACAGCTGGGGTATATCGAACGTTGAACGTTTAGTGCAATGACTGGTCAGCAGCTGGGCAATATTCAACTTTGAAAGTTTAGTACAATGATTATATCATTAATCGTTATAGTCAAATGGTTCAAATTGGGGCACTCAGACATCTCCAATCTGTAGTGATTGACTTATTTATTGGAGCTTTACTATGGTAAAGTGATGCAAAGTAAAACTGAGTATTAGTATTAAGTCAATTCCATCTAATTTATTATTGCCTCTAGATTACTGCTTCAACAATGACGTTATATTACAGTTAAAATTTAAATATAAGTATGTATTCCTAATTAGTAAGTTATTAAATATGTTAGAGAATATAACGATATATCGAATTACAACAGTTAACTAAACACTGGTTTATGTCATTGACATATGTCACATGTGATAGTATTTATAAACTGCGAATTTGTATAAACGAGATACGTAATGCAAGCATGGTTATATTTCCAGTCATATAAGGTAATCATCTATTTTTGCACCAAAGTATGACCAAATGATAATCACGTAAGGCATCCCTTGGGACTCATTAAAGTTAATTTACAATATTCAATTCTAGTTTACGATATACTAAATAATTTTTTTCATCAACCATGACCCTAGATCAATGACACGATACGCTGCTCATTTTAGTACAGACATGTATGTAATCTTACCAGTTTTACCTTGTATCAAAACTCGATAAGTATAGGGAGCGTGGACACTATGTAATCTAATCTATATTTATGTTTAGGTATCTATACATTTCTCTCTGAGGATGTAATGTCACACCAATTAGTGAATACTGTCATCGCTAATATAAGGATAATTCTGGAGCAACTATTGCTTGGACTGCATATAATGCAATGATAATTTCGATAAGGATGGTAGCTTACAGACTTACCGTGTTTAAAGTCCTACTTAGTCAACATCACGCACATTGTATGTGGAAATGGCATAAATTCAGGATCAGTTGATGGATTTGTGGTGTTCAACAGGGGTCTGTTCTTGTACTTTTTTTTCATTCTATACATTCTGTGTCTTATATCATCATCCAGTGTCGTACCAGTTGTATGCATAGTATGCCCAAACATACAAATTCAGCCAACTAACTTAAGTTGATGCTACTATCCAAGGAATAGAGAAGCGCTTTTTAGATGAGAAATACTAGTAACAAGCTGTAGAATAATGGTGATACAATCGAGGTCATTCGCACCACATTACAAAATCTTTCTGATTCAGATCCTTTACAGCAAACAAAAAGTATTAGCGACATAATTATTAAATTCACACAGTCAGTACGTAATCTAGGTGTTAATCTGGACAGTGTGATTGTCATTGGGATTTTGAACGTAGCTTTTAAAACATTCTGTCATATCGCTACGACGTCTGCAGTGGGGCATTTTTTAGTGATGTCTAGCACTGGGACAGCATGCATCAGCATGTACCATGATCTCTCACCCAGCTACGTTATTCTGGCATAACGCCGACCTGCCCTAACACTAAGATATTTATGCTGAGCCTCAAGCGAGGCAGCTGTTAGTACCATTTTTGTGTTTTGATATGACTCGGCCAGGGCTCGAACCCAAGACCTCCAGCTTCCGAGGAGGACGCTCTACCCAAAATGCCATCGGATCGGTCTAATCTGGACAGTATTCTTGCATTGCACCAACATGTCATGAACATATTCAAGGCTGCATATCTTGAGCTGAGACGCATCAGCTCCTTTTTGGAAATATCTTTCCGATGATGCCCCTACAAAACTTGTGCACTCATTAGTACATTCAAGAATGGACTGATGTAACTCAGATAGGCCTGGTTCGTCTCAATATATACTCCAGAAAATTTTAAAAAAATTCAAAACACAACTGCTCAGATCTTCATGAGAGTATCACGATCAGAGTACACATCCCCGTTGCTCTGTTCACTACACTGGTTATCCATTCGATCCAGAATCAAATCCAAAATGTGTTCTCTGTGTTACGTTTCATTAACTTACTCCAGTCCAACATACCTATCTGGACTCACCTATGTGTACTCACGAGCAGATACTTACGCTCCTCTTCTGAAAATCGTATACTCCTTATTCCCACTATGAAAACGAAGCCATACTATGGACAACATTCTTTTGCAAACTAGGGCCATGCAACGTTCAAGAAACGCATGAATTCGAGATATACGGAGATATCCAGAATCGCCACAGTATTTTGCTGTAATTAATTCAATAAATATGTAAAATCATAACAAATCAGGAATATTACATATACAAATCAAACAGTAAAATATGGAAGTAGAAAGAAATATTCAGTTTCACAACACAACTTGAACAACTGAAACTGCACTTGGAAACATGTATGCCTTTAGCGCCCATTCTATGACGAAATAACGCTTAATACAGAAAGTAGACTCATGGGACCTTCCATTTCTTCACATATTGTTATCATTCTGTAGAGACATTTTTATTGTTAATGTTAGGTTTTATATGCACTGATGTACTGCGATTGATTATGGCTATACTTAGATCATGATTGTAAACTATACTAAGTATGTGAAGATACTGAATGACATTAATACAATTTTGAATAAAATAAAGAAAACTTGCACCATATGTTATAGACGTTAATCTATTCCTTCGTTATTATTTAAATCATGAAGGCAGTCGTTGAAAATAATATTCAAATATGCCTAGCTTACAAAACAGTATAAAATACAGTTTTGTATATGAAGAGAGAGAGAGAGAGAGAAAGATAGAGATAGAAAGAGAGAAATGAAGCCATGTAATTTCAATGTATTGTCCATTACTATAGTATCGTCTATTTATATTCCCCAAACCAATTTTCTAAATGACAGTTGATGGTTTAAAAAAGAAGTGGTATTCAAAGATACATGAACAAAATAAAACTAGCCACAAAACAGAATAATGCATAAATAATTGCTGTCTCAATATAGAAAAATATAGATACAGTAATTACCACATAAAACACATAGATATCGAGAATTACAACACAATATATGGTACTTTAAACATATTACAGTTATGATACTTTTATCACTGAGTAACATTACATTCAGTTTATGGTTAGGTGTTTGTTTATAACCCAAGGGACAGCAAGACTGTGTGGACAGCAATTTAATCAAGAATTACACTGCAAGGTGAGCATTGTTAGAGAGGGTTTTACGGTTACTTCTCAAACGTTCAATTTCAAATAAACTTAAAATGGATAATAATGACCAGAAAATATCATCAGATCATATATCATACACATTTAGAGTTTATTGGCTATTGTTGCGAAACATATCTGTCAGAGAAAGAGACAGATATACAGAAAGCAAGATCGTTTCAAGTGTTTATATACATGTTGCTTGCTATGATTTGTTAGAAAGGTAAATGTTTTGCATTTATAAACCTCTAGTTTTTTTATTAGTTTTGTTAGTACGGAATGGTATTTCAGGATCTGATTCAAAGGCTTTGTTTGGACCAGGGAGAGGTGCAGCAAATCTGGCAGAGAAAAGGCGCGCCAAAATCATATATCTGTCACTGCACACACATGTGCATGTTGCTTGCTATGATTTGTTAGAAAGGTAAATGTTTTGCATTTATAAACCTCTAGTTTCTTTATTAGTTTTGTTAGTACGGAATGGTATTTCAGGATCTGATTCAAAGGCTTTGTTTGGAGCAGGGAGAGGTGCAGCAAATCTGGCAGAGAAAAGGCGCGCCAAAATCATATATCTGTCACTGCACACACATACACGTACACGGAGTTGTGCAATATTTGCGGTGACCAGACATTTCATTGAGTATGACGAACACGCTACGGCCTGTTTTGCCTGATATTATCTCATTATTATATTCATATTACTATTCTTGGTTATATCTTCTGCGTTGTCCATTGTAAGCATTTGTATTGACCGTAATATATTCTTCTTAGTTTTGATACACCTTTCATGCAAAATAATATCTAAGAGCCTATTTTCTAATTGGGACAAATCACACATTTTTGTAAAAGTTAATCATGATTAAAAATTGTTAAAATGACCGTTATAATCCAGCATTCTATGTAATGGATCACATTGCTATCGTTTCTAAACAGTTGGTTTTGCAATTCAGAATAATATAAAATGATGTAGCAAATATCGATTACTTATGTCTCCAGTTACCGTGGAGAACATTGTAACAGTAGAAAACGCGCAATGAAATTGTTCCATCCACTCCCATATTGTACAACTCTTCAATCTCTGAGATACTTTCGATCAGACTGAGATACTTTCGATCTTTTCTAGAATAACGTAAATGACAAATTGAAACTAAACCCACCGACACAAATTTAATTGTGTATGCTCCCCATTAAAGATTCGGAGTCATTTTTTGCATTGTTTTAGGTACTAAATAAATGCCAATGCAATGCGTTTTGTTTTGTTTCACAGTCAAATACCTCGCAGTCTTGACCGCTGCTGTTATCCTTACAACCCCTTATCACAATTCTAAAGTAGTATTTTATAATCGGTTTCTTTAATATATTTCTATATGATCGGAATATTTGCTGGATGAAAAGCAATATATGATACAATATCCTTAACCATTTTTTTTTCATAGTTCACTGTTTTCATTGACTTGAGTTTTGTTTATTCTTTGCATGACAAGCCATTGTCTCTTCGACACATGGGTGTGCTCTCGAGTGTAATGTTTAATGCTTTAGGCTGTTTTGTCTATAAAACACTAGTTCTATTCAGTCTACATCATGGTGGCGGCAGATTGGCCACACCTTTCTTCAACTCTTGTGTGGTGTCAGGCATAGGGGTGGATTTCTTTCCTCGAAACCACGTGTTATATATCTTCGCATGCACTTTATCGGACCCGCAAGATATCTTATACTTGTTTGCTGAGATGAGTGTTCTGTCGAAGAGTTTTCAATTCACCCTGATACAATAAAACCAACCTCATTTACTTCATGGTGTCAGTTATTACATGCATTGCATATATTTCCTGCTTCGGTTCAATATCTTCATCAAACACGTTTGCATCAGACATATTAGTGAGAGACCTGTTCGCTCTAGGCACTTTTGTATCCAAACATCAGAAACATTCCTTCATGGAGACTTCTCGAAATGTTTTTTAACGCGATTCTTATGACGTTTTGCAAAAACATCTTTGCTGATTTTCTTGTGGAAGGAATGTTTCTATTATTAGACTTTGATGTAAATTTGGATGCGGGAAGGTGCCGTATTTACCTGGATATTTCGATCAATCCACGCGCACTGACAAAATCTTATCACGTGATAAACGCTAATCGCAGGCAGTCTGAGTCGTATATTACTACTGCAGTTTTCGTACATCGACGATATATAGTTTCCGACGCAAGCGCTATGCACTGGATACACGAAGATACCGAAATGATGATGCTTGGAAATCCGTTCATGTTTGCACCGACAACGCTTATGTACCAACATATAATATGTGTGGTCGAGGAGAAGCTTGTTGGATATTCCGAGTCCCACTTGGAAGAAGTACCTTACTCAACTGTAACTGTCATCTCTTGTCATGCAAGCAAGCTTACTTGTCGCCTGTACATACATGTCTTTTGTGTCCAGGATCATGATGCAACTGTTTGTGATGTTTGGTTATATCCATCCACGATTGAACTCGCTGATATTGAATATTATTCGCCATTGAAATCCAGTTACATATTCCAGTCTCATTCATCAGATACCGGTGAATGCTTACAAGTAGCTATTGCTCAAACATGATATGTAATAGCATCCAAGCCCATAACAGTCCTGGCAACAAGACGTAATGAATGCGATTGAAATGTACCCACCCATTAAAGACAGTACTATGAATTACCGCGAAATGTTTAAGGATTTTCCAAATATTCAACGTATCTCTCGGCAAATATGATATGTGGCAGTCACACTTTTCGACGTCCAAACCATGATTAAGCCTCATATGCACACGTTTCGTTGGAAATCCTTTCCAGTGACATGGACGAAATGAAGGCTACAATAAGGTCGTAATTTTATTTCAAAAAACGTTTTTATTTCATTCAAGCATATACTTGTATGAATATATTATGGAACCTACAATGTTTAGATGCATGATTGAGTTATCGATGAGAGATTGTGCAACGCTTGTACACATTGGAAACTGTGCTGGACGCCGTGTTTATAATGTGTTTGCCGTGACTCTCGATCCAGCTCGAATGATATATTACTTTAATTCTGCAAATGGTAATTATTTGTTTGTTCTATGACGTTGCAAACTTTCATGATTAACTGGCCCTTTAACACTGACATGTTATGAAACATAACCTGAATTTTAGACGTGTGAAATTCGCATATTCATATTTGTATGCAAATCCTCTATACCGAGCAGTCACATTACATTGATAGGGAACGTTGAATATCTCAAGTAAAGGGCATTGAGTAAATGTTCGTGTAAATGTTTGTGCACATGCGATCATGTATGTATGTATGTATGTATGTATGTATGTATGTATGTATGTATGTATGTATGTATGTATGTATGTATGTATGTATGTATGTATGTATGTATGTAATAGTGTATGCATGTGTTTATGAATGTGTGTGTTTGTGTGTGTGCGTGTATCTTGTATTTATGATTGCATTGTTATGCGGAATAATAATATTAGTCTTCATAACAGGCTTAGTTACGTCCTCTATTATAATGAAGAACTAAAAGTGTGACAAACGGAGGTCTATATGCTCGGATGTTTTCAATTATCAAGACGTATATTTGTATTGATTCGATTGTTTCCGTTACGAGAATGCGTCTCAAATTCGATTAAAACAAAGGGAATGTGCTCAATCGTTCCGTGTAACAAATGAATAATCAAATGAAAAAAACTAGCTAGTGAGTTTTCTCCCCAGAGTTTCTGGGGGGGGGGGGAAGACAACGAACAATTACTAACAAACTGTTTTACACTTCCCTCGGTTGCAGCACATTTTGCTAGGAAGAAAAACGCCTGGAAACCAACGCAAAGTGAGTTTCTATCAGATGTCAAATCAAGTTGTCTTGAATACAGCCACGGTGGATTATGGAATACAAAATATGACACTGTATGTATGTATGTATGTATGTATGTATGTATGTATGTATGTATGTATGTATGTATGTATGTATGTATGTATGTATGTATGTATGTATGTATGTATGTATGTATGTATGTATGTATGTTTGTATGTATGTATGCATGCATGCATGCATGTATGTATGTATGTATGCATGTATGTATGAATTCATGTAATCACGGATGGATGGAAGGATTAAGGAATTAGGTAGTTTCAACGCTTTTACAAGACGCACATAACAAAATATTGTATACGTCTTTTTCAAAGCAATACTGTAAAGTTCTATATGTATTCGAAATTCAGATATGCGAAAAAGAAGACGGCACATGTGTGTTTTTATCGTCAGATGTACTTTTTTGTGCATACATTAACTTATCTTTTACTGCATTGTATTTTGTAATTTAATTAAATTCATGCTTTACTAGTCTTATGATAGTATTTTTTTAAAATACATGTAAACAAGAGAAAACTATGTTTACCAGGTGTCCATTCGCTTATTGTAATGTCCTTCACTTGAATGCCGATTGTGAGTATTTGTTACAGAAATAAAAGGTGTTCTTATTGTAGCGCGTCTAAAAAACGATATTATATTAATATTAATTTTTATTTCTTTTTCAGTATACAGTAAGTATTTACCTTTACCAAGATCATGCATAATGACGTTACGTAAGTAGAAACAGCTAAAGTTTTTTAAGGTTCATCAGGCTTAATTTGTTTTGCAAATATGATTGCTGTGTTAGATGACGTATCATCTATGTAGTTATCTGTGCCGTAAATCATTTCATATTGAGACAACATTTGCTACCTGTCACTTAGGTAATGAGAAAATCAGTGGCACTAATATGATGGCAATTACTGTCTCTTTTTATTCAGCATTCTGGGAAACGTGAGTGACTTGTGACTCTTAAACTGCTATTTTAATTTACTCATGTATCATAGCCATGTTCTTAATTAGAAAATTTGAGGTTACAATATTATCATATTACAGGCCTACATAATCTATTTCTTTGTGTATTAATTAAAAACATATTCAAGTGTTTTGATCCACTTTCCTTTTGAAAACAAATTGTATATATTTGTCAAGGCTAAGTACAAGAAACGGAATAAAAATGTAAAAAAAACATAGGAAAAGAGGAAATTGACATTAATAAATTAACTTTCTTAAAGATGATAATATTTGAATCATTATGAATTTGGTACAGTAAAAATTAATACAAAAAGGAAAAGAATGTTGCATAATATAAATTATTACGAATTCTGAGAAGAAAAGGAGATGAATTTTGGAACAGTTTAAATGACACGAATTTAGGACAGACTAAAATCACACGAATAGTACAAAATGGTTATAAAAAATCGTACAAATGAAAACATCATTAATATATATATATATATATATATATATATATATATATATATATATAGAGAGAGAGAGAGAGAGAGAGAGACATATATATATATATATATATATATATATATATATATATATATATATATATATTTTAATTCACTTAGACGCCAGAAATAATCATCTGAGAAATAAATTAGTCTCTAAATTAAGAAACAAAATGCAATATAAATAATTATAACAATATGTATATTTTAATATGTAAAGTGCATCGATTATAGTCTACATTTTTATACTTTGTTAAGTCTCTGACGTACTGAGAATTCATGAATAAACACGTACTCACAGATGTGCTCCTAACGTAATTAATTTGCCGGCACTGCATCGTATCGATTCTAGCCCCTGCGGTAAATCCTCTTGACCTGATGACGAACGTCACCATGGTTGTGATTCACGTGAAGCGAGAGCTCTCGCTGCGCGAATCACAGCTATGGTGAAATTTGTCCTCAGATCAATCGGATTTACCGGTAAAAGGAAAGTTCCATGTGAGTAATATAATGTGTTAACTGGTTAGCATTGTATATGTGCACGAATAATACGCAAATACGTATTGACTACTTCTCTGCTTGGACCACGATTAACTTGTGACATTGTATCATTGATTATTACATGTCTCTAGATCTTCATTAACTAGTCGAAATAACGGTGTGGGTTCAATATAACTGATGGTTACTTTATCGAGATGGATGTGTATTTGCATTCCACTTCTTTACTGGTCGATATGTGCATGTTGTACCGATTAGATCTAACGGTCCGACCATATATCTGCAATATCATCAACATGTGGCTGTTCAGAATCCATCACGTATGTATAATGGTAAATCTGAAATATAAACCATGCAAGACGTCAAGTACTTCAAACAAGATTGTCGGTGGCCTTTAGTAGCATTGATGTTGTGAGTTTAAAGGCTGGTGGCGCATCGATGTACTTTCCAAAACTCAATTATGTTGTACGAAGGCACATCTATATTTTTATCACCAGTGATTTTAAAACCTACCTTACATCCGGTTAAGATGAATGAACGATCTGGACTTCTGCATATTTAAAATGTGAAGTTTACTTTCATTGAGCCCATTCCAGATAATAAGAAAGGCAATCATTGTTATGCCGTCAATTTAATATTTTCCTTGGTTAGTTAATGTTTGTTGTATAGCTATTCATTTTAAAGTTAATAGTTGTAGTTTTGATCTTGAGGCCACTTAAGGATATGATGCGCCGTACTTTCCCACTTTATGTTTGCATTTACTTCGACATTTTCATTTATCAATGCAAATGATACACACGAGTCTCTGCTTCCATCGTACTCAATTGTGTATGTTTGGTTTCTAGCTAAGGCAAAAATAGCAAATGAAAATTTTTGTCCTAGTGATTTTTCTTGATTAAATTGACTATATTTTTTCTGTTTATTTATATAACATAATGTAACAGTCGAAAAGTCAACGTAGTATGCGTCTTCTCCATTTACCATCGTACATTGAGTCTTACATGCTTTTAATCATCTTTGGTTGTGTCTAGTCATTCACAGCGCCTACCTGTATTCATCATCATCATTATCATCATTCTCTTGACCTATTGTGGTCGTTGAGGCACTGTGATGCTGAACAACTGACCAGCTCCCTCCACTAGTCTCGATCATGTGCCAATGCCTGTGTCACCGCAAAACATTTCCTAGTCCATTCAGTGATATTGTCAGTCCAATTTGTTATCTATCTACCTCTCCTGCCACCTTGGACGTTACATGCATTACTGTTGTGGATAGACTGATGGATCTAGTGACATAGCTATACCATTTCAGCTTTCTCTTTTTGACAGGGGTGAGGAGGTCTTCATAATAGCCTGATAGTGTTACGCACTTCTTCATTTGTGATGTGGTCCACGTACGAGATGTGAAGGATGGTTATGTAGCATCATATTTCAAGTTCCTGGATTCTTCGTTGTAATTCTTCAGTCATGGTCCAGGCCTCACATGAATACAAAAAGATTGTGATGAATGACTAGTGGTTTCAATAGTCTGATCTTAGTTTTCAGACATATATTATTGTCTCTCCAGATGGGTCTTTTCTTTGATATAGCTGCTGTTGTTTGTGCTGCTAGTGACACAATTTCTGCTCTTGATTCCTCTTCGGTGATTATGGAACCATGATATTTGAATTGGCCCACTGTTTCAAGTTCCTGTCATCTGACTTTAATCTTGGTTGAGATTTGTTTGCCACTATTTGTCATTAGCTTTATCTTCTCGGCGCTTATCTCCATGTCAAATCTGGAAGATATTTCATGCAGGTTCTTCACTAAGGTGGATAACATTTTTCACTGCCTGCCAGTCCATCAATGTTGTCTGCAAAGAGTTATCTCCTTCAATGATGACAGTCCCGCAGTGGTTTTACCGGGTTTGACACATGATGCGCTCTAAGTAGATGTTGCAACGCATGGGTGTCAGAAGACAGCATTGTCGTACTCCAACTGTTGTCTTGAACTAGTCTCTATCAGAACCTTGATCAATTACTGCACTGGTAGCATTGGTGTAGAGCTGCTTGATGGTACTGGTTACCGTTTGACTCATCTTGTACTTTTTAGTTGTGGCCCACAATGCCTTATGCCACACTCTGTCCATAGCCTATTTGAAATCTATGAACACATGATAGATGTCTTGTTGATGTTGTGAGTACTTTTCACACAGAACCCTAAAATTGAATATTTGTTCTGTTATGCTTCTTCCATTCCGGAACGCTGCCTATTCTTCAGCGATTATTTCATCTGATTGTGTGTTCAGTCTGTTCAAGATGATCTTCAGCATCACCTTATTAGAATGGCTGATCAAACTGATAGTTCTGTAATGTTCGACACAGCTGGAGATTGCCTTTTTTTGGGAGGGTAATAATCAGTGACTGGGTCCACTGTGCTGTCCATTTCCTGTCTGCCAGATCTTGTTGCAGATTTTTGTCTGTAGCTCTATCACTAATTCCCTACCAGTTTTGATAAGTTCAGCTGGGATGTTGTCTACTCATGTTGCTGGCCCATTCGTCAGTGCTATTATTGCTGACTCCACCTCTTCTTTGAAAATTTGGAAATCATCATCATTTGTGGAGTTTGAAACTTTAAACACCTCTGGGTCTCCTGTGGGCAGATGGTTGTAGAGTTCTTTACAATACTCAGTCCATCTTTCTTCAATGTCACTTGCGTCTATGAAAAATGTTCCATTTTCGTCTTGAATGGTACTGACTTTTGGATGCTTCTGTCTGGTGAGGTCTTCCACAATTCGGAATGCCCTTTTGATGTTATTCTTGATCAGACCGCTCTCTATTCATGTGCAATTTTGTCCAATCCAATCTTATTTTGCTTTCTTCAAGTGTTTTCTGACCTTTTTATATTATTTATCGGTACTTTACTGGCCTTTATTTGCATCTGATGTTTTAGAGGACTCTTCGAGCATCACAGGGGTTCGGAGTATATTCTGTAATCCAGTGATTTTACTTTGGGCACTGGATGCCAATGATATCCTTGGCAGCTTTTGTCACGACACTTGAAAGTATCTGTAATCATTTTAACATGAACATCCATCACTAATAGTGGAGCAAATAAATTTTCCTTCAATTTTGGCTACGAATGACTTGCAAATGTTAGGGTCCTTCAGTTGTTCAAGGTTGAATTTGAGCTTGATTTTCTTTGGCTTGTTCATTTTCTTCAGACTCACTGGGAAGTTTATAATGACGAGGTCATGATCACTCTCAACATCATCACCTGGCAACATTCTTGTTTTTACTCTGTTGATGACAGATCGTTACGTTTTTGAACCATTATCTAGTCGATCTGGTTTTTATGATGGGTTCCATTTGGTGCGTTTCATCTCCAGCATCGTAAAGCTTTATGTTGGTACAGGGTATTGGCTAGTACCAAGTTGTTGTTGCTTGCGAACTCGAGCAGCCGTCTCCCTCTTTCATTCGTAAGCTCATTGCAAGAAGGTCCACAATGATCATCCCAGTCTTTTAAAGAATCATTGCCAGCTTTGGCATTCCAGTCTCCTTAGATGATGAGGATGTCTTTTGTACTGATGATGTTTATTCTACCCTGAAGTTTGTTGTAAAACTGATATATATCTTCATCGACATGATAAGTAGTTGGTGCATAGACTTTAGGATAATTGTGATGTTAAAGGGAGATGTTTTCAGGCAAACGGAGATCATTCTCCATTCGTCTGAAAGCATCTCCCTTTTTCCTATATTAACCTTTTACAATACCAATATTACGAAACGTACTAAACAGGTTAACAAGTGAAATCATAGTTAACATGTAACAAGCTGTAGGATAATGGTGATACAATTTAAACCATTCGCTCCACAACACAAAGACTTCACAATTCAGATCCTTATCAGCAACACAAAAATTAAATTCACACAGTCAGTACGTAACCTAGGTGTTACTCTGGACAGGTAATGATAAGCAAATGTGTTACGATGCTGTATGTATAATGAGGTTCTGAGACAAGCCTCAAGACATAAACCATCGTGATAAAAAACACCAACATTCATTGAGATATATCTGTGTATCTTATTGTTGTGATAAATTGCAAATATTGATACATTACAGCTATAAATAGTTTACTGATTAATTTAAACTATTCATTAATGAAACTATTGCAGTGAATATAACACTTATGAGAAACAATCCAGAGCATTAATAAGGCAAAATTAATCTTTATTAGCAAATATTATCATGAGGCATTCCTGACTCCCTCGTGTTTTTTCTTTGCGTGTAATCTATAAATATATGTTTACTTAGGATGGAATTAAAGACCCAGACTTTTATATTTATCTTGGAAATGTTTTGGAAACGAATTTGTCTAAAGTTAGGGACAGCTTCATATTAGAGTTTGGTTCGGGAAATGCTATTGCTACTTTCAGGTAATATAGAGATATATAGTCCAATGGTCACGCTGTCATTTAGGATTAAATCACTACTCAGTGATATCGCGTAATACCTATTTATGAGATAGCATTACTGTGGTTAAATCTGCCAATGTAGGACAATTATCGCATTCTGCATTTACGTTGTATTCTAGGGATATAAATCATTGGTTGGATTGTACTAAGCATGATTGTTTTGTTTCTTTCATTAAATTAGTTTAAGGTCACAAAGTCGTAAAACCCTTTCTAAAATTTCCTTATGGTTTGCAGTTTGAAAAGTGTATTATCTCACATAAATAAAAAAGAACACTTTTTCGTAATTTGGGATGTGTCTTGTATCATTGGTAAATGTACATCATCAAGCTAGAGTAAATTCAGGCAATTGTATCAGAGATTATTGGTGTTGTGTGACATATCAACACATGAAAACTCTATTGTGCATAGGCATCGATAATAATATACCTTGACCATGGATACGGTGAGGAAGACACAAAGCAAACATCTTGGTGACCAAGACTAGGGAAGTATGAGATGTCATTCATTAGTACCAACTTTTTTATCTTTTGATAAAACAGTAAATTATTAGAAAAATATGACATTGGTAAAGTGCTAGCTTACTTTATTAAAATAGTTATTGGCTGTTAAACGTAATTAGTGAAACAGAGAATTAAATAACATGATAAACCAATATGTCCTCTGATCATAAAACAGGTGTGCCAAAGAAATCATGTGATATTGGCAAGAGTACACTGTCAATATAAAGCTCTGAACAGGATTAAATATTCAAAAATAAAATACAACAGCATTTGCAATCTGGCAACTATACCAGTTATTAAAACAAGTATCATAAGATCTTAAAAAGTTATTTGCACAAGAGCAATAATCAAGTTAAAGAGAAAAAAGTCTTTCTTGATCAAACGACTTGGCAAAATCTATTTTATTGTTTGACCTTGTTATTACAAATACTACTAATATTAATCCTTCAGCTGCCAATACATTAAGAGCCTAAATTATCCAAATCGATTGGCTGACAATGGTGCTTAAAGTCACATCGTCAAATTTGGACTATTATTTGCTAAGGCAAGGTAAGCCAAGTTCTTTGCTCAGACTCACACATCTGCCAACCCAGTAAATCGAGGCAGGATTCAAACGGTGACCCAATTATCATAAATCCAGCCTACTAACTACCTGAGTCACTACCCAATTAACAGGGCAGGAATGGTGTCATGTTAAAAACCCGTCTCAGACCCAAAAACCAACGCATTTAATCGTTGCATGATTCAAAATGGAATTCCAACGATCATGAATCCGGCATACCAACAAATGAGTTACTACCCAAGTAACTGGAGGGAATTGTGTCATTTTAAAATGTGTCCCAAGTAAGTGGAAAATCAGTCAGCTTATGCTAGCATTTGTAATGGTTTTTTTACTATCAAAAGGTATAACTCAGTTTGAAAACTAATTATACAAAACTAACATTTTAGAATATTCCAAAAAGATGATCATATTTGGATAAGTCCTTTCGGCACAATTATTAAGGTATATGAAGATTTTCAACGGAATCTGGCACAAAAATGATGGGCAGTTAACATATCAATTTCAACTTGCAGTGGCTGTCCCAGTAGGTAGCAGAATTATAGAATATATGATGCAACTGTAACAACCCTTGCTGTCCAGTTATCTGCATTACGTATATTGCTTTTCCTTTAATAAAATAAATGTGGTGCAGGGGCTAGTTACAAAAGCAAATTAGGACTATCCGTCCATGATTCAGGGTCTAACCTATAACAATATAACATAACCGTTGCCATCCAACTTTGATGCAATACATATATTGTTCTTCCTTTACTAAAATAAATGTGGTTTAGGTGTTACATTGTTACAGGTTAGACCCTGACTCATGTACGGATACTACTAATTTGCTCTTTAACGAGCCCCTATGGTCGCGGCTAGATGAAAGATATTACGATATTTTAAAATCAATCACTTAAAATGCGTTTTGTTAAGAGTAAAAAAAAGCTGAATACATCTTATGTAATAATACATATTGTATATTTACATGTATGGTGGCTGTTGGCAACTTAGATGCGGATTTTTCATCCTGCAACTTACGTTCTAGATTCCTTACATGATAATAAGCACAAAATCTGAAAGGATTTACTTCCTGCGTGAATCTTACGCATTTCCTGTTAAGCATTATTTCACAATAGAAAGCAACTCATTTATATAATTTAATTCAATTCAATGCATTATAAATCGTAATGAAATTTTAATAAGGCAATCACTTGTCTAGTAAATAAGTGCATATATGTGATATACCATCTAGAAATGAGTATATATGTTTATTTTATTGAAATTTGTAATAACAGTGAAGATAAATATGACGTGGGTTGCAGGCAGTTTCGTATCTACCCACAACACTTTGAACTGCCCACAACATGAGTATGAGGACAACGATGCTATCTACAACCCACCTAAAATTATATATATATATATATATATATATATATATATATATATATATATATATATATATATACAAGTCATCGTGACATTCATATTTCATCGTAGTTGGATTGTCATTTTCCAGTCTAGATTATTGACATGATTAGAAACATCATCTTGTGTATACAATAATGCACCTTATATTTTTATGAAATATTACATTTTGCATAATATCTTTGAGTATACATTTCATTGGCAGGCAAAATTATATTTTACACAACACCGGTAATACGCTAGAGACTCAACGGCTGCTCATATCAGTGAATATTGATAACCTAAATCGTTGCTTAATTAAAGAGGCTAAATGAGATGTCATACTGTTCTAAATAATATTTGCATGCAATTTATGTATGAGATAAATTAAAGCTATTCGGGCAAGTGCAGTCTAGTATTCTATATTGGACTCACTGGCAAATCGTTCGTTTTCTGCATATGCTTAATGTTTAAATAAATAGAATAGATGTGATATCCGATACATGCATCCATAATTAGTCTCACAAGCCTTGTTCCAATCGTCTAGCGCTGCCACGTCGTCACAAGTCACACAAATCACACAAATCACCCGTAGAGGTGAGTGTATCTCGTTTTACTAAAAATGGCCCTTATCACATAGTGAGAAACTAAACTGTAAACAATCATTCTGTCATCGACTAAAGCAAAGGCTAATATATGCATTACGTGTCCCTGTGCCATGGATGTGTGATTAGGATTTGGAACAAAAGTGAACTAACAAGGTAACATTAATAGTTAAGATTTGACCTTTATATCAGCAGCATGGGGGGGTAGACAAAAAACGAGCTTATTTTACATATAAATAAAATGATTTCGAATATGAAAAAATTCAAAATCGAATTGCTGTTTTGGCGTCGTCGCCCACTAATTGGCTGCTATGAATTAACTAAATATTATATAAAAGCCGATCCGATATCTTGTTCGAGGATCATGCAAATTTATCTTTACAAAACCATGAGGGGTAATCTGAGCACAACTAATTACATTTCTGAAGAGATTACAATCCATATCACTTCTGCACTAGGTTCCGCAAATATTTGTTAACTTGTGAGTATCAGCGTATCAGCTTTATCAAACATAGCGAGAATATTACAATTTTCTCTGATCACCTTAGGGATTTGGGTATGCCGCTGGGTAACATAAATCACGTCACTTTTTTGTGTCTACCACGTGAAAATATCCTGGCGGGCTTTGATTGTTTGGCCAACATCACATCATTGTACACTACTAAAGCATCAGAGAGAATAAACATACCGAAATAAGGCTTCCATGATAGATTTTATTTTGGGTGAACAAAGTTTTCAGACCGAAATAAGCCTTCCACGATATGTTTTATTTTTGATTAAAAAAAGATGATACAAATCGTATGATGCTCCGAATTAATGTTACGTTATAAATATATGGCAAATATCGGAGAAGCGCAGATTACTAGATTGACCAGAGAAAGGTTAGCCGTTATTAAAAAAGTTCTTCCTTTGAGGGATTCATCTAGGGATAATCTCCGCGAGAGACAACAGCAGATACTTGAATTTACTACTGATACTGAACATTTATTTAAGCCTATAACTGCGGCTACTGAGAAAGTTGTTACCGCTACTGAAAACGGTGTAATACCAACACTGGAAAAAATAATGGAACAGTCTAAACCGGAAACATCAGGATGTGGTCCTAAAAAAGGATGAAGAGCGAGTTGATGAATTACGAAACAGATTTACCGAGGAAGCATTAGCTCGCATCGATAAAAGTGATATAAATGATCTTATTAATTTTGCTGTTATTGGATATTACGATAAAAGAAAAATATTTGAAACCGGAACATAAAATAATATATTAAGGATATTTCACATTGGGCTGATGTGGTGTATGAAGTTAGAAATCTAATAAAACAAATTAACATAAATGATCCATAGTATAGAGCGTATATCGTTATAGCGCGACAATTATATGAAAAACATGAAGCGGTAAAAGAACAATTAAGACAAAAAGAACAAGAACGAAAAGAAGAAGAACAACAACGAAAAAAACAATGAAAACCACCATCAAACTAACAAAATTTCAACCACCTCAAATACCTCAATCGCCTCAACCATCTCAATTATATTATCCTTCTGATGTAGGTGATGATGCAACTGGTGCAACTGGTAAATCTCGTGATGGATATCGATCAAAGATTCACGGTGATGATCTTTGTTCGCGAAGTATCCTCGATTATATATCACGATTGGAGGTTCTCATCGATGGAAAACGAGTTGGAAATAATTCTCCCGAAATAATTATTGAAGCTGCTGATATCTGCCAACGGTTATATCAGGGAGGTTTCATGGATATTGGAATATATCGCGGTTTCATCGATGAATGAATTGACGATTATCATAGCGATTAGATATATCACATCTAAATAAAATGTATCGTAACAAACCAACCAGAGTTTACATTATGAACTCGAAATTATCCGAATACAAAATATACCATGGAGACGGATTAGATAATGTCGTCTCGGGATTTATTTACTAGAATTGTTCCAAAAATTATTCCCGCTGGAAAAGAACTAGCGTCAAAAGCTATTAGTGCCATTGGTAATAAAGTGGTTGAGACAGTTGGTGAATTAGCTGGCAGCGCGTTTAATACCATCAATAATAGGCTTATGTCGCTATTTCGAGGAAAACGAAGAAAGATAAAATTACCGTCTACGGAATGAATGCCACCTCAAGTACGTAAAGAAGCAAATGAAATACTAGCTCAAAAATTTGCTAATTTGATACAACCAGACGATGATTCCCAAGGAAATATTGCTGCTAATTTGATCGCTGGTTCTGGTCTTAGAAGATAACGATTTAGATCAACGGTTATATAAATATATGTTCTAGTCAATTTCCGATGTGGACGCGCCTGTTCCGAGATATGATTCTTTACGCGATTTTCATATTTTGTTCGTATAATTCGATGAATCCCGATGCTAGATCACAAATTGAACGTCGGTTTGATGATACCTCTAAATAAGTTTTATTGTGCGAAGCTTTCATCGAGGTGGATGTTCAACTAGTACGAAATGTTCAGGAAATTACTCGATTTGATAATCTCTCAACGACGGCAATCGGTTTAGTTAACAATGGTATAATGGCGTTATTTAGCGGTGCGCAGTATTTGATTAATTCTAGCAGATAGAATCCATCGATAACGACGCTGATGTCGCAACTATGATAATAGGACTAGCGAGTTATGCCGATGATTTATTAGATCTGCTGGCCATTCAATGATGTTCGCGAAGGATGTTACTAATAATTCTGATATTAATCCGTTTATTATAGAACGGCTAAAAAAACACACTGAAACGAATACTGATGTTGATGTTGCAGCTGTTGTCATAGGTAGTAATCCAGATTTTAATCTAGGATTTAAGACTAGAAAAGCGATGTTAAACCGCGAGGGAAGATTTTCATGCGTGATTCCTCTTTATCATAGTTTTGGATTCTGTAGTGATGATATAAAGTTTATCATTGATGCTAGTCATACCGTGGTGCTTATGAGAAAATTAGGTGGAATCTTCCATTTTCGTAGATGATTGTTCCTTGCTTGCCTTATCTATTGAACATATTTCAAGTCTAAGTCAAGTATTTTATATTAAGTTTATTTTCAATCAGAACATTCGGATATCTCCAGCGATTAGTTCTTGGCTCTCCGAATGGGGGTGAACTACTCTGTTTGATATAAATATGCATTGATCATCAGGTGAACAGATGTATAAAGTCATTTTGTTCCTAAGAAGAAACAAGAAAAGCACTGAACTAATAATACAATTGCAACAATTGCAACAATGAAAACACATGAATATCCCGTAGCATCCATCTGAACATTAATCCATCAATGGTAAGGATATGCAGACGTTTGGTAATTGAAACGCTGTTCAAAGTAGGAAAGTGAAATTATTATCTGTTCTACGAATCTATATGCATCGATCTCGATGATGAGTGTTTTGTACTACTTTCACTTAGTTATTTATGTTTTTGATTCTTCCTCGTATAGCCGTTATTAAAAAGAGACAGCGAACCACAATAGTAGACAGTTTATGTTCTTCGTCGACGTCAAAAGGTTTTTCTTTCATATATTTGAAAACGTTATCTTTCAAAAGATTCAAACAAGGTTAACAATATGTGTGAAAACAAAAACTGAATGAATTCGAATTAAGCACAAACGTTAACCCTTCTACAATTAGGCTACGAAACATATACCCAATAAAATTAAGTAAAACATTGTCCGTAACAGTTTGTCAATGTGATCTGAACATTACCGAGCCTCAATATCACTTATGTGTGACAATGCGTACAAAGTCGTGGTGTAAAATAAAGCAACGTTCCTAATCAGTATCGATGTAGCACCATAAGACAATGTTATACTAGAAATTATATCGCTGACTGTATAATTACGTTATCTATAAAACAAGGTTTAGTTAGAGATAGCTGTGGCACATCTGTCCTGACTTGATATTAATCCGAATTGATTGGTTTTACTGACGTTTGCGTGATAGTATATATGATATTCTCTGAAAATGATTTTCATGTGTGTTCCAAATGCATTATTATATACCATTAAACATTGAGGAGAGTAATGTGATCATAGTTTATAATTACAAAGATACACATAATTTATCATAGTAACGTCTAATAAATCAAAAGTACACCATGAAAGCCGTGATGTTGGATGGAACTTTCTAGACACAAAGTTTGTATTTGTCTAGTAGTATGTAGTGCTGTCCAGTGAAAGTAAGGTCATCAGGTATAATTTTGATATTGATGTGGAAAGAGATTCATGTTTGATTACAGCATAACAAATGTATTTTAATTTTAGTTTAGATGAATGAATCGATACTAAATTATGATGTATTTACTTTCCTAATTTGGTATGAGCCAACATTCATGATAACATAGATCGTCACGTAACGTAAGAAAAAATATCGATATATTTAGAGAGTTCTACTTACATTGAAACAAAAATGAAACTTGTGACTAGTAAGAAAAAAATTTGCCGAGACACGTTTTCTCGCTTTAATTGCACAGAGAGAGTTATATATGCATATTTAAGTAAAGCAGTACCTTTTGCTCTTGACCAGAGCATTTGACCTGTATTGAGTACATAATTACGTTGTCAACATCATCAACGTTATATTATTGGTAAAAAAGACATTTATTGTCTCGAACTTAAATGAGTGTAACTGTAGAACACAAACTCAATTTTAGTTAATATTCTTACCATTAGAAGCTGGAGAGAGAGAGAGAGAGAGATAGAGAGAGAGAGAGAGAGACAGAGAGAGAGAGAGAGAGAGAGAGAGAGAGAGAGAGAGAGAGAGAGAGAGAGAGAGAGAGAGAGAAAGAAATACACACGTAATACAACAATAGAAAATAGTATACAATGTGGATAAGTTATTACGGAAAAGTTGAGACACGCAATATTAAGGAATTACCAAAAAATATTTTGACTTGAACAATTTACTTACTTCACATACATTTCTTCTTGCTGGTAATACATAGTATAACCCAAAATAAATGAGTTATGTGGCAAACCGCATTATTAATGTATTACGTTAACATGTACAATAACAGACAGACACACAGAGATATATAGTTTATAATTCAACATGTTCCATTTAATCTGGGCCATGACAGGGTTACAACATGGCGATTATGGTAAAGTGAAACCCGTGTTAACTGTTTCTGTCGCAGAGGGTGATAGTTAATATTAAAAGGGATAGCGTGTAATAATATCTTTTCTCTATCAACTATATTAACCACTGTTATATTCATTCGAAAATGTACCTTTTCCAATACATGTTAATTGATAATATTGTTAGTACATCCATTTATCGTATTAAACTATAATACAACAAATATAATACAAGGATGGATTGCAAGCCAAATTTGTAAGAACGTATAAAACAATGCATAGGACCGATGGCCTTTGCTCATTAGCTGCTGTTAAAGCAAATAATTCTGTGTTTGAAATTACTTGAACTATGAAACTGTTTTATGTATTCTCGTGAAGTCTGTCGGAACATCAAGATATGATTTAATTGTTTACTAATATGTATGTCATGTCGGAGAATGACCTGTTGATCATGATGCATGCGTGGCGTCGGTCAATCAAATATACTGTGGACTTACTGTATTTGGTCAATTATTGTGTGCATGGCATACATTTTTTGACTCGGTTCGTCTTTTCATTAGACACATTAGCATCGGACATATTCGTGCGAGACTCGTTTGTGCTAGGTCTGTGTGTGATCAAACCGAATAATTTGTCCTCCATGGAACTGGTTCCAATAGTCAATTCGATCAAGAAATATGCATACATAGGTCCATTGTGTCCTGTACAAATTAGTTTGAAACTAATCCCACTATCAGTCTACAGCACACCATGTAAAATAAATGGTTCTGAAGCAATATATTTGATAATCAATAAATATATACATCTAATAGTTCTCTAGAACACGTCTTTATCGGTGATTATAATTCGTCACATAAATGTACTTTGGTGGCGACCTCTCGAAAACAGTTTAATATTATGGCCTTGCCAGTTAGAGAGAAACATCGTTGCTGATATTGTTGATTTTGCTGAGAAAGGATGGTTCTAAGATTACTTCATTGATGTTAATTTTAGCATGCAAGCGATGCTATCACCCATATCCGGGAAGAAGTTATTGGTGTATTGAGTATGAGCAATCAGTCATTACTATTGCCAACATTTTGAATCTCACGCTTTTATGATTCATCTTGTAATCTTTGCAAAACATTCAGTTCACAGTCATTTTCAAACGAGGCGATGGTGCCATAGTGATCTGCATATTTGTAGCCATCCACGAGCACTGACAAATCCTAGCTCCCGATACACAGACAGTCCGATTCGTTAAATACTAGTGCAGTTCACGTACGTTGACCATATATAATTCTTTGTAATGGATATATGTACACACGGAATAGCTGATGCATGGGAATTCATTCATGTTTGCACCGACAGCACCTAAACACAAACATATTAACCCCCTTAATATTTTTTCACCAAATTTTACATTCATAAGGAAACAGTACATTTATTCTCCTTGTTATGGTGTTTGATATTTAGATTACTTAGAATTCGTCATATTGATAGTATCGTAAGTCCTTAAGGCATTATATTCAACTTCATCCAGGTATCATTCTATTAGTATTCAGGTACGTCAAGTGTACTACGTTGTCATCATCCAATGGAAAACATTTATACGTATGAGAAATGCCAAAGATTGGTTCTTCTAAAGTCTCACTTTAAGGAGGTTTACCAGGTCTCTTAATCAGTTTTGACAGTGTTGTGATTGCCTCATAAAATGAAGGTTACCAATGTTATTGTGTCCAGTGATTGGCGCATGTGGATGTTATAAAACACGAATAGCGCGTCATTCCGTTTAGAACCAATGCCTGGTTCAGTGTACGTTAATTTCAAACGGATTTTGCAAATCAAAATTGTTACATCTCAATGAATGTCAAAGGGCAAAATGATGTATAACAATGGTCATTTAATTGTAAAGTACTCTTTCAATTTACGACTTGGCATTCATGTAAAGACTTCAGCCTTTATTTTATAAATTGGGACTACTGTTTTTTCCATTTGTCCGGATAACAAGCTTTTCCAACTAGAGTCAATGCTAAGATGTGTACTAATAATGCATCGTTATACTACAATTGATGCTTTTAGTTGTTGTAACCAACGAGTTTCCAACCCAGTATATAGCATCGTAGTGTATGGCTTTAATATCAATTTGGATATTGAAAGAAACATTTTGTTTCATCACTATACACACTTTTAAAGAAAACTATTTAAATTTTGTCTAGAGACTGTGATAGTCTAGTTTGTTCATCGTACAAAACAGCCATCCTTACTTTTAATGACATGATTTAGATTACATTTGTAGTTATGGGATACAGTACCATCTCCACGAATGCATGCCATATTGGAAATTTAAAGAAGGAAACGTGTATCCGATAGCATGTATGAGTGGTAAATAATTTAGCAATTAAAATGGTCACATGAAAACAAATGTACGCTGGAGCAAGTAACATGTTACCTTGTACCAATACACTAAATACAAAACGTCGCATTCTAGTAGTATCGATTACACATGGACGCACCCAACTGTTCGCAGTTTGATCCAGAGGAATATCATTAATTTTGGTCATATATATATATATATATATATATATATATATATATATATATATATATATATATATATATATATATACACGCAATCAACTCTTCTTTACTGTATTTGTCATGTAGTTCTACATTAATTCCAGTGCAGTTGCTGCTCATTTCAAGGAAAACATTGCAATTAGAAAAACCTGCAGATGGTGAGTCTTTGCATATAGGTGTAGGTAGGTGTGAATTAAAAGATAATTTCAAGAAAGTAGAATATTTTCTGTCATCCATCAAATATTGATACATTAAATTTATACTGCGTACTAATTGATCATTGTTGCGAGTTTTAGTCCAATCAAGTGTTTAATACCTTGCATCAGGCAGTCACCAACATATAGTAACCCTCCCGTCATCGCCTTATCATTGTCCTATTCCCGGTATTTACCTATCATTACAATCTTTAGACGGGGCACCGAGTTGCCGAGTGGTCACCGATACGGATCACTGCTATCTCACTTTTGTATGTGTGGGTTCATGTCTAGGGTTTGGGTATGAGAGAAAGCTTGCCAGTGGCTTCTCGATGATCGGTCGTTATTTCAAATGATTTTCTTGGTTCTTCCTTCACGATTTATACTGACATCCATGTATTTCATATATTGTGTGAAGAATGACATTACATATTATAATAACATAAAACAACAACAGTATATTGACTAATATGTTTTTCATCCAGGGATGATGAATTGCGAATGTCAGGCATATAGACTGATGCAAAGTAAAATGGAATATAATAATTTAGTCAATGACACCGATTTTGCAATTGTCCCGTTACAACTGACTCAACATGAATGTTATTTTATAGTTTCAATTTAAGTGTATTTTCATAATTAGTAAGTTAGTACGTACGTTAGAGACTAAAACGACAAATGGCAATGCAGATGCTAAGTAAACACTCAGCAATGTCATATATGTATTCCACATGCGATGTTGTTTAATCGAGAGTGATCCAATGAGGTTATCTATGTAATGAGATTTTGTATAAATGGGATACATAATGCAATCATGATTATATTTCCAGTTATTAAAAGTCATCATCAAATTTTGAGCAATATTATGCTCATAATTTAATCACCTTTAGTATCCTTAAATTTAATTTATAACATTCAAGTCAGATTTATGATATGATAAATTAAAAAGTTGCCTTACCTATGAGCATATACAAATGTTACGATACACAGAACGTTTTAGAACAGAATAGTATTTAATCTTAGTACTTGTATTTTGCATAAAATTTGTACATAAGACTGAGAGGGGAATAGAAAAAGTATCCATTTTGTATTCCAATATATAGTTATGTTAAAGTTTGCAATCTTTTGTCTCTGAAGCATTGAATTTAATAAATATTATTAAATACTGTCATACCCAATATTAGCAGAATGCTTGAGCATCATTTTTTAAAGGCTGACATAGCGTCCCTTACTTTCCATTATTTTGGCTTGAACTAGAGCTTTGTGATTTCACAATGCACCATCATGTCTTGAACATAGGCAAGGCTGCAAATCGTAAGCTGAGACCCATCAGCTCCATTCGCAAATCTCTTTCAGTTGATGCAACTAAAATACTTTTGTGTTAATTATTGCTTTCAAAACTAATTCTAATTCTAATTCTAATTAATTCTGTAAAATGTTATACATATTGTTACATAATAAATATTAATAATATAATTTTGTTTGTTAGGAAACGATACGGTTAAAGTCATTCTTCATTCACGTCATTCAGTTATAATATATAATAGAGAGAGAGAGAGAGAGAGAGAGAGAGAGAGAGAGAGAGATAGAAAGAGAGAGATAATTTAGTGTTCAGTCATACGCTCTGTTTTTGGGGCAATATGCGTCCGAGTAATCGCTTCTAAAACAAACATACTACAATAAGTTGCTCAATGCTGTCAGACCATTGTCCACATATTAATCTTTTTCTTTGGCGATGATGTCAGGGTTAATGTTATTTTCCATAGATAGATTCATAAACGTACATGTACTTAGAAGCATATAATCAGATAATTATGGACTTGGTCAATTGTAGTATGTAGTCAAACTCCTATGGACCAGAATCCAAAGAACTATAAAGGAGAAAGAAAGAAAAATAGAGATATAATCGGATTATCGTAACGGGTGTGTCAGTAAATACTTGGATGATGTCCATCGTTCTGTTCCACATATATGGTATCATATAATTATATATATATATATATATATATATATATATATATATATATATATATATATATATATATATATATATATATATATTCTGATTTAGGAATACATTTCGCATGCAAAAAATATAAGTGGGTGAAAGGAACAGACGAAACACGCGACCTGGAGTAATCCACAATTCCATGTCATTACACAATAACTAATCCATCCAGAGAGCATTATCTACTTTAATATCCAGCAGTAACAAGAGTTGACATGACGCATATGAGTGAAGAGAGAGAGAGAGAGAGAGAGAGAGAGAGAGAGAGAGAGAGAGAGAGAGAGACATACAGACAGACAGACAGAGAGGCAGAGAGGCAGAGACAGAGAGAAAGAGACAGAGACAGAGAAAGAGACAGAGAAGGAGAGAGAAAGAGACAGAGAGAGAGAGAGACAGACAAACAGAGAGAGAGAGAAAGAGAGAGAGAGACAGAGAGAGAGACAGAGACAGATACAGAGAAAGGGACAAACAGAGAAAGAGAGATAGAGAGTGAGAACGAGGACCACATACGATAGCATATTCTCGCAGGATCAAAGTCGGCCATGATAAACCTCACTGTTGTTGTCCTAAATAGTATGCAAAGATAATACCAATAAATATTATTCAAATATGATGTATGTACCAACCACAGCTAACCACAAAACCAGAACAATTCTTGAATAAATGACACATGAATATAATAATTAAATACTACATTATGTACTACACGACCACAAGAACAGGATAGCTCAGATTAATTTAAAAATAACAGGGGTTGATCGAATAAATACTTAGGAGAGAAAGATCGTAAGAAATAGTGATAAAGATAGTGTTTAGCGCCATATAATTAGCTGTGTATTGTAAAATGTTTTTGATACTGAGTATTCTTATATATGATATCAAGATGTATGCCCATTAAAAGTATGATGCTTTTGACATAGAGTGTCAGAACATTATAGTATAACATTAAGGAGCTAGTACGTTACTCAACGAAGATTATTTTCTTCGGCGTATCATAAAGTTTCAGTTGCCATGTAAAATAATTTTGTATGATCGCATCTGAAAACTATTATTTAAAATCCAGTCTAATTGATAATTTGTGCTATCTGATGTTATGTGCGTTCTTACACGTTTTACTTACTGCAGAATGATTTCATTTAAAACTGTGTCTGATGTGACTAGCTAATTCTTACCCATGTATATTTCCAGCAGAGTTATCTCTCTTAAACGCAATATGGTGCCTGGTCAAATATTTGTCCTAATCCAATATTGTTCTATGTGACCGTGTGTGACATGCATGCTGTAGTAGAATATAAAGTATATTTCGTTCTTTCGAGGTCTATGTAAAAAACAATTGGCTATTGTGATACCTGAAATCCAGTTACACATTCCACTTTCGACAAATACCGGTGAATGTCATTGATAATCTCAAGTTCTGGCATGGTGTTTGTCAGCAACGCAATCGCTAACCGTCCTGCCAACTCGACATAATAAATGAGATCGAAGTTGTACACGCGCATTACAGTATAATAACACTACCAGGAAACGTCGATGAATTTTCCTCACCTTGAACGTATCTCGGTGTAAATATAATCTGTGGCAAATGGTTTTTGACGTCAAAAACGTTGATAAAACTAGATGATCAAACGATTCGGTGTAGATCCATCCCCGTGTCATTCGCAAAAGAAGGCATCGATTGGTGGCAAGTTTTAGTCACTAAAGATTTTTAAAGAAAAATACTCATATATTGGTAAGAATATTTTATGCATGCTGAAATGTTTAGGTGCAAGGCCGCGGAATTGGTGAGATATTGTAAAACCGTTAACTCCATGGGAAACTACGATAGACGCAATGTTTTGATTTCGTCCGACGAGGTTCTCCAAACGGTTTGTTTATTTGGTGTATTTCATGTTTGGAATTGTAATCATTCGTTCGTTCCATGATGTTGCATCCATTCATGATAATCTGAAAATCGATCACTCACACGAAATGAAGCAGAACCGGAATTATTGACTGTAGTACATTCACATATACATATTGTATACAAATTGTACGAGGCTCTTCTATATGTAGCAGCCATATGATATTTATAGCGAACTTGGAATATTTAATGTGAGGGGAATTTGCCAGCTACCTTAGGTTTCAAGGCGAACATAACATATCCAATATTGAGTGACTGCGCGAAGGGAAAACACCTATTGAATATATCTATCACGGTAACTTTCAACGATGTAAGCAACACGACACCCTAATCTTGCCTCAGTACAATATTGGCGAATTTCTCGATCCGTCTACCAATGGTGTTGGAAACTACCGTAAGCGGCTTGTTTCCGAAAACTTTGTTATATTGGACGTAATGATAGGGAACTGACATAAACATTAAGCTCCTCATAGTTATCGCAAACATGTTTATAACTCGAGATATTACATCATGTAACATAACGAAAGTAAAAAGCAACAATGTTTGTAAATTCAACAACTTATTGATGTACCTAAAATACAAGGTGCTAATTCAATATTACATAATTACAATATCGTGAATAAAATGCAATTAATCCTAAATGTCCTATCACAAGTTGAGCACTATATCATGTTTGAAACGTATTGCGATAAATAGGGGTTGTATTCAGTATATATTAAAAACAGCACAGAGTCTATCCAAATTAGTAAGGCAAATTTTAGACCAAGATATCCTGGAGTAAGGAAGCACAACTGACCGACGTACACGCCAAACTGCCCGAGGCACCTTTCCACCTTTTCCGCTATCGGACACAACCAACCTTATAACCACACATAAAGTACATTATACAAAAGTGATACAAATTGAAACAACAATTGTATATGGAATCCAAAACCAATGCGGGACAAACACCTTCAGCTACACCGACGTAAATGTCAAAATGGTCTTCTCGGGTTCTGACATGAATGAACGCAGATTGTTTTCTTTCTGATCCCCCAACACACACCAAAAGTCATAACCATGAGACATCTGTTGAAACAATATATCCTTTCGTTATCTGCTTCTTGTACGGGAAAATAAGGCAGTACATATTTATATCCTCGCACAATGATACAGAGTGTCCTGTCCATCAATGTAGCTCAGCAATAACATACAAACATATGTCCGCCCAAATGAATGTTTGCTTTGTTCACGTTGGGACAGTTTATATCATTGATTTGGTAGTTCCACACTAATACATTAACAGCGATACATTGGTTGAGATCTACGATCACTTTTATTGTGAATTTCATACAGTAAAGACTGTTTACCTAAGTCACGTATCGCACACATTTTATTTGTATGTTTGATAATTATTAGAATCGACTTCGAAATACAACGTGGACATGCTCGCCTTTTAGAAACACTTCTTGTCGCAGTTTTTTCTCATACCGATGTCTCTACAGGCTGATATGAATTCCGACGTTCACGTATCTGGTACAGTCAATTAAAATTCTGCATATATCTCGTTTGTAAGACCGATGCACAAACGTTGTCAAAATCTTCGATGAGAGTGCATTCACGTTTCTTTATTATAAAGAGACCACTGATGAACGGCAGATTTGCGATTTGCAAACAATGATAATCGTAACTCTGAAGGCGATCACGTTTTCTAACTTTCGTACAAGTTCCGGACGTATCTTAAAGGGTCGTCGAAAGGTCTTGTAATTGTATGGACTGAATGAATAGTATTTTTCATATTCACCACCGCGCATGTGCAACTTAAATTATGGTGACTAAAACACACCACACACACACACACACACACACACACACATACAAACACACATACAAACACACACACACATACACACACATATACATATATTAATATATATATATATATATATATATATATATTTATATATATATATATATATATATATATATATATATATATATATATATATATATTAATATATATATATATATATATTTATCTGTATATATACATATATATATATGCATGCATGCATGTATGTCTGTATGTATGTATGTATGTATGTATGTATGTATGTATGTATGTATGTAAAAAATGTTTACTGTATGTATTTTTACACATATGTATGTCTCATCTTGTATAGAGATATAAATGACTACCTCAGTAATAGAAGCTGTAATTAAACGAAACGGTCTTTATCTTAAACTGGTATAATGTCAGAAATATCCCTTATTACAGTGAAAGAAATATCAACAATATTATTAAATGCTATTTCTAGTTGAACCTGGTCGACTTTACCCCTCCGGTTTTTAGGATTAGTTAATGTTTACAATTATAATGTGGAAAATCTATCATGATGACATAATTGTATTTCACTCTTACGATCACAAAGTTCACCATCCGATTTCCAGATTTCATATTTAGGTTTTGACAACTGAGATTATTTCATCCCTGGTTCTGGAGTAAAATGGCAAACCTTGTTTGATAGCCTCTTTTTGCGTTTAATATTCATTAATCTAGCATGTAAGTATGGGCACAATGTATTATGATCATTATCCTTCTAGTTTGTGATGTACCGCTAACTAAACTAGCTTGTGGTTGCTCTTGAAGTCACATTGGGAGTCAATGTGGATATATTGTCATTCCATATATGTAGATTACTCTCATCAGTATGGATAAAAACCAGTCTGTTTCAACAGGTCACTCCGAACTTAAGGTCTGCAGCTAGCTGTATTTGTTTGTCAGGGGCTCGATCATATACAAGCCAATGGGCGTTTGCAAGGGAAGCGGGTATCTCCCACATTCACCGCGGCGATAAGAACACTTGGAATCCTTTTTAAACGTACTGGTGAAGGAAGGACATGCGCGTTTCTCGCACCTTAAATGCAGACGTTTCGGGCAGATGTGGCCTGCTAAACTGGAATGGTCGCCCATCCAGGAAAAGGTAACTCTGACTTCAAACATTCGCTACCTTGCGACTATACTCTCTCATGGGAAAGGATAAGGGAGTAAACCCCAATAGACAATCCGGAGACCGAGTCCCTAAGGTCCCATTGGCAACAAAGAATTCTCTATATTTCCCTGCCTAGGTGGTTGCCATGGAGAGGATAACCAAGCTTTCCTTCACAGCTTTAATACAAGACAGGTAGGAGCAGTTTACTGGGTATATGAAATCACTCGATTGGCATTGAGTCAGACGTCATAGGTTGCTTTCCACTGTGTGAGAGATCAACATGTCTCACTGGACTGCTAAGGATTGGTAGACCCCAGACAGTAAGGTCCCGTCACACCACAGTTCGTCTGCCTTTTTGGGCGCGTAGGAATTAAGGTACGCGAGTAATTGTCAAAGCGGACTGCAACTACTCTATCAATACATAACAAACGAAAACCAACATGTAAGCCTCCAATCATCAAGCCAGGTACCTGGAATATGCGTTGTATTGAAAACCTCTCACTGACAGTGCGAAGAGAGATGGGATCACATCGAAGAGACTGTGTACAGCATATCCACACAGAGCTTTGGTACTAATCAAAGATCAACGACTCGTTTGCGACTAACTCCATTGCACTCGGACCATTCATAATAGAACGTCGCAGTGCTCATCTGCAATAAAAACAAACGCCTTGTCAAAGAATTATACTTGTATACATGTCTACCAAAAGCAGAATGCAAAGGTTAGCACGCCAGTTTTTTATATTGATATTCATCGGAACTATCAATATTTACACTGGCGTGCTAATTTGCATCAAGTGTGGTACATGTTTTTTTTTATGAGGAATACGTTCTACTAATATCTTATTTTTTTAATACATTACAAATGGATAAACATATATATCTTACTTTGCATCAGTTGTCTATATCTATTGTTAATATCGACTGAGCAGCATATACAGAAACAGACAAAGCGAAATAAAATTTGTCTGCGGCATGTGCAAGGAATGTAGATATGACTATTGTATTTACAATTCTAATACAGATTTATCTGTTTTTATTGATTCTATACAAATATTATGTTTATAGAATCATTACACCAGTGAGTATGGGGAATATGCTTACTGTCGACATTAGGTACGAAATCACGATAGAGTTAAAGATTAGGATTTGAAGAAGCATGGTTTACATTAAACATAATGTCTGAGACAAGCATTATTAGGGCCTAAAACGTCTTGGAAAGTGTTGGATTTGTATCGTGACAGTGCTTAACAGAGACAAGTAAACTTGCTTAATATGTGGAGTTTTAGTGGCTTGTACATAAATGCTTGCACATTAAGGGCAAGCAATGCATGCAATGAGAGAACAATAATTTATTTCTTTGTTTTCTGTTTTCATGTGAGAGTTGCCGGCTCATGTTTGTTACATAAGAAAATATCAAAATTACTCTACTAATTCTGATTATAAAGCAGTTGTCGATGTTATTTTTCGTTGTATTCATAATACGCGACATTACGTTTATCGGCCCATAGCAACCTAGTTTTTTGGAGAATTGTATCACTGTCGAACTCAGCTTCATACCTGACGTACAAATAAATGATTTTGACCAAAATAATAATGATTCGTCTTTAATATATATGTTAGACAGTTATTTTCATTTTATAAAATTCATTAAAGATTTTTGTTTAGTATAATGTCAGTAAGGCACTTTTTCTGTGTAGACAGACATAATAAAATATTTTTTTATCATACAACCTGTGTATGCCACAAGTAAACGCCACAGGTAGACGACAGTGATTTTAAAGTATCCAAGTACAACCTTTTCTATTCATCGTCAGATATTCTATGAAAATTATCTGACATTTATATGAAAACAAACTATGCAAATTTATCACGGGTTTCAATGTTTGGAGTACTATGAACATTTTCATTGACATACTATATTTTACATTTCGAACGCTTAGTATTCTTCCATCATACATATTAATATTCCTCGTGTCTTTAAATACATGGCTCAAAAACATAGACGAAATCGACAAATATTGAGTGAAGGTGGAAAACAGACTTGCCTTGTCTTTGTATAGCTTTCATCCACTTTCGTTATTAACACCTACAAAAGTCATATTGGCTATTATCATGCACGCCATTTACCTATTTAATAACTTACTATTGCATTTGTTGATTCCTCATAAACAGGCCTTGAGATAACCTTTGCCTATACAACTTATTTATGGATCAATATTAACGTAAAAAAAGCGCGAGTATTTGTTTTGTTTATTGAGACATATCCTTTCCTTCAGGAGATTTGTTCATAAAATGAACGCGATAAATGCAGTTGAGGTTTAGTTAAAGGAACATGTAGTACTGTTTGAAAACGTGATCAGAGATAAGTATATAATCTGATAATTGGTGACTTGGGTCAATTGTAGCCTGTGGGCAAAATCATATTGACCGGAATCCAAGCAACTCACCACCAGTAGTAAATGCAATGTCTAAATCGAAAAGTCAACTAGACATCGATAATAACCAGTGATATTTAGGTAACACATTTCGCATTAAACGAACATAACTGGGTAAAAAAAAAAACAACAGAAGAAACACATGAATTGGAGATATCACCAATTTCCACGACATTCAACAGTAATTGACCCATCCAAGTGCATTATCTACTTTACAATCGACAGCAGGAGACATGGATAAAGAGACTTTGTGTGTGTATGTGTGTATATGTGTGAGCGTGTGTGTGTTGTGTGTGTATGTGCGTGTGAGTGAGAGAGAGATAGCGAGGTGAGAGACAGACAGACAGATATACAGATAGAGAGAGAGGAGAGAGAGATAATCAATATAGCTTTCAATCATCAAAAGCTCTGTTGTGGGGGTCAATATACGCCTGGATAGTAGGTTCTATAACGAACATACGCTCACTACAAGAAGGTACTGCATGATGTTTGCCCATTGTCCACATATTAATATGTTACTTTAGCGATAAGGTCAGTGTTAATGTTATGTTCCATAGATAGATACATGATCGTTCATGCACTGAGATTGATGAAGACTTTATGTATCAAAAGTTCCAATAATCCAATGTATGCGATAACAGAGAGTAAGGGAAGCAACGGTTGCCAAATGAGAGAGACAGAGAGACAGAGAGAGAGAGAGACAGAGAGAAACAAGGACAACATATAATAGCAATCAGACGTAGAATCTTAGTCGGTTTGACCAATATCAATATTGTTATCCTAAACTGTATGCAAATATAAGAAGTTCAAAAACGAAGCAAATTACAATTCCGAATAAGTAGAGATAAACGGAGTGCTAATATAAATATAATAAGTTCGTTACATCATACAGTGCGTACATCCTGGTATGCTGTATATTTATATCGATATATATATATATATATATATATTGTGTTTACAAAATGGCAGCTGCTGTCGTAAAGAAGACATATTAGTCAAAGATACCCTATGTACCAACCACAGCGAACAACACAACCAGAACAATACTAATAACACACATCATCGTTCTTATTTATTAAAAAAATATATGGCATGGAACAAAATAATACATTGGAGAGAAAATGTGTAATAGATAGTGACAAAGCCATTTTTTCCTTAGCTCCATTAAAGTGTGTATTGTAAAATGTCTTTGATACTGATTATTTTTTCTTATAATATCAACATTAATGTCCATGAAAAAAGTATGATTATTTTAACACTGATTGCATAAAGTGTTGTAATTTGGACATATTAGAGTGGAGATGCTTTTGACAAGGAGTTTATACACAGAATATCAAAGTTTATAATCCGTTACGACGTTTATTACACTGAACAATATTAAATATAATACATAATTTCAGAATATTACAGTAAATATTATGGAGCCATTTCGCTACTTCACGAAGGCTATTTTCTTCTGCGGATAATACAGTTTCAATTGCCATGTAAAATCGTTTTTATGATCGCAGATCAATACATCGAACTATTATTATTATTGAAATTCCAGTCTAATTGACTGTTTGTGCATTTTATGATATGTCTGTTCCTAACAGTTTTATTTACTGCAGAATGATTGCATTTTAAAACTTAAACGTTTTAGAATGGAAAAAGGGTCACTCATCGTATTATGTGCTATATGCGCAATAAATACAAAGGACAAACAAGCAAATACATACTGGAACAGCAGGGAATCGTGTAACAACAACAGTATCATGTGCTAGAAGAATGGAAGTGGAAAACAAACACGAAATACATTAACGACGAAGCAGGATAAATAAACTGCTTAAAACAGTAAAAATAGTATGTATGTATGTATGTATGTATGTATGTATGTATGTATGTATGTATGTATGTATGTATGTATGTATGTATGTATGTATGTATGTATGTATGTATGTATGTATGTATGTGTGTGTGTGTGTGTGTGTGTGTGTGTGTGTGTGTGTGTGTGTGTGTGTGTGTGTGTGTGTGTGTGTGTGTGTGTGTGTGTGTGTGTGTGTATGTGTGTGTGTGTGTGTTATTGTGTGTGCGTGCGTGCGTGCGTGATCGTGTGTGTGTGTGTTATTGTGGGTGCGGGTGTGTATGCATGTATGTATGTATGTATGTATCTATGTATGTATCTATGTATGTACGTACGTACGTATGTATGTACGTATTTATGCATGTACGTACCTATCTAAGTATGAATGACCATATTACAATGCCAGATCCTAAGCTGGTGTCACGAATGCAGAACTGGAAGATATTCCATTTTTCTCGTAATAAGAGGACGACAGGTGTTGTTAAATCATAAATCATACTTGAAGTAGTCAATAGTCTCCGTGTTCCTCCATTAAACGATATATGTTTGAATAATGTGGTCCACCGACTGAGTGGAGTAGTTGCTTATAAAGTTGCAAATAATGGCTTTCTTAAGCAAATGTAATACATTAGAAAGTGTGACGAGCGTACGCTCGTCTGCTTTGTGTTGGTCTAAATATTTGTTTATAAATATTTGGAACATATTTATTTTTTCTTAGAGATGTCATCGTTCTACGTGAATCTTTTTCTAACGAGAGACTACAATAATACTGTTTTATATTGACGTAATTAATTTCTGGTACCTTAAGTTATTGACGGTTTCTTGTTTACTTATTATGTATTGAAAAACTGTGAATAAATCTTTGCTTTACGAGCTAGAGCGTAGCAAATATTTTGTTTCGTGACTCGTTTAAACTTGAGAGTCACAATCTAGTAAAAAAAATATTATTTGAAGTTAGCATTGAAGTATAACGTAAATAAATGAGAACTATGCATTTCTTAACCTATTGTTGCAACAAATTAGATGATTTCATGGCAAAATGCGTTTTAGGTTTAATCTATCATGATTTATTATACTGCTTGCATGCTAGGCCTGATCTTAAACTTAGAACGACGAATTTTCAAACGAGATACCACATTGCTGTTTGCTGCAAACCTGTTACATTTGAATCTGTGTAGATTCACATTTAACGTATTTCCTGTTTGATATTATCAATAAGCTTCTTATATTAAAAATTCACCTGTTCTCCGACCTCACTATCCTTCCTGATCAGCTTGTACTTTACATGATTTCTCTAGTTCATAGTGGATGGACCTGATATAGGTGTTTTACAGGACCCATACTAATTGTCTATTGAGCTTGAATGTAAAACATTGCAAGATAAGTTATCCATTTTACTGCTTGTATAGTTATGCCATGTGTATATGTATCGCAAATGTATTGTTTTCAACAATCTATCTTAGGATCTTTTATGATAACGATTGCAGTAATATCATTGTTACTCTAAAAATAACTCGTATGCAAATTACATAATAATGTCCGAATGACCAGTTAAGCAACACAATTGTTTGTACTTTCAAATGCTGAAAATATCATCGTCTTTTCTGTGTAAAGAATTAAGGGCTCTCGAGTTCATTGTCTATAATGTTATAAACTAACACGATACATGAAGTTGTTATATTAATAGGTGTATTACCAAGTTACAAGTACTGTCTAATATGATCTATATTTTGTGTTGCGATTTTGGGCTCTGATAGAAAAGTCTTTAATACATTAAACATGACACACCATTAATGACATATCATATTTTATTTCAGGATTGGGTAAGTGTTTACATTCACGATGAACATGCCGATCGACTTACTGTAAGTAAATGTAAAAACTCAATTAGTGTGGTCTACTTAGATCGGAAGATAATGTTGAAGTTTTCTCTGTGGCATCTGATTACGTATGTCTGGAACATATTATTGCATTTGGGGTGAATTGCATACTATCTAAGTTTTCATGATCTCGTGAATGGGTCAAGTGATTATCGGGTGTAATTACCGCGCTAAATAATGAGATTATTCAAGCAAATAATATGAAACTTAACAACGATATAAAAATAAGTATATACCCGTAAAACCGCAAAAGGAATTTTCAAAACAACCAATACTCGGCAATGTCATTGTGAGTTATTTATATGAACCAGGTGAGCTTGAAGGCGGTACAAAAGAGCTACTGATACTATTTGGAGTGTCACCGCACATAAAATATCTAGCATTGTAAGATCGACGGGTAGACCAACAGTCTATAGATTCGATTCAACTGCTCCTCAGCCGGGATTTACTCGTGAACAATTACAAATGATACCCGAGGATACTCAATTACCACCGCGTGGTCTTAACTAGCACCTCTTCGTCTATTACTTTCAAGACAAGTTAACATCACATTATCTCTGGTATGACATACGCTGCTATCTCTTATGTCTGCGGTAAATTGGCGAGGATGTTTATCCGACCAACACTAACGCATTATACAATTACGACTCGCGCAGTGATTGGTATGTTGTTGTTTCAGCGTAATTATAAATTCAGCATCAATATAAAATTTTCTGTTATTCTTTTTGTCCTGTTCTTTATAACCAGTGAGTTTTTTTTCTAATTATGTCATAGTTGACAATTTCATTGTTGCTGGTGTCATGACCGTCTAAAACAATTCTTCGAAGTTTATTTATTCTTCGTACTCTGGACGCTGCTACGTAAGTTAATTTCGACCACTCGTTGTGATTATCTACGATCCAAACAATTGTATCGGATATAGTCAATCCATGCGAAGAATGTATCGTCGCTGCGTATCCTAGCTTCCATGGGGATTTATCAGCACGCAACGCATCTTCGACAACACTGATATCAACCAACACAGTATCTTTTAACACGAGAATCTGCTTCTCACTTTGTCCAGGAATATCAACTTCGATATTCTGTCTTCTTGTATCCTTGGGTCTATAACACAGCGGCACTGAAAGTGTTGCAAATTTTTCTTTATGTTTGCTAAATAACTTCATCAGAAGTGTGTTTCTGACTAGTTTTCTACTTGCCACTATCACATTGTTTGGTCTCCGAACTTCCCAAAAAATATTTTAATGAGGTTTCTGAAATTATTTCACGCGCTATTTCACACTGCATTGTATCCCGTTGTAACCTGATTAGTTTCTGGAACTCACGTAATTCGTTATCAAGTTCTCTATGATCTTTATTATTTTTCTTCATAATAGTCTACAAAATTATTAACCCAATTATGCGGGTATAACCCGACAAATGGTGGTGGTTGACCATGATCGCCAGACAATATCGCTAGCAATAACCAATCTAGAAACTTTTGTAATACGTCTAACGACACTGTGCATATCATCCCAAAAGATGATTTCAGGAATATATTTCTCGCCCATTCGATCAGGAGTCCGTTCGTCACCTTTCCATCGAATGAAGCTGTGATAAGTGCAAGCATTAATTCCTCGCTGTTACATCTCTCTTGCAGGTCTGTTTGTGGGTGTTAACACCATCATGTTTGATTTCCCTCGAAATTATTCGGTCACACGAGTCTTCTGTCCTGATCCACCACAGCCGTTTACATAACTGGATTTATATTTTCATATTTGATCGGATATCGAAGGTGCATTATATAGTTCTGATATCTGATTATTTTTCAACATATTTCCTTTTTCATTATCATCGAATTCGTAAATCCAGCCACTGATTCTTTATCTCTGCTATCAACATAAAATGAATCAGTAGCTACACTGACCGCAAATTTTGGAAATCTATTTATCATCTATTTGGAAATCTATTTATCATCGAAAGTAAATTGATAGAAGCATAAGCCATCATAAAATCCTTTAAATGCGTGTATTGAAGATTATATCCGTCGTTGTAAGTTTTGTTCCATCGGACAAGTAGGCGTCTTTACGATCAATATATATATATATATATATATATATATATATATATATATATATATATATATATATATATATATATATATATATATATATATATATATATATATATACCCCTAGATGTTGCATCCCCCGATTATGAAATCGTATTCAAAATCATCTATAACTAATCGCAAAGAATATCTTTTTTGGTCGTATTTTTTTTCTACCCTGAGTGAATTTACCAATTATTCTTCTTCCGAGATCTTTAGCGTGTTTATTTCTAACTTCAAAGATCTCTTTGGAACATTTCACGATATATTCCTCGTCGAGATCAGGAAATTGTTTTTTGTTTTCGTTGATTATACTATCTGGACTTTTAAAATAAAATAAAATAATTTCTCCTCAGAGAATTCTCCCTGCGAGAATTTCACGGGTAGATATTGTATGGTTCTAACTCGCGGGAATATTGTTACTGCGGATGTCCACGCGTGTGCATTACGCTCAATAAATTTTGATTGGAGATCCTCTCGATTTATATTTTGGTTCATATATAGTACTTTAGTACTTTTTCTAATTCAGCTACATTTTGAATTGTTACACCTCTCTCCCGGACTGTTAAACCCCATTTATTTATTTGTTTTTCGTTTTCGTTCCGTTAATTTGTTTCCACTCAACGCATTTGTAAATTGCTCTATTATTCGTTTAGCTACACAATTTATCCTTGACAATTTCATGGGTTTTAGTTTCTGAATACTCGGTTCGTCATTTAACGGATAGATCCCATAAACAACCGCGGTGACAGGATAAGCTCTCTCGTAATACGTTTTTCCAATTCCAGTCAAAATTCCTGGTTTGGAATCCTGACTCACAGTGACAGTTGTTTTATCTTTCAGAATGGGGTCCAATTTCTCTCGTATAATCCAATTTTCCGTTTCTGAACGGATAATGAATTTCACTCTAAAAAATACCTTTTCTGGTCAAGATGTGAGATTATTACTGCTGCTCTTTGGTCGTTCATGGTAGCATCAACACCACCATCAGTTCGAAATTTTGACCAAAAGTGTGATGCTCCATCTCGCTTGAATTCATTAAATGCACCATGGATTTTACCTATCATACTTCAATCATTTATTAGACCCTTTGGTACATCTACAGAGACTCCATATAGACTGAATTTACCATTTTTTCCAAGGCGTAAGTTTCGATAATCTTTTGATCTCCTCCATATTATAATTAAAACAAGTATTTAAATAAAGAATTTATATATAATGAACCATTGCAAATGGCTTATGATAGGATCAGTAACCGCTTGTAACAAATCATGCAGAAATGAATTCTGCGGATATCAATTACAAAGCGTACGACGGTGAAGTTTGGGACCCTTACCTTGCATGCGATGTGGGGTTGGTGTGCGGGGTAAGTTGCAGTTGTGTCTGAATTGTAGTGGTAAGCGATACAGAGAGTTTATGCTCTATTACGATAATAGAGTTAAGAACTCCATCAAAGATTCTATTAAAGATTCCATCATAAGAAAACCCCAAGACTACATTGAAAGATTACCAAGTAATAATTAAACCAAATAATTAATTAGACAAATAATATATATATATATATATATATATATATATATATATATATATATATATATATATATATATATATATATATATATATATATAGATAGATAGATAGATAGATAGATAGATAGATAGATAGATAGATATATAGATAGATAGATAGATAGATAGATAGATAGATAGATAGATAGATAGATAGATAGATAGATAGATAGATAGATAGATAGATAGATAGATATGTAAATGTACCAAGAATGTCAACCACATCCCGTGATTACCAGTTGTTAAGCATCTCGTGATGGTATTATTAGAAACCGCAGACTGAATAAATCAGTCGGTTTTGTTGATAATCATGTATATCTAAGATTTGGTGCTGGGAAGAAGTAATATTATTGTCACAGATTTGCGTTCGAATGTTTTAACGGATTGACGTCATTTACCAAGTATACATTCTTGAGGTTCTAAACCGTTATTTGACGGGTCAGATCCTCTCATGGAGACTATGCTTCGTTGTGCCCCCTAGGCCTATCAGCTGTAAATAACACCTAAGAGGATCCATTGGGTTGTGTTGTCTTATATATGTGACCTCTGGGCCTGCTCAGATGTGAATAACACCTGAGAGGTTAAAAATGGGGTTTTTCGTGTATATCTCTAGACGTGATAAGATGTTGATGACACCTTAGAGCAAATGGAGATCGTATCATATATAACTTAATTAAGATTAATTAAATGGAGCGATTAAACTCACAATTACGCAATTATTGATCAATTGGGTGTTAATGATGCATCATTGAGAATAAACGGCCAACAGGAACCATCTGAGGATATACTACTTCATTACGGAAAAGAACAAATAGCACAAGCGTATCATCGTTTGTTGACATTTATGGGACGCAATAATAATGTAGACACCGGTTAAAAAATATCACAATGGATTTTAAAAATCTATATCCCATCTACTACTTTTCGCTGGAACATCTTGACTTAACCAGACAGTCAATCGTTGACATACGTTTCCGAGCTCGTGTAACACGACTTCCTGCTGTTGGTGGTAGATACAGAGCAATTGCTGTCATTCTCAGTGACTAATCAATCCTAGTCGAATCTGTTGGTGGACGGATGAGAGTAATTGTTGCACCAGTAGAAAATATGTAACACTTAGATTAATATCGTATTAAATAAAATGTCTTACAGTCATGTTAGTGTTACGTTAACTCCCGGTCAAATTAAGAAATTGCAATCGGAATCAGCTAAATAATGTGGAACTACGATATCTCTAAAACACAATGAGATGTCTGGTGGAGTGAATAAACTATCACTGACAACTCGTCAGATTAAGCATTTAAATGATGCTATAAAGGATTAAAAAGGCGTTCAAGTCATTTTCTCTGCGGCTGCTATCAAAAACATGATAAAATCAGGTGGTATATTTCCACTTATCGCTGCGTTATCAGCACTAATTGCAGCGGCCGTCCCAGCGGTGGCGTAAGCTGCCGCGCTAGGAGCCGTTGGTACAGCGGCAGGGATGGCACTAAAGAAAGCAACTGGAAAGGGATACAAAAAAATAAACAAGCAGGAAAGGGTGTAAGACTACCAGGAACCCCGTTGTAATGGCACAGCAGAAAAGGCCTGAGAATACCAGGAATGGTTTACTAACAATATAACAGATATCGCCGATGTCAAATGTTAATTTACTCGATGCTGCTAAAAAACGAGCGATACAAAACTTCAGAGGTGTTTTTTATGTGAGATCAATTACCACAACAACCAAACAACACTGAAACCGGTATCATTAATCTCGATAATAGCACCGGACCTGGCATTCACTGGGTTGCATACGCGATTGATCCGCGTGTGATTGTTTATTTCGATTCATATGGGTTAGCGCCGACTAAAGAATTTATGCGTTATATACAACAATTAAACACGCTACCAACAAAGAAAATGAATGACCCACCAATATGCGGCATAGAGGTATTTAACGTCCTTGACGCTATTTCATCATCGGGAAAAAACACCACATAAAACTGTACATGAATATACAAGTGATCGCATTTTAGAAAGAAATTATATAAAATAACATGATTGATATTTGGGGAAGATCTCTCTCACGGATGAAAAATCCCACCGCAGAAATATCTGCAAACAAGGATGTAAAAATAATAATCGAAGACGAAATATCCGAACTGCTAGATCTTGCAAGTGTGGATCCAAATGAAATAGTCGTATTCAAAGATCGTCAGGTAAGATTGAAAACGAGTAATGTTTCCCTAGATGATATCTTAGTTTAACAACGCGGTGTAGCAGAAAATACTATCGTGTTGTTTACCAAAAAAGGTAAACTCAAACCAGGTGTACTTGTTTCGACGTTTACAGATAAATTAACATCACTCAGTGATAATTATATATCATCTACAGAATCATTAAAAACACTTACTGACAATCTAAATTGTCACGTAAATCAATTTGCGGGTTTACTAAAATCTGTTAATGAGGTTCAAGTCCCAGTCGCTAATTTCTTTGGGGTTCCACCGGTGACCACACCGAAGCTCACGGAGATAAAAACAGCTATCATAGAAATAGCATCACTACAATCTAGGTATGAAGATCATGTTGAGAAGTTTTCAACTTTTCGTAAAAATCTAATTGAGATATTATTTGGAGTCTGATTAGATAAACTCCACATAAAACTCCCGGATATAAATATAACCATTGAATAGATCAAAGAGACCCATGGTGCCATCAGGGATGATTTTCGTGCGATGATAACCCAATTATATAAAATCAAAATTCCTCTTGAGAAAAATATAAACTCAGTATATACGTTTCAACACGGATCGTTTGCGTGGACCCTTACAAACAACACATTTGATATCACCGCGGACGTCAAGGGTATTTATCGAGTAACACTAGTGCCACCGATTCAGTTTACTATTTCATCAGCTAGTTCATCTGGGGTTAACAATATGATATCAACAATCATCGACAATGGAACAACTGAACGATTCACAATAACATCAACCGATAATAATTTGGCTAAGGTTTTAGTAACATGGTATGTGACACTTGTAGCGGATTTGAGTAAACATAGTAATTGAAATATCTTGTAATAAATAAAATGGCATCAATGGCAACATCGCAGCAGTATCGCTATGATCAGGTCAGAGAATTTCAAACTAAACTCAAAACACTCACTGAGGAGTACCTAGTAAAAATAAAAAAATACAGACGAAGAATTATCACAGTTGATGTTACCGTGTACTCGGTATCAGGTGTAATTATTGGAGCCGGTATTATGGTCTCTTCGGTGACAATGGTTGTCCCGATAGCTGTTCCAATTTGTATATCCACGGCGACAAAAATCGCTGCAATAATTTCAATAATAGCACAATAAATATCATCATGTAACCAGCGTAAACTACAGGATTACGTAGTTAAGTTACATGTTGTGTCAACCGCGTACTCCCAATTATCCTGGATGATATCGTCTTCCCTCGATGAAACATTAATATCCGATAGTTTTCCGCGATAGTACATGTGTATGATTCCGCGATGTCAAAATTAGAAAAAAATAACGCAAATATAACAATGGCAACATCGCAAGAACTACTTCATCGAATAATGGAAAACAACACCCTGGTGAATAACAGAATGATCTCAATAACCTCAACGGATCCTAAATTGAGTGTGAATTTCCCCACTGCGATTCCAGTGAAGGAAATAGTACTAGCAAAATTACGAGTATACCACAGTTGGCTCAACATTAGATTAAAACCATTCGGTGATCAGCAACCAAATAATTCCTTGGTGTTTGATAATAAGAATAAACCCGATTGTACTCCAGACTAGAACGTTGTTTCGCTATCATCTCGCTCTTACCAAATCGAACAGATTAATAACGAATTACAGCGCATAATAAAATCCATTACTTGAAAAGAATCGAAAATCGCTATAACAGTCCATGAACCAATACTATCATCTGCGATTGAGATAAACTTACATGGATATTCCGTAGACATCTATAATAGCTCAATCAGAACAATAATGGGATGGAATGAAATACCACCTAGGACATCTTATCAAATACCAGAACCTAAGAAATCTGATTATGTCACGGATATACAATCATATCATGAAATCAACCCATCATATTAAAATTATTTGTCTGGTATTAAAAATGCAAAAGTAACTGATAGATTTACATTTATCGATAGAAATACCACGCAATGGGAGTTGGGTTTTGAGAAAACTCTTGTTTCATCCATTGCCATTGTATTTACTTTAAATAATGTCACTGATTATTATAAAGAAATTAGTCAATTACATAAAACACAACTATAACGACTACGACAGAGTTTCCTTGAGCATGTCTCTTATATAACAAGGCCACGTGATGAGATTATAAAATATGTTGAGATATTAAATCAGCTTGTATCAGACATGGAATATATCAACAAACGAATAGTTCAGATAATAATTAATGACAAGAACGGAGATAAACAAAAATTACTAACCTGTAACAATATACAAAAGCTGATTTACCCGATTTCAAGTTTCATGGCTATAACCCAAATGAATTAAAAAATATGTAAATGATCTTATTCAGGAAAACTTTTCTATGTGATGGAAACCACAAAAAACTATCCTCAGACATAATAATTATCCAGATGGCATCGGTAGCCATATCGCTCCTCAAAACGTAAATATATCCTCGGTGATTACAGTAAATCTAGTATGTGATGTTATTGATGGAAGCTACCAAAAACTCTCGAAAGATCAAATGAAGCCTAGCAAGAATATAATTCATACTCATTGGCACCAACGGCTCTACCCGGACTTTTAATAATTGAAGATCCAACTCATACGATATAAGCAGCAGCAGGGGCGAATCGGACAACTTTTTAGATGCGTCGATTCGGCAAACCAAGGCTTCTTCGAAATCGTAAAAAGGTCAGTTTGGCAAACAATGACTTCCTCGTAAAGGCTTTATAGAGGCTCTATTGGCAAAAAATAAGACGCCACAATTGTTGTCTCGCCCCCCTGCTGCTGCTATGGGTTTAACAATCCTTGAAATCGTAAACGATTTTCGCAATAAAAGTTGCTACGATTTTACAAATAGACTAATTTGTAAAACCTCACCTCGTAAATCAATTAGATTATTGGAATGGTCAGTGACTTTGAAATTAATTCTCGTTAATGAATCATATAGACTGGATTAGTGGGATCCTCTGTTATTAGAAACCCTGGAGTAGCGGTTGGTGCAAATGAATATAAAATATATAATTGTTTAGCTTGATTTGATCTCTCGAGATTTATTTGATAGCTGCCTTCGATAACATCACATACTAAATTCAATGCTATCACCGAGGATATATTGACATTGAACGGAGCGATATGTCTTACACGACAATCTGGGTCATTATTATGTTTGAGGATTTTTGTTTGTTGTTTCCATTTGGCGAATATCAGAGAAAATGTTCTTGAATAAGATCATTAACATATTTTTAGTTCATTTGCGTTATACCCAAGACACTTGAAATCGGGTAACTCGGCCTCTGTTATTTTGTAACCAGTTAGGAATTTTGTTTATCACCGTTCTTGTCATGAATTATTTTTTTAATTATTTGTTTGTTGATATATTCCATATCGGATATAAGTTGATTTAATATCCTAATGTGTTTTATGATCTCATCACGTGGCCTTGTTATATCAGAGAGATGCTCTTGGAAGCTCCGTCGTAGTTGTTCTAGTTGTGTTTTATGTAATTGATTAATCTCTTTCAAATAATCAATGATGTTAGTTAACGTAAATGTAATTGTAATGGATGACTCAGGAGTTTTCTCAAAATCAAAATACCATTGCATGGTAATGTTATCAAGAACTCTAACAGATGGTGATGTTGCAGTTGTTATATCAGTTAAATCATCTCGATATGATAGTTTGATTTCATGGTATGATTTTTCGTCCGTAACATAATCAGATTTTTTTGTTTTCGGTATTTGATAAGATGCCTCAGGTGGTAATGCAGGTCAACCCAGTATAGTTCTGATTGAACTCTGATAGATATTTACTACATAACTATGTGAGTTTATCTCAGTCGCAGATGATAACGTTGGCTCGTAAACTGTTATAGCGATTTTCGATTCATTTCCAGTAATTGATTTTATTCTACGTTGAAATTCGTTATTTATTGGTTCAATTTGGTATGACCCAGATGGTAGCGAAACAACGTTCCAGTCTTGAGTTCCGTCTTCGCGATTCTTATTCGCAAACACCAAGGAATTATTCGGTTGTTGACCGCCAAAAGCTACCGACCTAATGTTAGGCCATCTGTGATACATTCGTAATTTTGCTAACTCTATCTCCTTAACGGGAATCGGAGTATATATATTCACACTAAATTCAGGATTCGTTGAGGTTATTGATATCATACTTTTTTTCACCGGGTTGGTATATTCTTCTATTTGTTGAAGTAGTTCTTGCGGTGTTGTCATTGTTATTATACTCATTTTGTCGCTCTAATTTTGACATCGCGAAATCATACACATGTACCATCGCTAAAAACTCACTATCGGATATTAATGTATCGTCGAGTGACGACGATATCATCGAGGATAATTGTGAGTACGCGGTTGACACAATATCGAATTTAACTACGTAGTCTTGTATTTATGCTGGCTGCATGATCATATTTTGTTTTGTTATTATTGAAATAATTCCCGCGTTTGTTGTCACCGCTGATATTCATTGTCACTGAGGAGAGTATAATGCCAGCTCCGGTTATTACACCACTAACCAAGTACAAGGTAACATCAACTGAGGTGATTCTTCGTCGGTATTTTTTATTTTTACTTGAAATCCCTCAGTGAGTGTTTTGAGTTTAGTTTGAAATTCTCTGACCTGATCATAGCGATATTGATGTGATGATATCTTATTTATTACAACAGAACTAAATTGAAATTAGTTGTTTACTTAAATCCGCTACGATTTCCACATGCCATGTTAACTGAAATCCTAGCCAATTAGTATCCGTGGTTGTTATCGGAAATCGTTTAGTTGTATCCTTATCGATGATTGTTGATATTATATTGTTGACCCCAGATGAACTCGTTGATGAAATATTAAATTGATTCGCTGTCACTAGTGTTAATCGATAAATACCCTTGACGGTTGCAGTGATACTTTATATGTTGTTTGTAGGAGTCCACGCAAATGATCCATATTGAATTGTGTTTACCACGTTGTTGGGTTTCTCATGAGGAATTTTTGTTTTTTCAATGATTGCTATCATCCTCGTTGCATCATTTTGATTGACTCGATGAAGTTTTTCATATTTTCGATGGATTTTTTAATATCAGGAATTTTTATGTCAATTTTATCCAACGTGGTTGCAAAACATGTATCAATGATATTTTTACGAAATGATGTAAACTTTTCAACGTGATCTTTATATCTGGATTGAAGTGTTGCAAACTGTAACATAGAAGTTTTTATCTCTGTGAGCTTCGGTGTGGTCACTGGAGGATTATTAAAACATTCTAATACGAGTTTATTAATATTGTCAGTGATGGATTTATGTAAACTAGTAAATTCATTAAATGCATTTAAATGATCTTCATACTCTTTAACATGATCCGCAAATTCATTTTTAAACGTTGCAAACTCTGATATAGAAGTTTTTATCTCTGCAAGAGTTGGTGCGGTCACTGGAGGATGTCCAAACAATTGTAATAGTAGTTTATCAATATTGGTCATGATGAATTTTTGTAAACTAGTAAATTTATTAAATATATTTATATGATCGTCATACTTTCTAACGTGATCTGCGTATTTAACTTGAAGTGCTGCAAACTCTGACATAGAAGTTTTTGTCTCTGTGAGCTTTGGTGCGGTCACTGAAGGATTATCAAAAAATTCTAATACGGGTTTATTAATATTGTCCATGATGGATTTTTGTAAATCAGTAAATTTATTAAATGTATTTATATGATCGTCATACTTATCACGTAGTTTTCTTAATAATTATATCGTTGATGAATAATTGTTATCGAGTGTTAATATTTTATCTGTGATTGTTGAAACAAGTGCGCCTGGTTTGAATTTACCCTGATTGGAAAAGAACGCGATATTATCTTCTACTGCGTTACGCTGTTTAACTAAACTATCATCCAGAGAAACATTACTAGTTTTCAATTTACCCTGACGATCTTGGAAAACAACTATTTCATTGGGATCAACACTTGCTAAGTTCAACATCTCAGCTATTTCATCTTCACCGGTTGCAGATATTTCCGTGGTGGGTTTTTTCAGCGCTGATAAAGATCGTCCCCAAATATCAACCATTGTTATTGTAAGCATCTTTGATTTTCTAATTATTTTCTCTCTCTAAAATCTTAGTTGACGACATCGTCGTTGCCAGCGACTACTTGTATATTCATTTGCGACTTGATGAGGTGGTTTTCTCGATGATGAAAAAGCGTCAAGGACATTCAATACTTCGTTGCCTCATATTGGTGGGTCATTCATTTTCTGTGTTGGTAACGTTGAGTACCAAGTCTTCATTTTATGAAAACTATTTAATGTTTGTATATAAAGCATGAATTCTTTAGGCGGTGCTAACCCATATGAATCAAAATAAACGATTGCACGCGGGTCAATCACGTATGCAACCCAGTGGGTTCCAGGTCCGCTGCTGTTATGGAGATTAATAATACCGGTTTCAACGTTATTTGGTTGTGCCGGCAACTGGTCTTTCATAAAGACACCTCTGAAGTTTGTAATCGCTAGTTTTTTACCAGCGTCGAGTAAATCAAAATTTGATATCGGCGACAGAACCTTTGGTTCTTGAGTTAATAAACTGTTCCTGGTATTCTCAGGCCGCTTCCTTTGTACCATGAATACGTGGTTCCTGGTAGTCTTAGACCCTTTCCCTTTTTTGTATCCTTTCCCGGTAGCTTTCTTTAGTGCCATTCCTGCCGTGGTACCAAAGGCTCCTAACGCTGCCGCCTTAGCTACCGCTGGGGTTGCTGCTACAGTTAGCGCTGATAACGCAGCTAACAACGGAAATATACCACCTGATTTTATCATGTTTTTGATCGCAGCTGCAGAGAGAGTGATCTGAACGCCCTTTTTATCTTTGAAAGCATCATTGAAATGTTTTATTTGACGAGTCGTAAGTGAAAATTTATTCTGACTACCAGACATCTGATTGTGTTTCAGCGTTATCGTGGTTCCACATTGTTAAGCTGATTTTGTTTGCAACTTTTTAATCCGACCGGGAGTCAATGTAACACTAATATGACTGTATGACATTTTATTATTAATAGATTGATCTAATTGTTACATTACATATTTTCCACTGGTGCATCAATTACTCTCATTCGTCCACCAACACTTTCGATTATCATTGATTTGTCGCTGGAATGACAGCAACCGTTCTATAATTCGGGATAGTGACAACACCTGCTTCATTAGTCGGACGGGTTACACGAGCTCTAAAGTGTATATCAACGACAGAATGTCTTCTTGAATCAAAATGTTCCAACGAAAAGTAATAAATCGGATAGAAGTTCTTAAAATCCAACTGTGATATTTAGAGACCGGTATCTACATATTGATCGCATCCCATATATGACAACAGACGATTATACACGCGTGCTATTTGGTTGGTATTGTAGTCAAGTAGTATATCCTCGGATGGTTCCTGCTGTCCATTTATTCTCAGCGAGACTTCGTTACAACCAATTTGATCAAATAACATATGACTGCGTTGTTGATTGTTTAATCGCGCAGTATTCTGTAGCGCAATAAATATATGCCGTGGAGCTGAAACACCTTGTTTTGATGCTAGGTGCCATGTAAGTGTACCATCAATATTAGAATCCACGGTATCTGTTGTCGCTGATAGCCAACTTAGTAATGATTTTCCTCCAAGATCCATAAAAGATAGCAGCCGCTCTTCAGTTGTGATTGATGGAGTCATTACTGGCATCCACAATGATAGTTTTGTTAAAATGACTTTACTCTCATCTCTCTCTGGATGTGCAGCATCTGCTGGAATCCTCCAATGTGCATCATTATCATTACCCTTTCGCACGAGTTTGAACATTTTATTATATATTCCTTGATCTAAATCGTGGTTTTCGTCGTGGTTTAAAGCCACTTCCAGCTATCATATTTGCCGTAATATTATCTTTGTTTCTGGCTGCAAACGAAAGCGTTGTTACGACGAAGTCACTAAAGATGCTAATGTTTGATCTACTGCGTTATTTATTATTTTACTAACATTTGTAGGCATCACTTGTGTAGATGGTAACGGCGATGGTTTCTTTCTTCGTCGAACTAGCGACATTAGTTTATACTTTGCAGCGGAAAATGCCCTCCCGGCAACATCACCAACAGCGCTAATACCCTTATCACGAATAACATCAATAGCTTTCATTGATAATTGTCTTGCGATTGGTGCTATTTTTGGAGCCATTCTTGCAAATAACCCTGCAATGGTATTGCCAAGACCATCACCATAATACGCTTTGTAAACAGGCAATCGTGAATTTACTATATAGACGCTGGTTGGTTTATCATGGTTGTAGTGTATGATCATCGTATTATAAAAACACTAGTGTTTTCTAAATGAATTTTTATCTAATGCGGTGATTAATCACTATGATAACCATGATTGGAAAAATCCGTAGGATATTTTACTAACTCATCAATGAAATCTCGATATGTTTTGATATCCATAATGCCACCTTGAAATAACCGCATACAGATATCAGCAGCTGCTTCGTTAATTATTTCCGGTGAGTTATTTCCAGCTCGTTTTCCTCCTATGAGTACTTCTAATCGTGCTATATCGCTGAGAATATTACCAGGACAACAACCAAGACCACTACCTGAAATCCCACTGGAAAATCTAAGATTGGAATCTCTTCTCGATTTAGAAAATCCCTTTCCGCTTGAATTTTTAGTAATACCAGTTGCACTTTTTTCAGAATCAGCTTCTGCCATTATTTGTATTTCACTTGGGAATGGGTCTGCTGTATATACTGGTGGTGGTTGTGCGACACCTTTTATTGCAGCTAGAAAACTATTAAAATTAGGATGCTTCTTTTGTGTGATTCTAGTTCCACCGTGGTTTGCTAAATACACTTTTGATGCCCAATTGTCCTTGTCTTTTATAGCGTCGTCAAATTCATCATTTATATATTGGTTTCTTGTTTCAAAATTTATTCTAGTAAAATCAGCTAATTCAGAGTCTGTGCTGATTCCTCTAATTCTATTTAACGCATCAACTGTAAATATATTTTCGGGTGAATAGTCTTTTCTTGCAGTAGCACCTTGTTGTTCAAGCGGTTCAGGTGGTGGAGAGCTAGTATCAACATCTGCTAGTCGTTCAACTTCTTCTTGAAGTTGTCGTTCTTGCTGTTCTTGTTGTCTTGCAGCAGTTATTATATTACCAGGAAGTGTTTTCAAAGATTTTTTTGTTTGCTATTTTTTCAAGTACAGGAAGAAGAGGAGCTTCTTTCCTTTCTCCTTCCTTGGGGATATCTCCGTATATTGCTCTTGCAGTGGCTGATTTTACATCTTTTGTTGACGTGGTTATTGGTTTAAACAATTCTTCTGTCCATGTTATAAAACAGTCTGAACACTCTGTCTAGCTTGTAGTTTTTCTCTAACAGAATCGCGGATTGGGATGAATTTCTTAATTGAGGATAATCGTTGGCATGCTAATCTAGTCGTTAGAGCTTCGTTTACCATTATATAGAACGACAGATTATCTTGTTAAATGTACGATCTAAATGTAGTGAAAAATGCAACAAAATCATGAAAAATGCAACAAAAATTACCAAAAATAAAAAAAATCTTCAAACAGCTCTCTCTATGATGGAGAAACTTCCTATTTCCTTAATGAATAATAATTATTGAAGTATTGTACTGTCGATCCATGGTTAGAACTTATTCTGTTGTGGTTACCAAGGGGGCAATTTCAGTTTGGCGGATAATATCTCTTATTGTTCTAACCCTCAAATTAATTGTGCGTTTGATTTCATATTGCTGCCCCAATTCTTTTCTGATTTTTTCGACAACAGTGAATACCGGGACAAACTTATTGACGTCGTTAAAGAATACAAGGGAGCATTCTGGATTTTCTTTATAAAAGCGTATCGTTTTGGTAGCACATCTTTATTATTCATAGCACTGTATACAATATCTTGAAAATCAGAAAAATTGATATTATTATATAAAATATATCATACAAAAGCAAAACCAAAAATATGAACTCTGTTCGCACTAAGGTGTGTATTCATATTAACACGCCTAGATATACTATGCGATGATAAACTCCATTTGTAACCTTTCAGGTGTTATTCACATCGGAGAGACCTAGAAATTACATATATATAAGACAACACATCCCGTAGGAACCCCTCAGGTGTTATTCACCTATAACCGGGCCCAGAGTACCACGAAACATAATCTCCAAGAGGGGATCTAACTTGCGAAAAAGCGGATTGGAACTCCAAGAAGATATGCTTAGTGAATGGACGTCACATGATATATTCAATTATTTACATTATTACATAGGACAGCACAAGGACAACAGGGGCGCCCATAGACATAAATCCGGTGAATTTTCTAAGCGAAACGAAATGTTAGAATATTCAGAAGACTGTCTATGTATTTTGTACACCTCCCCCAAGAATTAATTTCCCAGGGGTGTATAAAAATCACACCACCACGTATTTGACGTGACGGGAGGTGTACATCAAGTACCTTTGGGCTGGCGCCACCAATCATATAGAAAAAACCTCTAAATCGGAACCGTCGACAATGTCTGTTACGAGAATCGAACCATGGGCCTCGGGACGAAACCGCAACGCGTTACGAATACGCTAAATTCGATATCTACAAGTATACGTTTTTGAATACGATATATGTGTATCAAACCTAATACTTGAAAAAAAACATAAAAAATACAGCTGTTTGTAATACTACATATTTGATTCGTTTTCTTACAGATTATATATTCATTGAGAATCATGACAGTTTAAACGGTAAAATATGGTTTAACTGTCTTCCTTTCCTAAGCCCTGTTTGTTCTAAATGGACAATTAAACAACGAGTCTTATCATAAGGAATAGAGAGACAGTCTGACGGAAGGAGACAACCAGACAGACAGACAGAGAGACAGAGAGACAGACAGACAGACAGACAAACGGACGGACGGACGGACAGACAGACAGACAGACAGACAGACAGACAGACATACAGACAGACAGACAGACAGACAGATAGATAGATAGATAGATAGATAGATAGATAGATAGATAGATAGATAGATAGATAGATAGATAGATAGATAGATAGATAGATAGATAGATAGATAGATAGATAGATATATAGATAGATAGATAGATAGATAGATAGAGAGATAGATAGATAGATATATAGATAGATATATGTTTGTTTGTTTGTTTGTTTTGTTTGATTAGGATTTTTAACGTAGCCGTAACAATTTTTCAGTCATAATCCATTAACTGTGGTCAAAATGTTTATATAACGGGTCATCATTAGTTGGTTACAAGCAATAATTAAATAATGTAGACGAGATCTGAAGCTACAAAATGACTAGGATGTATCCAAATTTGTTTGACTGCTGTATGATTGCATTTACATTGATACCCCAGCTGACTAACAGACATAGTATTAACAGCTGTGCGAGTGTGTTGATTCAAATCGATAAAAGGCATGCCATAGCTAACGTTTTACTGAACATCAAAAGCCTTATTGATTTGTCGTAGAACAGGCGCTCAGGGCGCGGACAGTAGACAGGGTTATTTAAAGAACAAGGAAATTATGAAAAACACTTGCTATTGTTTGATTCAACAACGACAGGTTCAAAGTACTATAACACTGGAAACTGTGGACATCCATTGAATAACTTTTAATCTGTGTACTGAGACAAAGTTTGCCTGACATAAAATCAACCATTAAAATTTAATTGGAATAACCCATTGAGGGTAACTCTTTCATAAGCCGTACACATATATGCACGAATTATCTCCCTTTGGTGTTATACACATAATACAAAATAGAATTCATACGTAAACAGATTGAATTCTGTTTTTGAAACGCTTCGAAACGAAATGCTGCGTGATTATTCCAAATCAGCAGATGTCACGATTGAAAACAATTACTTGAAAAATAATCAGATATCAGAACTATATAATGCACAGTCGACATCTGATCAAATATGTAGATATAAAACAGTTTATTTAGAGGGCTGTGGTGGGTCATGAAAAACGACTCGTGCGATTGAATTATTTCGTAAAAACGCTAGCGTTTCCATATCAAACATGATTGTGCTAACACCGACACACAGACTTGCAACAGAAATGAAACAACGAGGAATTAATGCTTGTACTTATCAAAGTTTCTTTCGATGGAAAGGCGACGAATGGACTCTTTTTAGAATGGGCGAAACATTTATTCCTGAAGTCATTATTTGGGATGAAATATGCACGGTATCGTTAGATGTATTACAAAGGTTTCTCGATTGGTTGTTACTGAGAAATACAAACGTGATAATCTGTGTCGATCATGGTCAACCACCACCATTTGTCGGTTTGTATCCACATGATTGGTTGAAGAATTTTGTAGACTATTATGAAGAAATTAATACTGATCATATATTACTTGATGAATAATTACGCGAGTTCAAAAAACTAATTAGATTACAACCGGATAGAATCCAGTGTGAAATAGCACGTAAAAAAAATTCGGAAACCCCATTAAATGATTTCTGGGAAGCGTGAAGACCAAACGATTTGATAGTAGCAAGTAGAAAAATAGTCAGAGACACACTTCAGATGAAGTTATTTGAATTACATAAAGAAAAATTTGCAACACTTCCAGTGCCGTTGTGTTATAGACCTAAGGATACACGAAAACAAAATATCGAAGTTGATATTCCAGGACAAACTGAAAAGCAAATTATCGTATTAAATGATATTGTGCTGGTTATATCAATGTCGTCACAGGAATTAACTATATCAGATACAATTGTTTGGATGATAGATAATCACATCGAGTGGTCGAATTTAGTTTATCTTGCAGTGTCCAGAGTACGAAGAATAAATCAGCTTCGAAGAGTTGTTTTAGATGCTAATGACACAACAATAAGTGATATTGTCAGCGATGATATAATCAGAAAAAAAAACTCTGGTTATAAACAACAGGATAAAAAAACATAATAGAGAATTTGATATTGATGCCGTATTTATAATTACATTGAAACAACAACAGAATAATCACAGCACGAGTTGCAATTGTATAATGAATTGGTGTTGGTCCGATAAGGATTCTCGACAATTTACCGTGGATAGAAAGAGTAACAGTATTGGTCATACCAGAGATAATGTGATGCTGACTTGTCTTGATTGCAACAGACGAAGAGGTGCTAGTTAAAACCACGTGGCGATAATTGAGTATCCTCGGGTATCACTTGTAGTTGTTCAAGAGTAAATCCTCGCTGAGCAGCAGTTGAATCCAACCTATAGACTGGAGGTCTACCCGTAGATCTCTTGATACTAGATATTTTATGTGCAGTAACACTCAAAATAGGATCAGTAGCTCTTTCTTTACCACCTTAGAGCTACCCTGGTTCATAAAAATATCTAACAGTGACATTGCAGAGTATTGATTGTTTTGAAAATTCATTTTGTGGTTTTACGGGTATATACTTTTTTAAAATCGCGTTCTTAGGTTTCATGTTGATTGTTCGAGTAATCTCATTATTCAGCGCAGTAATCACGCCTGGTAATCTCTTGACCCATTCACGGGATCGTTTATTCTGAATGAATTCCTTCGCGTATTGATATCCAAATAACCGCTCAGCAAGTGTCCGATTAAATCATTCAACAATTGCCTGATCGCGATGTAGTGCAGTATGTCCTCGTCTGATAGTGACATTATGATCCTTCATTGTTGATAACACTGCACCCTGAAATTCCTTGCCAATATCAACTTGTAATAGATTTGTCCAACGCAGAGGACCCCTTCGATAAATCCTTTCAAACGCAAAAGCAACTTCAGTTGATGATTTTGTTTTTAGCGGCTCTGATTGTTTGTATCGACTCGCAACATCAACTACGGTTAGCGCGTACTTGTAAAAACCATCATGCGGCAGAAATAATATATCGGCTTGATGAACTTCATTAACGGCGCTAACATCAAAATGCGAGTAGTTAATTTGTTTAGGTGGTGGTATATAAATTTGCCATATCGCCTGTTTAGATTACCAATCCGCTGCAGTGGTATTTTTCACCTTTGCGGCGCTAGCGAGTTTACTGATTGCTGCATTGCCCCTTCAGTATTCTCAAGGAGAATAATAAATAGATTCCATGTTGTTATTAATTACCAGCACCCAACATTAATTTACCCTTCATCGCCGATTTCATCAACCATGAAGGCAATTTTTCTTTGAAATATTTATCAGTGATAGAATTCAACGCATGAATTAATTTCACATCTGCGATATGTCTGTTTTGCAGATTACTGCTTTTATAAGCAGCGTCATTAACATGACACGCCTTATCAATAGCGTATATTGGGTTTTCACCTGGTCGGGGTTGGTTTTGATCATCATGTCTGATATCGAGTCTAGTACCGGGTCCACAATAATTATACCCTGGAATATGTTTTTCTCCTGGGTATTTTGCCCATGGTGTTCCCGGAAGCTTTGTTAGCTTGGCTGCAATATCACCTTCTCGTTTTTTTTTTAAAATCATCTGCAGATTTCATAGAAACAAATCTAAATGTTTTAGTACTACATTGTACACACTTACCAAAAACTGCTGGTCTGTTATTTTTAGTTGTAATCGTCGTCAAGTCGTTTGTGCCAGTTAGCTTCTTACATTTCACATTATATAGATCCATAATATATTTATAATAACATGAATGTAATTGATTGTTCAGCTACCCGACGACGGGAACCTATTAATCACCATGCGATGTTGCCGAATTCAATTAGAATGATTGTAATCGGACCATATGGAAGTAGCCCCGAGTGTAGATGATCAGCGATGCTACGAAGTGTTAAAGGATTACAACGAAAAGGCAGCAGAAATCACCGGCGGGGGTATTATTGAATTTATAACCGATATCGAAGAAGCACTGAGCATTGATGATATTGGTGGAATTATTAACAGTTTAGTCGTATATGTTGATGTGATGTTAGATAATCAAAAGAATCCTGCTAGAATATTTTCCAGAGGTAGGCATAAAATCACTGACGGGATATATGTCACTCAACGATACACACAAATACCAAAAGCGATCAGAGATAACTGCAATATTCTTGATGTATTCAACGGAGTTGACACACATACACTACGAAATATTCACCAGACTTGGTGCGGCGGTGATATGGATTATAATCTCTTTAGAAATGTATTTAGTCATGCTCAGTCTATTCCACATGGGTTTGTAACGATAAATTCGCATTATCCTAGATCAAGATATCGTATCGGACTTGATAAAATATTCGGTTGAAATCGTAGCAGCTTTTTTCGTGAAAATCCTTTACGATTTCAAGGATTGTTAAACCCATAGCAGCAGCAGGGGGGCGCGACAACAATTGTGGCCTCTTATTTTCTTTTTTGCCAAATGAGCCCCTATAAAGCATTGACGAGGAAGTCTTAGTTTGCCAAACTGACGCTTCTTTTACGATTTCGAGGAAGCCTTTGTTTGCCAAATCGACGCATCTAAAAAGTTGTCCGATTCGGCCCTGCTGCTGCGATGTCATAATAATTCACTAACAATAATTAATTTTAAACTAACTTACCAGTCCAATAATTTGATTGATTTACAAGGAGAGATTTTACAAATTAGTCTGTGTGTGAAATCCTAAAATCATTTACTAAAACAAAATGTCTCCGCAGCCTAATCGCCGCCGGGTCTGTCTGGAGACTCTGTCTCTGTAGCGTGAAAAATCGAAACCATTTCTCTTTTTTTCTAAAATTGTTTCGGTTTGTTTGAAATATTTTCGGTCTGACTGAAATAGTTTCGGTCTGTTCTTCCCCTCTGCTGCTCTTTTCAAAGCAATGCTGTAAAGTTCCACATGTATTCGCAATTCAGGGATGCAAATAAAAAGATGGCACATGTCTGTTTTAATCGTCAGATGTACTTTTTGTGCATACATTAATTCAACTTGTACTGCATTGTATTTTGTATTTCAAATAATGTTTTAGTAGTCTCATGATAGTGTTTTTAATACATATAAACAAGAGAAAACTATGTTTACCTGATGTTCATTCACGTATTGTGATGTCCGTCAATTGAATGCCGATTGTGAGCATTTGTTACAGCAAGTAAAACATGATCTTATTGTAGTGGGACTAAATATCGATATTATATTAATGGTATTTTTTTCTTTTCTTTTTCAGTATCCGGTAAGTATTAACATTCACCAAGAACATGCATCATGACGATACGTAAGTAGAAACTGTTAAGTTTTTTGAGGTTCATCAAGCTTTTTCTATTTTTGCAAATATGATTCCTGTGTTAGATGTCGTATTATCTCTGTATTTATCTGTGACGTAAATCATTGCATATTGAGATAATATTGGCTACCTGTTCATTAGGTAATGAGAAAATCAGTGGCACTAATATGATGACAATTGCTGTCTCAGGTGAGTACACAAATGCTAGTTGGTTAATGTATTTTTCTTCGGAAGCTCATTTAACGACTTAGTTTGGTACCGACAATTAAATTAAGCAATGATTGTTCCATGCTAAAACAGTATTAATAAGTATGCTAATGAATGGCTAAAGTTAAACGTTTACATCTTACAATACCCATTATAAACACATTTCAGTTTAATAAAATTGGGCTAAAGAGGTACATGTATGCGTGGCCACAACACACACGAAATAAAATAGTTGAGGGCAAAACAGATTGGAATAATGCAATGCTTTTCAGCTTGTACTATTACATTTTGGGCCCTTACCTTTGAACCTAGCTATGTATATATCATATATATTGATATATAAAATGCATTCCAGTCTCCTTGGATGATGAGGTTGTCTGTGTTACTTAAGATGTGTTTTATACGGTGATCATTCTCCATTCGTCTGAAAGCATCTCCCCTATACCTGTATTAACCTTTCACAATACCGATTGCGGTCAGCAAGAAAGGTCTGTTCAGCCTTATTATGTTATTATGCATTGGAAACGAAAATGTTTGTAATAATTTAATGGTGGCGGTTTGCTGTTATGGCGGAAAGACTCCTTAATCACGTTTTTGTATTATCCACATACATTGATAAGTTTCCAGTATGGTTGTTTGCTGATGCGAATGGAGGAATGTTTCCTTTCGCTTTGTTAATATGTTCGGAAATTTAAGAAATCTTCATATTTCAATTTTATTTCATTGTCATATTTCCAAAGTTTCCGTTGTTCTGGTCAAATAAAAACTGTTTGCCCTTACTATCTCAGTTTATACTGAAAATGACAAATTTACATACTTCCATTGGAATGAAACATACCTAGCTTTTAATAGAATGTGCCGGGTCGCGAATCCCATTTTTTATTGGTGAATTCGCAAGTGTATAAAATATTCCAGTAACGATGACTCTACATATCATGCCTTTGTTCGTGATTGAAACCGTTGGTGTTCAATAATTCAGCAGCTGATAACCAGTGTCGATGAAAAAAATAACCACTTCCTGTTTAGGTTCGCACCCATTAGAGTAGAAGATCGGGTCGATACTTTACTGCGTGTTCGACCAAACGATCTTCAGCCCTGTTGATCATCCCAATTTGACGAACGGTTATCGAGCATGAAGACGCATCTGAAGCGTTGAATTCATTTTTTCATCTCTAATAAATCCAAATTCGTTAATAGACGCGCTTTCCGTAGCGAACACATAATATATGATCTCTCCCGCTCAGACACTATTCGATGAAAACAATTTATTTTTCTGGAGTACACGGGCAAACACTTTTCTTTTAGAGATGCTGTTCTGACAGTACCTACAGTAGTCAGTTTTGCAACGCAAGAGCCAGAGACGCTATCACGATTCGAATCATAACTAAACGAATATATTCCGATGAGTGTTTGTAATTTTGTCAACGTTGTCGTCAACGTTTTTAAGGATACAAAAGTGAAAGTATATTTCTCTCCTACTGGGTTGATTCTCGTATAAACGCGTCTGAAACATAATACTATTTACTGGTAGTTTTTTGTTTGATATATTAATAGTTTAACCGCACACTCGTACCTTTTTGCGCTTGTTATTGTGTCAGACATAGAAAATGACATATATGACGTTATCATATAACTTAACATTACCTTTATGTGTGTGCTCAACTAAAATTTTGCGAAAGCAAATACGAATTTTAGAATCCCAGTAATCATTCTGACATTGGTCACTGGTGCTTGGTTACACAAGCTCTTCGAAGTATGGTTTGCATTGTCGGCACTACATTAATGTTGGGACAGACCTGTACGCAGAATTTGATTGTTTGCTGGAATATTATTATGTTCGTTCAAACCAAGAACTCTTACCAAACAAATAACGTGATCTTATTATTGCGAATGATGTAATTGATCTGTTACAAAACGTTTACTGCAATCAGTATCAGTATCACTTTGACACAGCATCTCTAGAATATCGAACTTGTTAAATAAAGTTGATTTTGTTCCTAACAATACATGTTTTTCATATGCATCAACGATATTTATTCACGATGATTTTGAAGCTAGTATGGCATTATCAGATACATCAAGGAATAAAAATTGTTATAAAATACATCACGCGCACACAATCAGCACACTTAATCAAATGTAGTAAATTAGGATCAGCCGTTTTTTGAGCGCAGCATGAAAGCTGAAGATATTTCGGTTATTTTTAATCAGCAGTTTTGTATATCGAACTTTAAACAATTAGTGAAATGATTAAACTGACATAAAATCTAAAACATGTCCGCTGAAGAGAATCAACTAATATTTTTAATTTTACGTGTGTATTATTGATGAATATTTCAACTGAAACGTTTTATACAATTTGGGATGGTATTACCGACAGCATCTTTATATATATATATATATATATCCATGTAGATATTACATCAAATTATATATATATATATATATATATATATATATATATATATATATATATATATATATATATATATATATATATCAGTATCCAATTCATACTGATTGATGATTGTATTGTATTGTTTATGGTCTATTCTAATTTGTTATATTAATATTTACATTGAAACTGCATATGCGCTATACATATTACAGCGAAGTAGTAACTGAATGTGTATAACTTAGGTAGAATATGACCAAAGGATCACAATGCAATATATCAAAACTGAATTCAAATAACTACAATCTAAACGACATATCCCTCCAGTACACATAGCTAAGGTATGAATGATTATGAAACATACTGACAGACAATAAAATGACCTTGGAAAAATACAGCAAATAAATAGAATACTAAGTGAGAATAAAAGTGAAATTTATTTTTATAGATGGCATATTTAGATTTTAGTCAGGCTACTCTTCTAGATATTTATACAGAGTATGTTTTCCCTTCCATATGCGTGGATTTTTCTTATTTGGTTGCCTTATTCATTGAACATCATCTGTCCTTTGAGTATAAGTCTGTATCATGTATTTTTAAAGTTAAATGGTTTAAATCGGGGCACTCAGACATCTCCAGTATGTAGTTATTGGAGTATTTAATGGATCTGTACTATACTATTTAGTCTTAATCTGCATTGCTCTTGAAGTATACTGGTGTATAAATGCAAATTTACCAAATATTAAACAAAACAAACAATAATACTAATAAAACTGCACCTCCAATAACACATTAATTAAGTGATATCTATTTGAATACGTTTCTTTTAATTTGAACATAAACGTAACTCTCTTTCTATTTATTTCTCTCTTTCTCTTTCTTTATCTCTCTCAATATATATCTCTCTTTCTCTCTCTCGTTCTCGTTATTTCTCTCTCTCACCCTTTTTCTCTCTCTTTCTTTCCCTCTTTCTCGTTATTTCTCTCTCCCACCTTTCTCTCTCTCTCTCTCTCTCTCTCTCTCTCGGGCGAGAAAGCATATGCACAACACACGGTCGCGTTAGCTACAGATTATATGTTTTACTAGAAATAACAAGCATCATCAATATACTTGACCTAGATGCTCTATATAACGATACAAACACTCCTGTGACCCAACTAATATTTGACAGCATAGCATTATCCTTTTCATCTGCACAGTCTGTTACAGATATGATGTAGTTTACAAATACGAATTGAAGTTGTTATTGTTGTTTTTATGTTTACTCACCATTTATCAACGCAAGATAAGCTATTAATGGTGGCGATAATCCTGTGAATGGTGGTTGTTGACTGTGATAGCCACAAGATCATCACAAAGGTATTTTTGGTTAGCAGCCATTCCAAGAACGTATTTAGTATTGGTAATGATACTGTACATATTTCATCCCAAATAGTGATTAGATGAATACATTTTGTTCCCATTCTATCAGTGGTTCAAGCGTCACCTTTCCATCGAAAAAAGCTACGTACAAGAATTTACTCCGCGAAGTTTCATCTCCCTGGCAAGCCTGTGCGTGGGTGTTAACACAAACACGTCAGCATTTGTTCCATACTTTTCGATAACACGGGTTGTTTTACCGCATCCGACTGACCCGTTCAAGTAAACAGTTTTGTTTCTAGATATTGGATCATAAATAAATGGTGGTAATGATATATCTGTTATTGTTTCTCCACGATAATTATCCTCGATGGTAAAATATGCCGATTCACAATATTTTTGTAATGTAACTTGCTTTTTTCTAAATGATCCCCATTCACCATCATTTGTGCTAAACGCTTCGACGATTTTCTTATGTTCAACTTTAAAGTAAAACGAATCTGGCGCAACTCTGACCGCGATATTAGAAAATTTATTTATCATTATTTACTATCAGTGCAGCAGCAGAGAGGGTGAACAGACCAAGTTTTCAAGCAAAAATAAGGCTTCTACGGAACCGAAATTATTTAACAAAATGCAGAGAGTGTGAATAGACCAACTCTTTTAGGCGTCAATTTAGTAAACTGAGGCTTCCCAAAATTACTTATATAGGCCTCAATTTGGTAAACTAAAGGCTTCCTTGTAAGGTTCCATTTAGTAAAAAAAAAGACGCCATTGTCATTAGCGTTCACATTCTCTGCTGCTATGCGCTAACTAAATATTTGATCAAGTCCGACACGATATCTTGTCCGAGGGTCTGATAAATTTATCGTCACTAATCCGTGTGGGATTGTCTGAGCGCGGCTAAAGAAATTTTTAAATTGATTATGATCCATATCGCCACCGCACCAAGTTTGCCAAATATTTCTAAGAGTATGAGTATCAACCCCGTTAAACACGCATAACAAATTGCAGTTATCTCTGATCACTTTTGGTATTTGAGTGTAACGTTGAGTTACATATATCACGTCGGTGTTTTTATGTCTGCCTCTGGAAAATATTCTAGCAGGATTTTTTTGATTATCTAACATGATATCATCATATACAACTAAATTGTTAATACTTCCGTCAATGGAGTCAATGCTAGGTGCCTCTTCGATATCGGTTATAAACTCAATAATATCATCGCCGTTAATTTCTTGCGCGGCTTCGTTAAAATCTTTTAACACTTCATAACATCGCTGATCATCTACACTCGGAGCAATCATGTACAATTTATCCCACTTCATCCATCTCGTTATCAAATTAAGTAGCAATTGTGTTTTACCACTTCCAGATGGTCCGATGATAATCGCGCGAATAGAATTTGGTAACATTGCATGGTGTTTAATAGGTTCCCGTCGTCTCGTAGCTGAATAATCAATTACATTCATAACTGTTATATATAAATTATGGATCTATATTGTGTGAAGTGTAGGACGCGTACTGGCACAAATGACTTGACGACGATTACAACGAAAAATAATCGATCAGCGCTTTCTGGTAAATGCGTACAATGTAGTACGAAAAAATTTAGATTTACTTCCCTTGGTAAAAATTCTTCGAATTTTCCAACCAAGGCTTTAAAAAAAAACGAGGAGGTGATATTGCAGCCAAGTTAGCAAAACTCCCAGGAACACCGTGGGCAAAGTATCCAGGAGAAAAGCACCTTCCAGGATATAGCTACTGTGGACCGGGAACACGATTAGATATCAGACTTGATGATCAAAATCAACCCCGACCCGGCGAGTATCCAATAAACGCTATTGATAAGGCGTGTCATGTTCATGATGTCGCTTATAAAAGCAGTAATCTTCAACATAGACATCTTGCAGATGTAAAATTAATTCATGCGTTAAATGCTATTCCTGATAAATCCTTCAAAGAAAAGTTGGCTTCTTGGTTGGTAAAATCTGCTATGAAGGGTAAATTGATGTTAGGTGCTGGTAATTGAAAATGCTAGCATTTTAATATGGAATCTATTTATTATTCTCCGAGAGGATACTGGAGAGGTTACGCAGCAATTAATAAACTCGCTAGCGCATCAAAGGTGAAAAAAACTACAGCGGCAAACTGGTTATCCAAACAGGCAATATGGCAAATTTATCTACCAGCGCCTAAACAAATTAACTACTCGCATTTTGATGTTACAACACCTAATGAAGTTCATCAAGCTGATATACTATTTCTGCCGCATGACAACGGTTACAAATACGCGTTAACGTTAGTTGATATTGCGAGTAGATACAAACAAGCAGAACCGTTAAGGACAAAATCATCTACTGAAGTAGCTTCTGCATTTGAGAGGATTTATCGACGAGGTCCTCTGCGCTGGCCAAATCTGTTACAAGTTGATCCTGGCAAGGAATTTCAAGGCGCTGTTTTAACAATGATGAAACATCATAATGTCGCCATCAGACGAGGACACACTGCGCTACATCGCGATCAGGCAATTGTTGAACGGTTTAATCGGACACTTGCTGAGCGGTTATTTGGATATCAATACGCGAAAGAATTCATTCAAGAAAAGCGATCCCGTGAATGGGTCAAGAGATTACCAGGTGTAGTTACCGCAATCAATAATGAGATTACTAGAACAATTAATATGAAACCTGTCAACGCTATTAAAAAGAAGTATATACCCGTACAACCACAAAAAGATTTCTCTAGAAACACAAGTGTTTCCAACGTTAGCGTTTCCCAACCAATTCTTGGTAGTAATGTCATTGTAAGGTACTTATACGAACCAGGAGAGCTTGAGGGTGGTAAAAAAAGAGCTACTGATCCTATTTGGAGTGTCACTACGCATAATATATCCGGCATAACACGATCTACGGGTAGACCTCCAATCTATAGACTGGATTCAACTGCTCCTCAGCGGGGTTTTACACGCGAACAATTACAAGTGATTCCCGAGGATACTCAATTACCACCGCGTGGTCTTAATTAGCACCCAGGGTGCTGTCACCCCGGCGTCTATTACACTCAAGACAGGTCAACATCACATTGTTTCTGACATGACCGAGATTGTTATTTTTTCTGTCTATGGTGAATTGGCGAGGATCTTTATCCGAATACTGCCAACACATTATACAATTGCAACTCGCGCAGTAATTATTTTGTTGTTGCTTCAAAGTGATTATTAATTCAGCATCAATGTCAAATTCTCGTTTATTTTTTTTATCCTGTTGTTTATAGCCAGAGAGTTTTTTTCTGATTATATCACCAGTGATAAAATCACCAGTGATAATATCGTTACCAATGATTTCATCGTCAACAACAATTCTTCGAAGTTGGTTTATTCGCCGTACTCTCGATACTGCTAGATAAACTAAATTTGACCACTCAATGCGATTATCTACTATCCAAAGAGTTGTATCGGATATAGTCAATCCCTGTGAAGAGTGTATTGTTGCTGCATAACCTAGCGTCCACGGGGATTTATCAGAGTTCCCTAATGCATCTTCGACGACACTGATATCAACCAACACAATATCATTTAATACTAAATTCTGCTTTTGTTGTTGTCCAGGAATGTCAACGTCGATATTCTGCTTTCGTGTATCCTTAGGTCTATAACAGAGTGGTACTGGAAGCGTTGCAAATTTTTCTTTATGTAGCGCAAACAACTTCATCTGAAGTGCGTCTCTGACTATTTTTCTACTCGCGATTATTAAATCATTTGGCTTCCACATTTCCCAAAAATCATTCATGGGAGTTTCAGAGATTATTTCACGCGCTATTTCACATTGGATTTTATCCGGTTGTAATCTAATTAGCGCTTTGAACTTGCGTAATTGTTCATCAAGTGATCTATGGTCGGTATTAATCTCTTCATAATAGTCTACAAAACCCTTTAACCATTCATGTGGAGATCCACCAACAAATGGCTGCGGTTGGCCGTGATCCCCGCACATGACGACTTTTGTGTTTTTTGTCAACAACCATGATAGAAATGTCTGTAATACTGTCAACGATACCGTGCATATTTCATCCCAGATTATTATTTCAGGAATAAATTTATCGCCCATTCGATCAGGAGTCCAATTATCACCTTTCCATCGAAAGAAGCTGTGATAGGTACAAGCTTTTACTCCACGCGCTATCATCTCTCTGGCGAGTCTGTGAGTTGGTGTTAGCACAATCATGTTAGAAACGCTAGCGTTTCCACGACGAAATAATTCAATTACCCGAGTTGTCTTTCCTGATCCACCACAGCCGTTTAAATAAACTGTCTTGTATCTACAAATCGGATCTGATACGGGCGGTGCAGTAGAAAATTCTGATTGAATCTCTGAGATATTATGGTTACTTTTCAAGTATTTATCATCCATAGTAACGTCTGCGGATTTACAATACTCATGTAGTGTTTCTTTTTAAACCTCCAATTTCCCCACGCTTCCTTAGGATCTGTGAATTTAGCTACATCTGATTTGTATTTCTCATGGATATACATCGAATCAGTAGCTACTCTAACCGCGGTATTAGGAAATCTATTTATCATCGAGAATAGATTAATAATAGAATAACCGAGCATAGAACTTCTCATATGTGTATACTGACAACTATATCCATCACAGTAGGTAACAACCGTACCTAATTTCTCACCATTGGATAGAAAAGCATCCCTACGGGTTACAAGTTTTCCCTGTTTCGTTAAATCCGCTACAATAAAATCGTATTCTGCGTTGTCTATGATCAACCTCGAAGAGTATTTTGCATTGTCAAATCTTCCACCTTGAGTGAATTTACCAATTATTTTTCGTCCGAAATCTTTGGCTTCTTTGTTTTTAATTTCAAATAACTCCTTAGACCAATTCATGATTTGTTCTTCATTGAAATTAGGAAACTGTTTTCGCTGTTCGCTAATTATACGATCTAGATCAGGTTTTGGTAACCAAACATCTTTCTGAGCGTTATAACAAATAATAGCTTCACTGACAATTAACGATTGTAACATCTTACTATCGATCATATATCTCAATAGCACTATTGGCATCCAGTGTTTTTCAGACATATGTCTACCAAGCCAAACATAACTACACGGATGTAACCCATCAGCGAGTTCAAATGATATCACACGAGCGAACCCGGTTAAATCAAAATCAGGCAAACGACCATTAATCGCAACACGAGTCATTTCATGTATGGGATGTCCAAATCGTTTAAAATACTCAGAGCATTCTCCATACCCGAGAAAACTTCCAGGATAACACGCGGATATATCAATTGAAATCATACCATCACGTGAGTATTTCGTATTCCATAATCCTCCATGACCAAATTCGACGCAACTCAACTTCACGTCCTCCAGAAAATTATTTCGTGTTGGACGCCATGAGTTCTTTTCTCTTGCAAAATGAGCTACCACTGATGGAATTGTAAAACTATCCGTAAGTAGTTTTTCATTAGAATTTTCAGGTGAAAATTCATTAGCGATTTTTCTCATCCTGTTATCTAATTCTTCAATGCGATATAATTCTCCATTTGGTCTTACAAACTGATCAAATCCTATTTCTGGATCTTCATCACTTCTAAGTAACCACACTGACACGGGATCATCTTTACACAACGTAACAATAGCATCAAATAATTTCTCTTCATAGAACACATCCTTGTAAAACTCCTTAGGGATATATCTCACGATTCGTTCTCGTGGAAATATATTTACCGCAGGTGTCCACGCGTGTTTGTTATGATCAATAATTTCAATTGGAGCTCCTCGCGATTGATATTTCGGTTCGTATAATACTTCTCCGGTTATCGTTGCTACCGATATTGGAAATTTTAATAATGCTTCTAATTTAGCTATATCGGAAATCCTTGCTCCATGCTGATTCACTGTTAGTTCCCATTCGGTTATTTTTTTTCTTCGTAGATCAGTTAATTTGTTTCCTCGGAGGGAATTTGTAAAGTGTTCTATTACCCGTGTTGCTACACAATTTAATGACGACGACTCTTTCACAGGTGCTAGTTTTGTAATACTTGGCTTATCATTTAGCTGATATATTCCGTAAACAACTGCTGTTACAGGGTAAGATTTCTCATAGTATGGTCTATCAATTCCAGTTAGAATTCCTGGTTTGGAATCTCTACTCACAATTACAAATTTTTTATCCTTAAGGATTGGTTCAAATTTATCTCTGATAATCCATACACCTTCCTCTTCGATAATGAATTTTATTCTAAAAAAATACTTCAGTAGAGATTTCCCGCCCCTTGGCGAGCCAAGGTGTGAAAGTATCACAGCTGCTCTTGTATCGTTCATAGTAGCATCAATTACGGGTATATTGACACCGACAACATCAAAGATGTTGTTGTTGATAATTCGAAATGTCGACCACGCATGAGATGCTCCATCACGCTTAAACTCATTAAAACAGTCGCTGATTTTACTCAGCAGTGGTTTGTCATCTACTAGACTTTTAGGTATATTAGAGATTCTATCGAGATTAAATCTAGCATTTTTCCAAGGCTTAATTTTCGATAATCTCTTGAATTCCTTCATATTATAATTAAAACAAGTATTTAAATAGAAAGTTTTTTATATAATGAATCATTGCAAATGGCTTATGATTGGATCAAAGACTCCATGTAACAAATCATGCAGAAATGAATTCTGTGGGTATCATATGCAGAGTGTTAGAAATGGTTCGGAGGGGCCTTTACCATGCTTGCATTGTGGGGTAGGTGTAAGAGGTAAGTCGCAGTTATGCATTAATTGCGGGGGTAAGCGTTATAGAGAGTTAAAACGTTATTATGACAAGCGAGTATTGAAGAGAAACGCTAGCGTTTCTGACTCTGACAACGTCATAAAAAACGCGACTGACTATATAAAAAGATTTGCCAATGTTATAATTCAACCAATTAACGAATTAGACAAATAGATATATTATATATAATGAGCCAAGAATTTCAAAGACATCCTGTTATTGAAAAATACGAAGCTTCTCGTGATGGTGTTGTTAGACATTGTAAAAATAAGAAGCCAATTGGGTGGGATAATGGTATGGGATATTTGATCTTTAGAGTTGGAGGGAAAATATATCTCAATCACCGTTTCGTTTATGAAGTTTATAATGGATCAATTAAGGATGGTTTTGTTGTTGATCATATTGATGGTATTAGGACACATAATTCTTTGAATAATTTACGAGCTGTTACACAAAGTGAAAATACTGCATCTGGAAATACTGGTACTTGTAAATCAATTGGGAAGAGACCAGTAAAGTCAATTAATATTGACAACAAGGAGATGGTATTTCAATCAATGTCAGAAGCTGGTAAGTATTTCGATATTCACACCTCCTCGGTACAAAAAGTAGCAGATGGAATTTATAAGACCGCTTTTTCAAAGTATTTAAAAAACAAAATTCGGTTTGTTTATGTATAATTTGCATTAGAAATTGCTTCGTGAAATTGTGAAAGAATTTCCATTGAAAATCTTCAATTTTGCAATTTCACATGGGAGATAACTCCGTTAGGTATAACGCGTGTGATAAATCACAATGACAGAGTTACGGATCTTAAACATGGAAACGCTAGCGTTTGATTTTGATTGGTTGTTATAATTAAATAAATCTGAACAAAACACAATCAATTTTGTCTTTTTTCAAGTATTAACAGAACTGTTTTATAGACACGTCGTATTTAAACATTTTTTTTAATGTCTGTTTCAAGTATTATATGTGTTTTCAACGTTGTCAGTGATCGCTAATAAACAAACAAATAATTACAATCACTACACCTCTTTTATATCACCTCGTCATAATGAGTGTATATATACAAATTCGTCTTTATTATAATTGGGCATTTAGCCGAAATTCAAGTGTAAACAAAACCACACCGTCACACGTGGTATGAACGTTATTATTGACATTCAAAACCAAAGTTTTGATTTTGCGGTTTTGGTTTACACTTGAATGTAGAATAGCCCGCGTCATCCATTGTCATTGAAAATCAATTCATTCACCTATAATCTATTGTTGTACCGTCCTATGTGTATATAACCGCCTACTACACTAGATCAGGGGTTATTGTGCCGTCGTCATCCATTGTCATTGAAAATCAATTCATTCACCTATAATCTATTGTTGTACCGTCCTATGTGTCTAACTGGTACATACTATTAATAGTAAAACCAAACCGTATATAACCGCCTACTACACTAGATCAGGGGTTATTGTGCCGTCGTCATCCATTATATTGTATATAATCATAATCACCTATAATCGCATTAAGCTTCTGGGTATACTAAGATGCTCAACACCTTAGTGTATCCAGAATTCATTTTGAACAAATATATTTATATATATATATGAATCTTGAAAATCTCAAATTGATTATTATTGAAATCAACAAACTTAAGGATCAAAATATAAAATTATGTTCAGGTTTGGATTGTGATCAAATTATGACCGATTTCGAGGATATACAATTTGCAGAACAGACAGGAAAATATGTCCTATCTAAAAAATATTTTTTAATTAAGAATATCCAAAAGCTTATACGTGAGAGCTTAGTAAATACTGAAGATGTTAATGTCTTCGTACCATTATGTAGCATCGTTGAACGTGTACGAAAGCAATTAGGCTTAGAATATGAACAAAAAAGAATTATTAATTGTAAAGTGAGACAATTAAAAATACTAATGGAAAACTCTCAAGGAGATTTTGAAGGTGATGAGCCCCACGCGTAGAGAGCCTCCTTGTTTGTATAACCAGTACGGTATATAACATGTACATAACATGTATAACATGTTACCTGTGCAAACGAGGAAGTAAAATTATGTGTGTGACTCAGTACAATAACAAGGAAGTATTAAAATGCTTTGCATTTTTAGGTTAGTGATTTTTTTTTTACTTAAAAATCTTTGATGAAATGCTTTGCAATGAAATGCTTTGCAAAGAAATGCTTTGCATTTCTAATTAAAAATTGCAATGAAATGCTTTGCATTTCTAATTTGACAATAGTAATACTCTTTCAATAATGGTAGGAGAATCATTAACAACGAGATTAGCTAGAGAAAGGCTTAGCGCTATCCGGAAAATATTACCTCTTCGTGATAAAATCCGCGAAAAACTTCAACAACGGCAATTACTTCAAACTGACTTCACAGAGGATACAGAGCAACTCTTCAAACCTATTGTTAGTGCAACTGAGGGTGTGAAAACAGCAACTGAACGGGCGATATACGGAGATGTCCCTAAAGAGGGGGAACGAACAGAGAAGCCTCTTCTCCCTGTGTTGGAGAAAATAGCAAAACGGACTAAACAAACAAAGAAATCATTAAAAACACTTCCTGGTGATATAATAACTACTGCAAGACGACAAGAAGAACAACAACGAGAACTTCAGGAAGAAATTGAACGATTAGGTGATGTTGAAATTTCCTCACCACCGCCTGAACCTGAAGAATTTCAAGAAGAAATTCAAGAAGAAGAAGAAACGAGAGCTGTTCCAAAAGGGGACTATCCTCCTGAAAGGATATTTACGGTTGATGCGTTAAATAAAATCAGAAATATCCCAACACTTGCTGGATTAGCTAAATTTACCAACGACAACGTTAAAAAACCGAAGAGAAATGAGCTTTTAATAGACGACACGGCTAAAGATTTTGTAAAAGGTTCAGAAATTTGGGCAAATAAGGTGTTTTAGCAAACCGCAAGGAAACTAGAATCACAAAAGAAATAAGTAGTGATTATAATCAGTTTCTAGCTATTGTAAAGGGAGTCACATCAGCACCACCAGTATACACAGCAGACCCAATCCCTGATGAAATACAAATAATGGCAGAGGCTGATTCTAAGAAGGGTGCAACTGGTACAACTAAAAAAAAGGGTAGTGGTTTGGTTGGTAAAAATCCTATGGATTTTCACGCTAGTGTAACATGTCCTGGTAATATTCTTGGTGATATAGCACGATTAGAAGTACTCGTAGGAGGAAAACGAGCCGGGAATAACTCACCAGAAATAATCAATGAAGCTGCTGATATCTGTAGGAGGTTATTTCAAGGTGGTATCATGGATATTGCAACATATCGAGATTTCATTGAGGAGTTAGTGGACGGTTATCATAGCGACTAATTAGATAAATAACAATTTGTAGAATCATTAGTGATTCTGTATATAGAATAATGATCATACACTACAACCATGATAAACCAACTAGCGTCTACGTGGTAAACTCACGATTACCAAAATACCGAGCATACTATGGAGATGGTCTCGGTAATACTATAATGGGATTATTTTCAAGAATGGCTCCAAAAGTGGCTCCGTTTGCAAAACAATTATCAATGAAAGCAATTGATGTTATCCGAGATAAGGGTATTAATACTATTGGTGATCTTGCCGGGAAGGCATTTTCAGCCGCTAAGGATAAACTAACAACGTTAGTTCGACGACGAAATTCTTCGAATTTCCAATCAAAACCTAAAAACATTAATGCAAGTGTTTTGCCATCTACCACGATAATGCCTGCTAGTGTTAGTAAAATTATAAATAACGCAGTAGATGAAAAACTACAGTCGTTAATGACTAACGCCCAGGATAATATAACAGCAAATATGATAGCAGGAAGTGGAATTTCCGGAAGTGGTTTTAGGAAATTTCGACGTTAGAAATACAAGTATTTCCAGAAATATTTATTTGGAGAGGATTTCCAAATATTATAGTTATTGTAGAAATGCTAGCGTTAGAAACACTAGTGTTTCTGGGGTTTGAATCATTTATGATTCCAGAATCATTTATTCTAGTTATTTGGACAGGATTCTCAGTTGTTATGGTTATTGTAGAAATACTAGCATCAGAATCACTTGTATCAGAAACATTAATGTTTCTAACGCTATCTTCATTATCGTTTTTTTTTTCAGATATTTTCATTATTAAATACACCCAACTAAATAATTAATTTATAAAAATTATTTTGATTTAGACCAACGGGTATATAATAAAAATGTTCAAACAAAACCCTGATGTTGCATTTGACATGGAAGCCCCAGTGCTTAAAGATACTTCTGTACGCGATTATCAATTTTTTGCTTATCACGCAGTACAACCTAATCTTCGAGGAAGAATTGAACTTCAAGTTCATGATACCAGTAAATACTTTTTACCCGCTGAAGCCTTTATTGAAGTCGAAGGTGAACTTGTAACAGATGTTGTAGCTAATACACCATATGCAGCTAATATCCAAGTCGGTTTTGTCAATAATGGTATCATGGCATTATTTGAAAGTGCTAGATATCTCATTGATGGAAAAGAAATCGAATCTATTGAACGTGAAGTTGATGTAGCAACAACAATACTAGGGCTAGCAAGATACTCTGACGATTATACAAGATCGGCCGGTCCATCTATGATGTTTGCAAAGGATGTTAAAAATACGGCGGGAAAAAATCCATTTATTATAAGACAACCAAATGATCGTGCTGCTAATCCTGCTGCTTTTGTTGGTCCTGGTGCTGGTCTTGCTGGTGGTATTGAGGATATGATTATAAACAATGATGAGAATTTCAATCTAGGAGCTGCAACAAGAATAGCAACATTACAAGGAGATCGTCGACGATTTTCATGTGCGATTCCGCTCCATCATATATTTGGATTTTGTAGAAACGTCAGAAAAGTTATTTATGGAGTAAAGCATACTGTAGCACTAGTGAGAAAGGGTGATGATAATAATGCAATCTGGCGTATTGGCGGTGCTGCGGGTAAAGTAATTTTATCAAAACTATCACTGTGGATGCCAGTGTTGACTCCATCATTGTCAGTAGAACCGCGGTTACTGTCATTTATGGATCGGGGAGGAAAGAGATTATTAAGCTGGTTGACAACGTCCACAGATACCATGGATTCTAATATTGATGGTACACTTACATGGCATTTGGCAGCACGACAGGGTGTTTCAGCTCCACGGCATATTTTTATTGCTCTACAGGATAAAGCGCGATTGGATAATCAAGAAAGTTCCCATATGATATTTGATCAAATCGGATGTAATGAAGTTTCACTAAAAATAAACGGACAACAAGAACCATCAGAGGATATACAACTTAACTATGAAAATAACCACATTGCACGAGTTTATCATCGATTGCTATCATTTATGGGACGTGATCAAAATGTAGATACTGGTCTACAAATATCACAATTGGATTTTAAAGGTCTGTATCCGATTTATTACTTTTCCCTAGAACATCTTGACTTGATGAAACAGTCCGTAGTTGATATACACTTCCGAGCTCGTGTAACCCGTCCTGCTGGTATTGTTAATTATAGAGCGGTTGCTGTTATTCTTAGTGATAAATCAATGATACTTGAAGGTGTTGGTGGACGAATGAGATTGGTAGATGCACCAGTAGAAAATCTATAAGATTTTCTAAATCTATAATTGAATTTAGAATCAATCTATTTTGTATAATGTCGTATAGTAATATCAATGTCACATTGACACCTGGTCAAATAAAAAAATTACAATCTAAATCAGCTAAGCAATGTGGAACCACAATAACGCTGAAATTTAATCAGATGAATGGCGGAGGAAATAAACTATCGCTAACAAAAACTCAGGTTAATCATTTTAATAAAGCGTTGGAAGAAAAAAAGGGAGTTCAGGTTACTCTTTCTACGAGCGCGATCCGTAACATGGAAAAGACTGGTGGTATATTCCCGTTGTTAGGGTTGATTCCAGGATTGATTGCCGCAGCGGCCCCAGCGGTGGCGAAGGCGGCAGCGTTAGGAGCTATTGGTACCGCAGCAGGAATGGCGTTGAAAAAGGCAACTGGAAAGGGTTATAAAAAAAAGGGGAAGGGTCTAAGACTACCAGGAACCCCGAGTTCATGGTACAGCGGAAAAGGTCTTCGAATTCCAGGAACGATATAGTTCGGGAATCTGCGATTCCTATGTCCAATTTTGATTTAATTGATACCGCTAAAAAATTAAAAATAAAAAATTTCAGAGGTGTTTTTATGAAAGATCAGTTACCAGCACAACCAAATCACGTTGAAACTGGTATTATTAATTTAGATAACAGCTCTGGACCTGGAACTCACTGGGTTGCATATGCGATTGATCCACGCGGTATTGTTTATTTTGATTCATATGGATTAGCGCCGCCGAAAGAATTTATCAATTATATTAAGAAATTTAAAAACCCTCACAAAGTGAGATGTTGGTATTCAACACTTCCAACACAAACAATAATTGATCCTCCAATATGTGGCAATGAAGTATTAAATGTACTTGATGCTATTTCACGGAAATCTTTGATTCCTAAATCTTTAAAACCACCTCATGTAGTAGTGAATGAGTATACTAGCGGTCAATGGATTAAAAATCCATAGGATTAGAAATCTTTTTTGATTTTAGATGATAAAAATATTTCTATAATAATGATTGATATTTGGGGACGATCTTTATCATCGCTGAAGAAACCTGATGGTGAAGTTGGAACCCTTGATTTTATCAAGGATAAAGATATTAAAAAAATAATCGAAGATGAAATATCTGAAATATTAAACCTAGCAAATGTTGATCCTGGTGAAATAGTTGTATTTCAAGATCGTCAGGGTAAATTGAAAAGTAGTAATATCTCTCTCGATGATATTTTGGTTAAACGACGAGATGCAGCAGAGGATACTATCGCGTTATTTTCTGATGGGGGTAAACTCAAACCAGGTGCACTTGTTTCAACGATTACGGATAAATTAGCAACATATGATAACACGGCGAATTCATTGAAATCACTCAATGATAAGTATGACGATCATATAGTTGTATTTAACCAGTTTAGTGAAACACAAAGAAATACAATTGACCAGATTGATAAACCCATACTAGAATTTTTTGGAAATCCACCAGTAACGGCACCAAAACTCACCACAATAAAAGATTCTTTGTTGGAACTAACAACTCTTCAATCCGAATATGATAAACACGTGAGACAGTTTTCAATGTTTCGTAAAAACATCGTTGATAAATTTATTGTAACCCCGTTTGATAAAGTTGAAATAACTCTTCCTAATATTAAAAAATCCCTTGATGAGCTTAAAACATTCAATAATGCAATAAGGGATGATGCAACGAGGATGATAAGCGTCATTGAAAAAACAAAAATTCCTCATGATAAATCTATCGTCAACAACGTAGTATACACGATTCAACACGGTTCATTTATGTGGACTCCCACAAATAACATTTTAAACATAACCGCAGCAGTCAAGGGTATTTATCGATTAACAATAGTATCACCGACTCAATTCAATATATCATCAAGTAGTTCATCTGGAGTCAATAATACGGTATCAACGATCATCGACAAGGATACAACTGAACAATTCACGATAACGACTACAGATAGAAATCTAGCCAGGGTTTCAGTAACGTGGTACGTAGAATTCGTAGTGGATTTAAGTAAACAATTAAACTGAAAGGAAAATCCTTCGGATTTCGCAATTGAAAATGCTAGCGCTTTTAAAATAAAATGACTCCATCATCGAATCAGTATCGCTATGATCAAGTCAGAGAATTTCAAACTAAACTCAATTCTCTCTGTGAGGAGTATCAAATAAAAATAAAAAAATACCAACGAAGAATAACCGCAGTTGATGTCACTGTGTATTCAGTGTCGGGAATAATCACTACTGCTGGGATAATACTGTCTTCGGTTACAATGATTGCTCCGGTTGTAGTACCAATAGTTATTTCTTCGATAGCTACAATCGCCGGGATATTAACCGGGATCACAAAAAAACTATCATCGTGTAGCCAGAGTAAACTACATAATTATATAATAAAATTTCATATTGCATCTGCCGGTTACTCGCAATTATCCTCGTTAATATCATCATCACTCGACGACACAACAATATCAGATAGCGAATTCTCAACGATGGCGGAATTGTATAAAACAACAATGCTAAAATTAGAGAGAGATGATAATAATAATGACATCACCGCAAGAACTACTTCAACAAATAGTAGAGAATACAACACCGGTGAAAACAAGCACGATATCAATAACCTCAACACATCCTAAATTTAGTGTGAATTTCCCGATTCCCGTTCCCGTGAGCGAGATCGCACTAGCAAAACTACGAGTGTATCATAGCTGGCCTAATATTAGATCGGTAGCATTTGGTGGTCAACAACCAAATAATTCCTTGGTGTTCGCGTGGAAAAATCGTGAAGATGGAACCCCAGACTGGAACGTTGTCTCGTTACCAACTGGGTCATACCAAATCGAACAGATCAACGCTGAATTTCAACGCAGAATAAAATCTCTCACTGGAAAAGAATCAAAAATCGCTATAACAGTTCATGAACCAACATTATCATCTGCTATCGAGATTAATTCCCCTGGATATGTTGTAGATATTTATCAGAGTTCTATAAGATCAGTGTTAGGATGGCCTGAATTACCACCGGATAACTCGCGAGAAAATTCGAAGGATTTTCCACCCGAACCTAAAAAATCCGATTATATCACCAACAAAATAAAACCCGTCAATGAAGTCAAGAGTTATCAAGATTATGCTCCCGATAAATTCTTAAATAAAAAAATTTTTGAATCAATTTATGTTCCTCTCATCAACGGAAATTTCACAGCAATGAATAATGATTTTTCACTACTGCTAATATCTCTTAAATCCGGCTCTCTCACTAAAGACGAGTTTATCAGCATCGTAGAAACGGGTAATAAAATCATCTATGATATGAAAATATTTCACTCGATAATTATTCAAGAAGTATTAAATGAAGAGATATTACATGATAAGTTTGCGGATCTATACAATATTAATAAAACGGAGATTAAAGATTTTAAAATCCCTGGATATAACCCGGATAAACTAAAGAAACAACTTGACGATGCTATTGATATTGGGTTCAAAAGAATCCACGATAATTGGAAAAAATCGAAGAATCCTACAGCAAATATTCTGAAATTTAATAATGATCCAGAAGGCGGCGGTAGACATATTGCTCCGAACAATGTGAATATTTCAACGGTGATTGCGCTCAATTTAGTATGTGACGTTATCGAAGGAAATTATCAAATAAATCTCGAACAATCAAATCAAGCTTAGCAAGGATATATTTTATACTCATTTGCACCAACGGCTCCTCCAGGATTTCTAATTATTGAAGACCCAACTAATCTAGTCTATATGCGATGTCATAATAATTTGTTAACGAGAATTAATTTCAAACTCACTGACCAATCTAATAATCTGATTGATTTACGAGGTGAGGTTTTACAAATTAGTTTGTTTGTGAAATCCTAAAAGGATTTTGAAGTAAAAAAATTGTTAGTAAAAATCGAAGATTTTCATAGCAGCAGAGAATGTGAACGCTAATGACAATGGCGTCTTTTTTTTTACTAAATGGAACCTTACAAGGAAGCCTTTAGTTTACCAAATTGAGGCCTATATAAGTAATTTTGGGAAGCCTCAGTTTACTAAATTGACGCCTAAAAGAGTTGGTCTATTCACACTCTCTGCATTTTGTTAAATAATTTCGGTTCCGTAGAAGCCTTATTTTTGCTTGAAAACTTGGTCTGTTCACCCTCTCTGCTGCTAGTGCCCATTTCGTCGTTGAAAAATGTCTACCAAACCAATCATAACAAATCAGATGAAGGTTTTCAGCGAGTTTAAATTATATCACACGAGTGAATCCCGTTATGTCAAAATCGGGTAAAGGTCCATTACCGTGACCCTGGTCATTTCACGAGTAGGATGACCAAACGGTGTAAAATATTCCTTACACTCGCTATACCCGAGATAACTGTCTGGGTAACATGCAATCATGTAAACTGAAGTAATATTATCGCGGTTATATTTAGTATTGCACCCCAGTCGTGACTGTATTTAACACAACTTAATTGTACATCACACAGAAACACAAATCGAGTTGGTGACCATAAATTCTTTTTTGTACAAAATGAACAGCGACAGATGGAAGAGTGAAACAATGAGGTAATAATTCTTCTGTTTTTGTTGATGACTATCGTGTAGCTAGTTCGGTCTTTTTCCCATTAAGTGATTATTTCACCGTCGGATCTTACAAATTGATAATATTTGTTATCTTCGGAACTTTTAAATAACCAAACCGATACTGGATCGGTTTTACTGAACTGATGAATAGAATCAAATATATCACCGGAGTATTATTTTACCACGCGATTTCGTTGAAATATCCTTGCGGCTATTGTCCACGCGTGCGAATTGTGATCTATGATTTCAATCGGAGTTTCACATTTCTATAATGTATTTTTTTTTTTATTTCCACGTTCGTTGTCGTATTCTATAATCCAGGTTAAAAAGACTCCACGGACGATACAGCGTTATATAAGTAATCTAGAGAATACTTGCATATATATATATATATATTTGGCAAATAATATCGCTAGTTTTAATATAGCAATGGCGCAAAATTATTGCAAATGGATATTAAAAGAAACAACTGGTATATGTTAAAAAAATGCGTGGGAGAATAATGCTCGGTTTATAATCAACAGTTCAAACGAGGTTCTCATGGTCTTGCCAATTGCATTAAATACGGGGATGGTATACGAGGTAAAACGCAATGATGTTGTAATTGTGGTGGCAACATATTCCGAGAATTAGTTCTACATTACGCGAAGAAATATAACGCCGTATTTGATGAACATGATTATATTACGGGAGTTAATCGCGATACAGAATTAAATAGTTATTTTGCCTAAATGATATATGAATCATAATGAATTCGTTCCACATCCTGTTTATGAAGCATCTCGCGATGGAATCGTTAGACATGGTAAACCAAATGTAAAACTTGGTTAGATTAATAATAGAGGTTATATAAAAAATAATGTCGACGGAACCCCAGCGATTTTTTTACGAATGTTGTTACTGGTTGCTCAATAAAGGTCTCGCTGCTAATCACATTAATGTAGATCGTCTTGACAATCGCAAGATAATATGAGAGCCGTCATTCAGTGTGAAAGCTGTCTGAATTCGAATCCAAAAATCAAAACTGAACTACGAAGACATGTGACCGCATTTATCAACAGTGAGAGTATCGAATTTCCATCAGCGTACGCCGCAGGTAAATATTTTGATATTTATCCAGCAATGGTAAAATTTCTCGCAAAATATATCAGTTTAACATCCCTCTCAAATAATACATGCGAGTATTATCTACTTACGCGTGATTGTTTGTATGACTATCGTGGTTTGAAATTGCCCTCGCTGTTTTTTTTTTTTGCCGTGATCTCTTGGTCGTATTCAACTTGATTTTTTATTACACTGATTGTCGTTGATCTCAATGGTTATTCGAATTGGTGTAACAAGATAACCGGGACGGATATTTCCGATTGATAACAGAACACGTTTTATGATACAGATATAAAAAATATGGTTTAATGTGGCGATATATATATATATATATATATATATATATATATATATATATATATATATATATATATATATATATATATATATATATATATATATATAAGCAAAACAATGAAATGCGTGCGTAGTGGAATCCAAATATTGGATTTAATTAAACATAATTACGCACAGACTAGAAGATGCAACAAAGTATACAATGATACAAAACAATGATACAAAACAATGATACAATGATACAAAACAATGATACAATGATAAAAAAAAACAGAAAAATATACAAAAAAGATGAATACAGTTTACTCACGTAGTAAACAATGCAGGATTACTCATATAGTAAAAATGTATACGCTGAAGTAGCGAAACTATAGTTGAAAATAATAATAAAAGGGACAGATAGCGACTGATCTTTCCAGTCCCAAAAGATATAATGGGTTCCGCAAATCCATATTAGCCGACGGCTAACAAATTATAAATAAATAGATATCACCGACTATTAGTATACAGCTCCACAGCTGGTACAATAGAACTTCACAATTTCTACAGACTCCGGACCCTCGGAATACTACGAAACATTAGACACTCCAGACACTCTGGTCATTTAGACAGCTCCACAGCTGGGTCACCCTTGTCACTCTTGACATTAGACACTCCGGACGCTAGACATGAGACACTCCGGCAAATTTAATAGCTCTGGACACACCTGTGCATTTAAACACAGCTCCCGACGTTTGACAGCTCCGGACACCCCGGACGTTTAACATGCTCGTACAAGAGCCCTACAGCTAAAGTTGTGCAATCCTCCCTCCCTCGGATCTATAACCCTACAGCTACAGTCCTTTAAACCTGCCGCTTGTTGACAAAACCCTTAGTAATGTAAAGACCCTTTACATATATTTTAGCAGTTATAGGTTTTCGTTCTCCGTATCGAGAACACGCTGCACGTGCGGCATAGAGCGAATTGTATTCACGATTCCGAAGTACAACTGCCCATATATAAAAATCATCCTCAGGTATCGTTGCACGCGATAAACAAAACCCGAGTACATGTATTTCCTAAATAAAAACTACAACATTCCGTGACACTTGGTGATTTTATTTTTTATCGCAGTGATATCCTTTCGTAGTTTTCGTTTACTAGCTTGATATTCTTGTCGAGCTACATGTAATGGCTCAGTGTTTCCTTGTGTAACCGCGTCCATCGGTTCACACGCCCATATTTTACATAATCGCGATAATCTGATTTTGTATTCGGTGGAGACTGCAAGAGGTCTTTTAACTCCATGCAACGCAATTATATATTTTGAGTCGTCCGCGAACAAATAAGTTGGAATTCTCGTTATACTACAAGCAACAGCAAAAAAATCATTTTAACAAAACAAAAAATATTAGTATAAAAATAAACTCGGCAATCATAGCAGTAAAAACTCTTAGTAATAATTTTGGAGGTAATCATGTTAATTTTTTTTAAAGATTTCGTTTAAGATCTATTGACATTATTCTCGGATTTTCCCTTGAAGTCTTTAGACATTAAGATCTCATTAAGGCGATCGCTGGAAATACACGAGTGAGCATAATTTACAATTTGAACACGTCCTCATTAATTCATAGTAATATGGTCTTGTTGAATTCTATCTAGTTGATGTGTGAGCAAGATATTCTCGTCGCCGAATTCATCGATGATTATAATAAAATTGCCAGTGATTGAAATTGTAAATAAATCTCTCATAGCGCGCTCGAGCTGTTGTTTATCAACGACGGATATCTTCACATGGTAATACATAATATATAGAGTCTTGAACAATTTCAATTGCGGTAGATTTTTTTAATTTTTTACATCGAGTTTTATCTGTAATTGCTCCCTGGATACATCGATCTTGTTAGAATTTTGGTAGATAAGCTTAAAATTAAATTTTTATATCCAAGGAATATGACACCGTAAATACATTGTATTAAACGGTACTTGAACTATTAAACTTCCAGTAGATACTTCAGGAGTGAAGATATATACAATATATCAATGCTGTGCTTGACTTGATAATTCTGAGTTCGTGTTATAACTTCCATCAATTGCATCACTGGAAAGATTTGCAGCGATCACTGGATATATATCGACGTTGCCAGGTGATATATGTCTAACGGTTCCATCTGGATCATTCTTGTATATGAGAACAGTTGTTCGTGATGATATTTTTCTCCACGTGATGAGTATCAAGGGAAAATATTCATCGATAAGATCATTGACCGAGTTTCTTAATTGTTCTGCGTTATATCCAGAAAACTTAAAATTTGGCAGTGTAGTTTCTGTTAACGAGTATGCATCTAGACATATTTGTTTGTTGTCTGAGTTATATCGATATTTAACAATACCTTGAATAAGTCTCTCGTTGATATACTCCATGTCGGATACAATTTGGTTTAAAGTTTCAATTTGTGAAATATTTTTGTTACGTGAACTTGTTATATCAGAGAGATGTTCTTGAAAATTGTATTGTAGTTTTATTAAATATATTTTATGTAATTAATTGATTTCTTTGCAAAATCAGCAAGATTATATAAACTACATGATATACGAACAGGATGTTCACGTTCAGGATTTCCGAGTTCAATAAAACTAACTATCCAATGAATATCATCCTTATTTACATAATCAAGGGTGTCATCTACTGAAGTTTTGCAAAATGTGAAATGAATTTCGTTTATATTCTGAGTCAATATGACGGTATGTATGTTTATCTGTGACATAATCCGATTTTCGTATGTTCGGGCGGACGCGGTTATTCCGCTGGTTGGCCTTCAGGCCATCCTAGTATAGTTCTGATCGAAGATTTAGATATATCCAATGTGTAATCCGGTGATGTAATCTCGATCGCGGTTGACAATGATGGTTCGTGAACCGTTATAGCAATTTTAGAGTCTCCCTCGGTGAGAGATTCTATTTTACGCTGAATTTCATTGTCGATGTCCCCGATTACATACCTCCCTTTGGAAAGATGACGGTATATATTTGAGAGTAAATTTCGTTTTAAAGGTACAATTAAGATCTGACAGAGCTGTATAATATCCACTTACATTGCAAGGATACAACTATTTCACATTGTATTGGTTGTCATCGGGTCACTGATATTTTGTCAGCCAATTCCTTAATTCTTGAGTAGGCTGAGAATAGTTTCGGCATGCGTTTATTTGCGTTTCGTTAAGTTATTTGGCAACATAAAATACATGATAGGTTTCAATTAAAATGGTAATCAATGACATACAAGAGCATAATCAACTTTCAAATTTAAATATTAAATTTACTGCTTAGCGTTCATGAAGTGTTACCCGTTGGTGACATAGAATCGTTAAGGCGAGTTTTCGACGGCAAAACTGGGAAACCTGAGATCAGAATAGCAACAAGAACAACAAAAAGCAAATTAAATAAAAACGTGTTTTCACTAGAGAAACATATATATTTCTATATTACGTTCCCTACAGTTTATGTTTCCACCACGATTAAATTTGGGAAACAAAATAGTAGACTACTTTTTTCTTTTCACGGCTTTGTAAGTTGTACATAAATGAAGGCACAGAACATATATTTGTTAAGTGGTTAAATGTTCTAAAATAAATAAATTATTTTAAAAATATCACCAAATAAAGATAATTTGATGGATAAGCATATTACTCATGCTGGACATACGAAAAACAAGGTGGATTTATAGTATGCATACAAAATATAAGAGTTCAAGGCTTATTCAGTCTAGGGGCATATACAACATAAGTGAAAAAGACCTAGCACCTGATTTGAAATAAGTCAGCAAAATAATGTATATGCCCAATTATTGTAAGAGTGTATTTAATGTTTTTCAGCAAATGCTTAAAATCTCGGGTGTATCAGAAAACCGTCATTTTAATGATAATGCTTGGCAATAGTAACACAATGTTTATCAATAATAAGTCATACCATTATAATATGGGAATATGCTTACAGAAGAGACGGTGGGTACTGTCATCGCGTATATCATAAATACATTTTTTGTAAAGTATTGATTATAAAGATATATATAATCAGCATGTACAATCCAATCATAACATGTTCCATTCTGTTTCAATGTATATTTGCAAACCTCTGTTAGTATGGATACATGTCCGGATTTCTGTCTAAGGACTCCGTAATGACTGTGTATATAGATCGTAAGTATTACTAGATCGACACATGGGTGTGTCTGCTAAGAAACGCTGCCTATCCCAAATACCCAGACGTTTTTGCTATGTATGCATCATGCAGATGACAAGCAATGCATTGATGATGATGTGCCTAAGATTAATTATTCTAAAACTAAATAAAGAAAAGTTATGTCAACGATACTAATGTCAATTGCCTTACGTTTTTTTTTTCAGAATGAAAAACTCAAGGAAGACGTAAGTAATATTTTTGAAAGGAATGTTCTGTTCTGAGTTTAAGAATTATACAATGTACACTTTATAAGACGTTTTGTATGGTGCATGTGACTAGGGTATGTATTACAGTATGATTAGACTTTCTATTTCGTTTGACTTTATTTTGGTTATTTTGATGGAAACGTGATGCTAAAGTTATTGTACGTGGTTATTATAACCCCAATTAATTAACTACGAGGGCACATGCAATTTGAGATTGGATAATATATTACATCCCTTTACAATTCCCAATTGCTAGTAACATGTTTGTCTTAATCCAAATGAAGTTTTTACTTTCTAAACTTCTTTTCACCGTTATTTTAAATATGTTTTTATAACGTTTCATTCAAATGAATGTATCTTCTATTGCTGTACATTCTAATTTATGTTTATATTTACCATGTTGGCGTCTTCTTTATATTCTTGATAAAGTTAAAGTCCTTATTGGACAACTCTACGTTGAATGTTGGATATGTACTTTTTATAATCTATTTATGTCGTTTGTTTCTCAATACTGTTCGTGTATGCATTGAACAATCTGTAGAAATTCATGTCATTGTTTCTCTAGATTGTTCATTCAATATGATGCTTTTTCTAGATTGTGGGAACAGGTCTTGTCTATTACTAGTGTGGTTTATTTAGAAATGTGGATTTTAAGTGTTGAAATGGCTTAATTTATTACGGTCATGGTTTATGTACATTGTTCATGTAAGTGGCTGAAAGGCGTTATCCATCACACTCGTGGTTTCTCTAGATTGCTCATATATGTTTTACAACGGCATTATCTGTTATGGTCATGGTTTCACTAGGTTGTTCGGGTAACTGTTAAGGTTTTACCTGTTAAAACTTGTTAATTGGGTAGTATTAGACGGTGTGCCGATGTTAACCGATAACTCACTATCGAAGATACATTTTGCTAATACCAAAACAAATACTCTACATACAATAAAATATTGTTTTGATCTTCATATATACACATTATTTTATATCTATATAGACGTATCGTGTGTGTGTGAGGATAAAGAAGACAAACATTGTAGTTGTCTATGCAGAACGATTAAGATTATATGCACCTTCCAAAACCAAGGTGATGCGGTGTTTATGTTATTCATTTAAGTTTGGGATTAACTGTATAACACGTTTTGATACCTTTGTAAATGTGATTTTTTCTGCAAATTGTTAGGTCTTTACATTCACATCAATGACGACTATATTATTGTTTACATATTCTAATGTATTTGATAGCATCCACACTCAGAGTGTTCGGTGTAGTGGGACAAACTAGAAGAATTGTTGAGTTTTTAAAAATAAATACAAATAACATAGCACATTTGTCAAACTGATGCGTAATTGCTAGCAATTTGAAGTATTTGTTCTTGGGGCTAACGCCATCTCTAATCGCAACAAAATGCAGAACATAGCGGCCAATTGAACTGGTACAACAACCAACACGAAACGTCTATCATCTGTCTCACATACCCGCCTTGCTCATATATAATACTCGCATATGTTGGAGAGGAGGTAAAAGAAAAGAAAGAAACAAAAAAAAGTCCTTTTTTAGGGCTATTGTCTTTCATTGTTTTAATAGGGTATTCCACTTGGTTACGGAAACCATCCTTGACAAGCTCTATCCAAAAAGCCTTACTTGATCATTTTCGGAGCCATCGCTCAAAATTAACAATCTAATCCTCTCTGACAGTATCTACCTTTCAAATGACGTTTAGTCATATCAGCAAAAGAAATTGTTAGGGACATATAATATGTACACTTTTGTACTAGAAGATTGGCATAGAAAGGATCGTAATTTAATTCTTAAACTCTACCATTTGATGAATTGCATCGGTGGCTTATACAATTTTGGCATAGGGAAATCCACTAGAAACACTGGATTGAATTTGGAATAAGAGTACGTACTTTCGATTGGTTGATAGGTTGAGTGCGTGATGGGTCTATTCCCACTCACCCAGGTCTAAGATTCATATCATTAGCCCCTTTTAGGGGTATGATATGACGACCAAATTAAATAGCGCACTCTGTGCGCATAAACGCCAGGAAGATGTGGCACCATTACATCGATTGCTTTAGACCACTCGGTCACCAGTCGTTCATTGAAGTAACTGCAAATACTTGCTTAGCAATATTTTCAACAAGTAAAAACCTATATATGTGCAACTGCTAGAAATATTATTATTATTGAATATAAATGTTACTCATTAAAAAAGTATTACTTAGCACTAGCTTTACTTTTATTTAATAACCATGACTTAAGTAAAAATTTAAGTAAATATATAAAATGTTCATGTGAATAAGCAAATGAAGCAATAAGTAAATAATTGCCAGTTTAATAAAATAAAGTATCTCCTATCGGCATAAAATTACAAGTGTAAATTCCATTGGTCTTGTTTTTTCCAAAAATGCAATCTATGTCAGGTACGAAATTATATATGTGAACAATGAATAATATCACTTTGAAAAGAGAAAATTCGTTGGCAGCGAAGTTGAGCACAGTGGAGCAGAAGCATAATCCTACTCCATTTTTTTCTTTTTCGATACCCAACTATGCCAACCACAGGTGGTTACATATTAATGATGCATTATGTATGTGCCACCACTTTTAGGTATACAAGTCCTTATACTTCTAACATTTATATTGCAAGGCATGTATTACATCGCAAATTTAAACCGCTGTCGATACATTATTGCACTATGTGTGGCTTACATAAATTACTGAAATAAGTAATGTTAAATGTTAAGAACAAATATTAAATTGGGCAAGTGCTTGTGTTGCATGTTATATACAGACAGATGCATGGGTGAATTGATGAATGGATGAATATATATATATATATATATATATATATACATATATATATATATATATATATATATATATATATATATATATATATATATATATATATATATGTGTGTGTGTGTGTGTACCAAACTTGTGCACAGGTCATATAAATGAAAAACGTCGTATGGACCATAAAACATTGTCTTTATATCATAGTTATTGGCGATTCTGTGTGCGAGACGTACTGAGGGGTATGAAGCTATCCGAGTTTAGGCTCAAAAGGATAATTGTCAAAGTTACTTTAACTGACGAAAATGTTGTCTGCTTGAGACGCAGTTACCTGCATAACTATGAATTCAACACGGAGGGAGCGCATAAAGGGATTTTAACGGTAGTATGTGGATATTAAGCGTTAGTTTTGAATGTCAATCAATTTAAGGATATGGAACTATGTTGTGGAAAGTACATCATATATATTGCACCATTATTATAATCTTAACTGTTTCCCGAGATGCAGGCATAGAAAGAAAGTCGTGCTTTTATAACAATATTAACGATTGTAAATTTAATGTGAGATTATTGCTTTATTGCCATATACCTAGACTGTGCAATGAGTGTGAATTAAGGGGAAGTTTTCCAATCTCATTGTGCTGGTCATCTTATGGCAAGAGTAGTAAGTGATACCTTTCCAAAAGAAAGAACGATTTTTGACATTAATATCGTACAGCGTTTCAATGCAACGTATCCCGCACTCAACATAATCCTCGAAACGTATTCCTAAGTATTGTATAGAAGAATGATGTATGCCAAGGTGAATTAATCCGTAATGCAATTAAGATCGAGATGCTCTTTATATACGACTTTACAAACAACATGTCTTCTAACTGATCATACGGTGTCTAAACAATTCTTGACAGATACTGTCAACATAACAGAAAACCAGATCGTATAATTCAGGCACAAAACAAGACATATTCTATAAAAGAGCTGCTTGATTCCGAAATCCGTTTATGGATTAAAATATAATGGTCGTATGAGAATTTAACAAATGTTTAAGATATAAATCAGTACGTTGGATAGAACACATATTTGCGAGATTAGTGCACATGGTTTAAACCCATAATATCAATCAGCAATGCAGTACCATTCACACTTGTTACACCAACCGGTCTGGGTCTATCTGCACTGACCTGTCATCTTGGCAACCAATATTGCCAACCCCTCATTATTGAATGTGTGTTAAGATTTGAATCAAAAGGTCTAGGAACACTCTAATTGATGTAAGACATCTAATATAATGATTTTGACTGTGGGATAAATAACATTTGCAACGAGCACTTTTAAATATCTGAAAGTAAATCAACAGTCTTTTCACATTAAGTTCATTGTAGATTTTTAGGGGTCCTTTTAAAAATGACGCTTTCCCTGAGTATCTAAGTCGTCACGTTTGAAATGAGTCTATACATGCCATATGTTTTATTCCTGGTGAAATATTCTCAATGAATATCACCACAGATATAACAATCACTTGTGTTATAATGAGTATGTGTAATTCATAGTGAATAATTTAGTTATCATTGGTATCTATTGGACATAGAACATACGTTTGTTAATGTAGCTAAACTATCCTGTAGATAATTATAATCCTGATAATTTTAGTTTAGTAAATATTTGACATGGCGTATGGAAACATGAAGGTAGCCATCCAGTCATGATCCGCCAATCAATTGTTTGCGAGTATCCTTTTGAACATGATTAATTACTGCTAGTTATGTCTTCGTTTTGCGAATTTAGTCCATTCCGTCACTACGTATGCTGTGTTCGTGGCAAGCACTTTTCGAGCCATGCATTTGCACCTAAATAATCATTGATTTGTTGCTTTTGACCATCCAATAACGAGCCATCCATAATATGATTTGAGGTACAGCCCGGTCTATTGATTTTTGAATTTTGTATTTGGCACTATCATATATAGATAAGACGTTACATAAACTGATAACGAGTCGGAATGTCTTGCCGTCAACGTAAACCGGACCTTATCGTATTGGCGTTGCAGGTTTGGTTATGAAAAGTATGTCCGTTAAACACATCAGATGAACGAGAGCTAGTGGCTGTTAATTAAACCTATGTGACCTCTACGGGGCAATCCCGTTGGCCATTCCGAGCTCATCTCATTGTCATAATGAAGTAAGGTAAAAAGTTGACAGAACCTCACAACACGACCCACACATGTACTTACGCAGTCGTAAGTAGTTTCATCTATCTCTAGGAACTCACTTCATCTAACATTTCCCTCGTTTGTGATGTATGTTTAATCAATTGGACATAGTAAATCTTCATTTGTAGCTTAATGAATGCACCAGCATCATATCCGTCTTCAGACTCGCTTATTTTTTTGTGAAGGTAAACAATTCTTTCTGAACACGTGACTCAGAGTTGCTGTAACCTCCGCAAGCTCAATAATACAGTGTTAACACTGTTATTATCGAATTATTGTCTGACCTAACCTTGCTTGGCAGTTGTAGCGGCAAGAAAAATCGATCACAGGGGTAATAATAGATTATCACAAAGTTGGAAGTTCATTTTTATTTATTTGATTTTATGTCGTTTTGTTATATTATAATGTAACGTTATGAATTGGAATTAAGCTAATACAAACCAAGTTTATTTTCTATTTTACCCGAATTATTTATTTTCTTTCATCTGTAAACATTCCAAACAGAGCTAAAATGTTCTTTATCTATGTGGGTTTAATATCATGGTCATCAATAGTAGAAGTAAACATGTTATTTGGGTCTGTGTCTATGCTATTGGAATTCATTTACAATGTACCTTACATTTCCATGTTATATATTATAATTTGTAGTAAATGATTTTCTGATTCTAAAAACAAACAGCTTATTTTGTAAATACTAATAATTGAGGTTAAGCGACATAATACATGTCGTCACAGGTACATTAACATCTTCGGCGTTGTACATACTCTGGACTTCTACTAAACTGTTCTTGGAGATTTAAATTAATAGAACTTGTGTGGGTTATTCATCGATTGGAAAATTATTCCTAATATCGTAATTAATTTTTTTGTAGTTTTGATATCGTAATCTAGGGACATAAATTACTTTGTATAGTTTGAAGAGCTTGCTTTTTCACTCGCCACATATTTGCATGCGTATTCTCCTGCTGACTTTAATACATTTAATACGTGTAACGACGTGACTATTAAATAACACATGTTGTAAAGAGGATCACGTGCATATAATCCTTATGTGTAAACGGAGCATTGCTAATTAAACTCCCTCTTATGTCAGCACTGCGATTAAACCGACAAACATCCAGTGCATATCTTATAAAGTAGGTTGTTCTAAACATACTTCCGATTGAGATTTAGTGCAATAAAATTGTCACATTTTATTTCGCCCCCTTCAAAATGTTGTCGCTTTAAATTTATATTTGATATCTTTCAGAATTTATAAAGAGAAAGTCTAGATTTTCCTACCTCCAACCTCAGTAGACTTCTCTCAAATGTTTGGTATTTAACAGCACATGTAGGACATTATTTTTATATCACTTATATAAACATCCAACATTATACTTACATTAAGGTCATTATTAGTTTTCCCCTGTTCTTGTCCACCATTAATACTGGCCACCATGTATAGCCTATCCTGTGCTGCAAATTGTCGCTTAACCCTACACCAATAACATCAATAATACAAAATTAATGCTGATGTTTAAATAATGTTAAACGAATGCAATGTGTCATCCGTATAGGTAAATCTGATGATAATTGTCTTAATATTAAGTTACTAGTTTGTTATATTTACATATTATATAAGTGTAGCCTATATTTGTCCATTTAAACATTGTGACGATTTTTGACAAGCTATTATTCTTTTTTTTCTCGAAATTATGAATCTGTGGAAACAATATGTCTGATTTTTCAAGAGATAGAACATATTAATAGTATTTCGTGATCTTTCAACGTTTCTAGTGATTCTTATTTGAAATGGTTATTATAAGTTTCGATATTGAACAGTTGCTTATTTGCAAACAATTCCAGCTCAATAAATTATAAAACATTTTGAATTAATGCAATAATGAAATGCGCTGAATTATTTCCACCAGACGGACAAACAATGAACAGATGGTCAACTCAAAATGTTAACAAATACAATCTGGTTTGTAGAGATCTGTGTTTTTTACAATTATACCGACAGGAATACACATACAACAGAAATACAAACAATCAAGGTCAATGCATCAATGTGTGCCACCTACACCTAAACGGTACATGATGCAAGATATATAAATATTTAACCAAAAGAGCACGTTTTTAAGTATATTAATGTTTTAAAAATAAACAGTGTAGTTTACTTTGTTGTTAGAATAACTAGTTACGTCAGTTGTCTTTTACTATAAGTACATATTTTGTAACTGTTGCAGAAAAGACGATAATTAAAACAGTAATTAGCAAAATAATATATGTGTGTGTGTGTGTGTGTGTGTGTGTGTGTGTGTGTGTGTGCTTCAAATCAGATATTTAACTTCTTTGACCTTCCTAAATGTTACATGAGTCAAGTTCACAATTTTGCATCCTTGCTGATATACTTCTTAGACTTTCTGTAAGTTTCCTTCAGCTAAAGTTTGAATATTTTCTTCACTCAATTCAAATATAAATTTACCTTCCTCGCACCAGTAACAAACAGAATATATGAGGATATAACTTCTTACATGATAAACATTTTATAAAATGGATTCCTAACAAATCCAAATATCATATGAGTTTTGTAAATGCTACTTCAGTTACGTACGACATTATAGGCATTGCTCGATGAAATAAAGCAAAGATTTAATCCAAAATAAGTTCGTAACTTACATTGCTTGCAGTAATACTTGAAAAGCAATAACCATCAAGAAATAAACTTAAATAGAGTATTATGATTTTTGCTATAGTTTCTTAGTTGTGAATTAGGAATTTCAGCACAATGCGCTTTTAAACGCATTATCTAAGGAAGCATATTTTATCTGAATATAGCAAACAACCTCAATAACTCTTAATCCAATCAGTGAAAAAGTTCGTAGTAGTTTTTGAAATTTAATTTTCAAACACCATAACCCATGGATGTCAAACCAAGAACCATGCTCCCAAGGATATACTATGTGCACAAAGTTACGTTATTGTGGCTTTGGACGGTGTAAATAATCTTGTTTAGGAAATTGATTTCTTGTTATTCGTTAGTCCTGATTGACTGTCGATACGAGAAAAATGTTACACATAGCACAACAAATCATACTTTAAAGCGTCGAATGGCTATGTTCAATCGCTTTGAGAGGATTCATCTTACCATCCAATACAATTGAAGAATTGCTCATAAACAATGGATTAAGTAATTATTTTATATTTACTTTGAATTTAATGATACCATTATAATACATCAATACTATTGACACATCAGCACATTGTACTGAATCTAATTCGATTCGGACACCTCTGGAATCCATTTGGAACGCTCGATAATTCTGTACTTGTCATTTTAATGATATGGCCATTTTCAATTTCATTCACTATCATATAAGTTGTTTCCAACTCTTCTCTCTGAATTGAGGGAAATTAATTATGTTTTTCATTTAAAACTCTTGTTCTTTTCACCATGTCACCTAAATTGGAGATGTTTACCTCCTACACTTGAGAGTGTCAAACATTGTAGTCGTTTGGATGACATAACGTAATGCAAATGCAGGTGGAAATTGCAAAACATGAGACGGGAATGCACAAGTAATTTAAATTAGGATAATTAGAACTAGCAAGTAGAGCACACGCGTTTCATGCAATTTTATTTCGCGCACGCCAATATGTATGTATATGTTGTTATATTTTGACATTGAAACTGGTTTTAATCAATCGCGACTAATATTCGAGGTTTGTATAAATTTGTTTTTATTTCCATCTTGAAACTTTTCTCTACTCTACCTTTGTTTATATTTTTGACTTATTTTATATAATTATATTGAAACTTTATTTATGTCTCAAGGTTGCAATTGCCAAACAATGGGTAGCAAGTCCGAACCCTGAATTATCCCATTTTATTTTTATATTTTTTTTTTTTTTGTTTTATTTGTTTTGTAAATTCTTGTCGACTTAAGCATCCCATTGATTTATATGTTTATGTTTTGAGTGTACGTTTTAAACGTAATTATGACTCATCTGTCACACAAGAGGTCTGAGTTCTCAACTCGCGGAATCCCAATTGTTTTAATTTAATTCTTATATTTATGTTCGTATATCGAACAGTGTTTTATGTTTAATATCCTAGGTTGGGTATTTAATCAATGAGAGAAACAAGTGTTGATAACTCACCCAATAATGAGCTATAACTTTGACGTTTCCTTGCTTTAAAATCGTATCCAATCGCTCTCTTTTATCGAAATTTGCTGGAAATTTGTTATGTAACTCATTATATGTATAACGTTGGCATACACGTTGAATAAGTCTTGCGAATAAATAAATAGCGAAACTTTGCCTTCCTTCAACTCCTTTGCTAAACACTAACTTTGATCTCATTTTGTTTTTAAGAAAACTTAATTTTAAAGTTAGATTTTAATACGTTGTCCATGTGTATTTTTAAACAGATACAATTCTGATGGATCTAATATCTCAATATTAATTCTAATATTCACCTGTACAGTGTTTGTCGTCAATATAATTTAATAACTTTGCTGTTGATTTGTGTTCTTTCCATAATTGTAGAATACATTGTAGTTTCACTAACCAATTTTTCTGATTTAAGTTATAAGTATGTATGTTCACCTTTCCATTATAAATGCATCCATATGTGATAATGTCATTGCTTCCAAATATGTTTTACAAACATGAAAATGCAGCTGCAATGAATTTCAATTTAGTTTTATTGTCACTCTTTGTCATAAATTTATTCGTCATGGCTATTGTGGGTATCTTCTTTATTCGTGCGTGTCACTATATGTATGCCCATGTGTCTAACTGCCCTCGTATGTTCATAAACGGGTATCATTCACTTAATTTGATGGTGTATTCCAATCGTATTTCGTTGAGTCGCTTTTGTTAGAGGTATTCCCATTTGCCACTGATCAACACTCACATCATTGTAAATTATAATTTAATATAAGGAGCAAACAGTAATTTATTGTACTGAATAACAATGTAAATTAGAATATAACATTCAATTTTATGCAAAGAGTGTATGAATATTCATGCAGCGCTATTTTTGTGCCTTCATTCTTTAGATATGGTAAGTACCAACATTAATGTTACATCAATAATCGTATGATTTCCTTCATTTTATACAGTGAGTGCGTACATTGATGATACAGCACTAATTGTAAGCTTTCGTTCATTTCAGATGGTAAGTGTCTACGTTCATTATGAACATTCATCCTGACATTATGTAAGTAAATATCCCTGATCACATATTCTGCAAGCGTTGGAAAATAGCAGATAAGTAAACAAAACAGATCATCTGAGGAATTCTGCTAGCTTCAGAGCTAAATGTTGAAGATATTGTATGTAAATAAGTATGTCAGTTTGGTATAAAAATCAGAGAAGGAAACCGAAACTATGTGAAACAATCTGGAATGTTCATTTATGATGGATTTCAAAACATAAAATTTGGAATCATTTGTCTGTTACATAACACATAGCACGTATTAAAACGTTACGCAGTGATGTGCGGTACATATGTACTTAAAATTATACTTTCAGCTTAACTATATCAGTTGTATTGTCACGATAACATAAAAAAAATCTAAGGGACTGGTGTGCTCCGCAATCCATTGTGGTAAGCCTTAACCTATTTAAAATATTGAAATCTATAATATTGCATGTACAAAAACAAATCAATGTTCAGAACCTGATTGACGTCGTATTGAACTGGTGAGCTTTTTGTAATATATTTAATGACAATAGCTGACAACAGAGAGGTGGTGTATTTAGCTGAATATATTAAACTATACGTGAACAACAGAGAGAATATAAAGTATTGTACTATGGATAAATACGATCTGGAATCAAATACAGCTGAAAATTATATGTTTTGATAGAATTGCAACATAATAGATTTAATAAATGCACAAGTTGATGCTCCTGAGAATCTGCAATGAATAATGCGTTTTCAACAAAGGTGCTATACGTTAGGTGTCTAGGTGTATGTGTGTGAAAGAAAGAGAAAAAGTTAATTATCAGACCTAATAGACTCCAATATTCAACTGTGCTGGGTTTAAATGGCAAGTTACAAATAATAACTGCTTGTAATAAATCTTCCTCGTAAATCACAAAAGTATATCTAATTAAACAAATGAAGGATTTTTCAATGTCGTTCCTTATTCTCTCTCCTTGTAATTCCACCATAACTGCAACTATCATGTTGAAACTAGAACAAAGAACTGTCTCATAAAGGAAACCAAATTTTCTTGTCATGATGAATTGAATGAATATTCAAATTATTGTTCTGAGTATCGTAGTTAATTTCTTTACGTAGTCAAGTGTTTGTAATTAAAATCCTTTTATATTCTATATTTATATGTTGCGAGTTAGAATCTCGCCATTTGACGTAATTATCAAGAGCGTATCTCAAGTTGTATATTAAAATACAAAGCTAACGACACATTTTGCATATTGGATAATATTAGAGAAACTATTTTGAATGCATATCAGATGATTAGCTCGCTGGAAAAATATGCACCATATCTAACTACATTCACATTTTGAACTATCAATTGTTCACATAGGTGCTCTCAGGAAGTGAATAGGATACATAGTTGTCACGTTTGCCACTTGGGTCTTTTAACCTCTGAAAATAATTATTGTATGTGGGGGACGCCTAACCCAAATATACACCATTTTCAGACAAAGTGTCGTATTTAAAGCACATTCAATAAATAAAATATCAACTTCTTACGATGTAAATTGTGTTCACTGGGAGCAATTATTGGATATTCATTTTTGAGTTATGGCACCTATGTGTTTAACTTAATTTAATGTTAGCGTCTATATAATATTATTATGTTCCCAAACAAGGGGACAAAACTAATCAGTATGACTCAGGATTCCAATTCAGTGAAACCTAAAATGTGAATTATGTCTTGAAAACCATAATCTTCCTTCTTCCATACATACATGCATACATACATACATACATACATACATACATACATACATACATACATACATACATACATACATACATACATACATACATACATACATACATACATGCATGCATGCATGCATGCATGCATGCATACATACATAAAACATGCATACATACATTCATACATACATACATACATATATACATACATACATACATACATACATACATACATACATACATACATACATACATACATACATACATACATACATACATACATACAAACATACATACATACATACATACATACATACATACATACATACATACATACATACATACATACATACATACATACATACATACATACATACATACATACATACATACATGCATGCATGCATCAGTATATCACCTACAATTTGATATTCCTGAAAATATGTATTTCCATCCAAGATTGCATTGGTGAAACTATTTTATCATAAGCACTTTCGAACGAGTGTATATGAATGGATATAGCGAATAACAATCAAAAGGGCTCAACAGCTTTCAATTTAAAAGTTAGTGGTCTCAATGGATATGGCCAATATTAAAAGATAAAATGAATAATCAATTATTCAATCATTGATAACGGCTATCCCTCACGCAGAACGGACAATGCATATTTGTAGAAATGAGATGGTAATTATATTTAATAATATGAACAATATCTGGCCAGCCAATATTCGCGGGGTTTTTATTTTCTTTTAGCAATTCGGAAACCGCATTGTATATGCTAAATAACCATCTCACAACCCTACAAGATAAATTCCGTGACCGACCGATACTCAACACTTATTTATAATTACAATAAGTTAAATACCTCACGAGCATTGTCAAGAGATATCTTCTTTAATAAAGAAATCCACTATTATATAGGCCATTCAACATATCAACAATGATATGGATCTACATCTTGTTCTTTAAAAGTGGGTACCAATCTAACATTTCTAAGTAACATCACAACCTAAACATTCATGACTCATGTGCTTTCTGTTTGTCATTTCTAATGTCTTAGTTTTACATATAGCTATATATATAATTATTATTTTGTAGTTGCAATTACATTTGCATCTAGATGTTTCATTTATAAATTTGTTTATCTAGTTTTTATTTATGAGCAAGCAATTTTATTTGCATCTTTCTACTGTTCTTGCATTGCCTCTCTCCTTAGTTGCTACATTTCCATATTTTTCTTTTCCTGCATTTAGATTTTAATTAATACCTCTCTCTCTCTCTCTCTCTCTCACTCTCTCTCTCTCTCTCTCTCTCTCTCTCTCTCTCTCTCTCTCTCTCTCTCTCTCCCTCTCTCACAGCCACAACAATTGATTTGTATGCGTTTCTCGATCGCGTTGTTGGATGTATCTACCCAGACAAACTTCTGATTTGTCTACCTCTAACGGGAGAACTGCAACGGTGTTTTGAAGTTGTGGCAAACACTTCCTTTGCGTCACACAGAGTCGAAAACAAAAAATGGAGTGAGAATAACATTAAGGCATGTGCGACCAAATAAAGATGTTATTTATTTAAATGTATGGCTTTGCTCGTGAAAGACAACTAGCGTGTACATACTCTCAATGTCGTGGTAAAACAACGTAAATAGTCACGAACATTCGATAACTTTGAAGGTGTTGGCTTAAATGCAATACGTACACGGATGATTTTGTGGACATATATAACCCAGGAGCGGTAGATAGGAGACAAAACCGAACGATAATTTAGTTACAATGCATTCAAGATCAAGGAAATAATTGCATGTAGTCATCGCAAGCGTTCTCTCTCTCTCTCTCTCTCTCTCTCTCTCTCTCTCTCTCTCTCTCTCTCTCTCTCTCTCTCTCTCTCTCTCTCTCTCTATATATATATATATATATATATATATATATATAGATAGATAGATAGATAGATAGATAGATAGATAGATAGATAGATAGATAGATAGATAGATAGATAGATAGATAGATTGGTAGCTAGATAGATAGATAGATAGACAGACAGACAGACAGAGAGACAGACAGATAGATAGATAGATAGATAGATAGATAGATAGATAGATAGATAGATAGATAGATAGATAGATAGATAGATAGATAGATAGATAGATAGATAGATGGATGGATGGATAGATAGATAGATATATAGATAGATAGATATCATGACACAAGCCAGTGGTGACGTAAATGCAAAATAAGGAGGACTATTCATATTTGTCGAGTCGAGGATAACGTAGTAGTGGCTCCGGCACTTGCAAAGCTGCATTTGGAGAGTTTGGTAATTGCATATGAGACGGCTCTGAAACGGGTGTAGCAGGCCGTTGACGTATTTGAGAATAATGTACCAAAATGGAAACGATATTCCGTTATCTAGGCGTTAGAGTATAATATATGTGTGTTTTCTGCCCAGTTTGTATTACATATTGAGTACAGTGTCAACCAAGCGTTATCATCGCATCTTTTCTACAGATATATTTGCATGTTTGCACCGCCTTGTGAATGTGTTCATTAATTAATATAGGGTTTTGTCGTGGCGAATATCGACGAAATATTATAATATCGCCGTTATTTTCAACGCAATTATGAGACTGGCAGCTCGAAATGTGGACATATTGACAACTCAACTGTTCTCGGCATTGCGTTCCAATTAGAAACTACACTACCATGTATAGCAAGCATATGACCATTAACGTTCGTGTAAGCACAGCGAAACGACATGGTGCAAATGTGGATATGTCCAGCCCAGCCACAACAATTGATTTGAATGCGTTACTCAATCGAGTTGTTGGATGTATCTACCCAAACAAACTTGTGATTTGTCTACCTCTAACGGGAGAACTGCAACGGTGTTTTGAAATTGTGTTCAGCACTTCCTTTGCGTCATACAGATTCGAAAAAAAATAATGACGGCGATAAATGGAGTGAGAATAACATTAACGCATGTGCGACCAACTAAATCTGATATTTATTTAAAAGTATGGCTTTGCTCGTAAAAGACAACTAGCGTGTACATACTCTCAATGTCGTGATAAAACCACATAAATGAACAAGACCATTGGATAACTTTGAAGGTGTTGGATTAAATGGAATACGTACACGGATTTCGTGCACATATATAACCCAGGAGCGGTAGATAGGAGACATAATCGAACGAGAATTTAGTTATAATGCCTTCAAAGTCAAAGAAATAATCGCAGGTAGTCATCCCAAGCGTTCTATGTATGCATATTAAGTACTGGGGTTCGTCCGGGGTTTGGTATCGAATCAATGAGGATTTTCTTTTAAAATCTGGTTCGCGTATTTGTACGCTCTGTGAATCTAGTCGAGCTGAACTCGTGTTTGCCAGTAGATGAAAGAGCGGATAGATGCCTATGATCCGAACTAGTGAAGACTAATATAAAATTCCAATAATCCATATACCTGAGCTTCTCTTTATTTTTGTAAATGTTATTGACAATTAAATAAACAAGGACAATCTTACAACAGCATTCTTAATATAAAATGTTTTAAAAATAATACACTATGTACGTCATATTATGTATATGATTCATGTATTTATTAATTAAATATTTAGTGTATTAGTATTGACTAAGGCATGCATAGAGTTTTAATCTTATGAAGCATGGTGTATGAGATGGATTACGTAGGTTTATATCACTGGTATATAAGATGGTGTAAGTTGGTTTCTATGACAGAAAATCTCCTTGCAACTATTCATCTTTTTGGATCTGTAAAATTGCCTGCCAACTTTATTTAAGGCTGTAGCAGACTTAAACATTACAATAACATTATATATATTCTGCCTTCAACCTAACGACAAATACAACAAAACCATAGGACCATTGTAAGAATTCACAGTCGTAGCAATATTTAGATAGGTACTCGTCTTCATTAATGTTATTAGTATTATTGCAAATCTGGAAACTTAAGTTTACTTTAAGAGTTTAGCTAATATAATTTGAGATTAAAAATTTGCTTACTACTCAACGTTTCTGTTTTGTATGGACACATTGTAATTTTATTTGTTTGTTCTTCTCATGAAACCAGAGGCTCTGCTTTTGTCGACACTATGCAGTGTGTGATCACATAATTAAGGTACACTATCTGCCTAGACTTGGCATAGTGTTTTTAAAGAGAAACGAATCAAGCGGAATAAACATATTGATGTTAAAATGGCATATCATTCAATACGTGATGATTACAAAATATTTGTTCTAATTTATATACGACGAACATTATACTAGTAAATTCATAAGTGCGAACGGCAAACGAAAGGATTATATTTAAGAATGTGTCAGGTCGTTTTTGTTAGCAACTTGAATTAATTTGCTATGTGAACGTTAGAGGACACACTTAATACATTCTGTACAACTGTTTCAGGCTGGTTACGAGATAAAACGTCAAATTTTCACATCCTAAATTACAGCTATACCAAAATATATTACTCTCTCCAGAGAGAAAGATGAAAGCTACGTATTTCGTATTATAATTATAATATTCAATTAAACTAAGATTTGCCAATCAACTGATTCAGCAGATTTGTTAGAAATGCTTGCGTGTACGTTAAGAAAATATGAATTGTGGTATATAACGCAAATGTATCGTATTGGTGAATGACTTTTGTTTGGAATAAAATCAACTAATCAGTGGATTCAAATTATATGATATTATCCGACTATATGGTCTCAAACTAAGTACGCAATAATGTAAACATGATACATAATCCTAAATGTCCTATGCTGTGTCAGAAGTCTATGTTGTGACACAAATTTATAATTCCAGAATGTCCTCGAATGAAATATCAATAGGCCCAACATTCTAATTTAGACCAAACAGTAAATGTGCATTTTGTAACAACAAATATCATAACAAAAGTATTCATCTCATCTTATATATTAATACAACTTAATGCAAATGGGGAATTTCCAATTTTGATTATTTTATAATTGCATATTAAAAGCTAAGACAGATTAAGATGACCACGATGGTGGTCATTTTCCCATCGAAGTTTTAAACAATGCCACTTTAAATTACAATTTAAGGCCAGATAAACGTAAACAGCTTATAACTTGCAAACAAGACACAGTCACGACTTTTAGAACATGATCCAATTGTCATGAGTTAATATGACTGTTAACTTGAAGATCGTTTATATTTACTTTTCATCTCTAAAACACCAGATATCAAATTATGTTTCGTTCTGTTTTCATACAAAATAGATAAAAGTAAATAGATTCCACACATATTCTCTCGAATGTCATATTATCATGTTTCTTTGTGCATTAATGTGAGGATCCTACACATCTAGATGGAATCAATTATATATTGATTGATAATACATTTTAAACATTATTTGTATAATGTATGTTGTCTATGTATATTTTACCCAGTTTCTTACCGAGGTCTAATTATTTCATTAATATTCTTGGAAATAATTAAACACTGATTGTCTCAGACTCTTACTACAATAGTGGTTGTGATATTAATTATATATCAACGCTGGCTGATGTTGCGCTATGCTAAATTATAATACTGGCTTATGTTACTTTATTACACATTGCAACTTCGGCTTATACTAAGCTATCCTAAATTACAACGCTGGCTTATTTTACTCTATCCTACATTTCAACGCTGGCTTATGTTGAGCTATCCTAAATTACAACACTGGCTTTTGTTACTTTATTACACATTTCAACTCCGGCTTATGTTAAGCTATCCTAAACTACGCCGCTGGCTTATGTTACTCTATCCTACATTGCAAAGCTGGCATATAATAATCTATCCTACATTTCAACGCTGGCTTATGTTAAACTATCCTACATTGCAACACTACCTTATGTTAGACTATTTCATACTATCATGATTTTGTGGACTTACTACATATACATGCGGTTATTACAGATTACGGTAATTATTGAGAAATTAGTATGAAACAATGCTAGCAAAGTATTTTGATTGCACCATATAATGAAACTTATCATACATACATATTTTGAAAATATATACCAGACAAACATGTTCCATTAGTTAGTTAATTTTCTAAAAACATGTAAATTGTAACATGAGGTCAAGTAGAGGACGGTACATTCTTACTTATTTCGAAATTATACATTCGGTCTGGAAGATCTAAGCAAAATCAGCAACACTAGTGTGCTGTCTAGTATATCATTATGGGCTGGAATTTACTAAAATTATATAATTCCAGTTATTGTTTTGTGGAAATACAAAGTTATGATACATACAAATTGAAAAGTACGTGCCATAATCAAGACACCGTGCAAATTTAAGAATTACTAACGGACAGTGTTTACTTTAATTTAACCAATCTTAAGAAGTCATACATTTTGAATAATCTAGATACGAAATGTTCACGTATGCAGCAACAAGAAGAGAATGATCAACCTACTGTTTACCACATCTTATTTTATAATGCTAGTAACAGGCTTGCTAACTACAAATGGGATTTTATTTTATAATGCTAGTAACAGGCTTTCTAACTACAAATGGGATTTTATTTTATAATGCTAGTAACATACTTGCTAACTACAAATGGGATTTTATTTTATAATGCTAGTAACAGGCTTGCTAACTACAAATGGGATTTTATATTGGAAAACAAATGCCACCTTCCAGAATTAAATGTTTTTTTAAAAGAACAGTTGGTTCTCTTTTCGAAATCCATACTTGTGATTTGAGGCAAATTGGAGAATTATATAATGTATGATATATGGTATTTTGTGCTTTAACTTCTGATCATAATATATTGTATTCGTGTTGGGCTAGTATTTTCATTCTGACTGGAATTGTTCTCTCCAAATTATAAGTTATAACTATCTGGAATTACAAAGTGTTTATAAAATTACGTTCATGGAATCGAAACATTTCATTTATCCATAAATAGTAAATAAAGACACATTCATCGTTTGCAATATTGAGATCCAGCAGAACACTGGTACAGCAGCACGACTACGACACTCGCATGTTCATTATCACTTCCAGCTGTGGATTTATTTTGGAATACTCCTAATATTTATTCGACACTTGATACTTAAGATCTGTCTTAGACAGTCAATGATTATTTGCGACATAATCCACAATACCGTAGGATTTGTTTACATGTTTCAAATTGCATTCTAGGAAATACAAAATATGCTAAATTTGCCAAAGCCTGTTTATTTCACACTATGTTAATTGTATGTATTTGCGTGCGTACATAGGTGTATATAGTGCGTTTGTTCGACAGTTTTCTGGATGGATAGCATTCACGATGCTACGTAAGTTGCCTAGGTATATGGGTTCATGGATATATATATATATATATATATATATATATATATATATATATATATATATATATATATATATATATATTACGTCAAAAGTGCAAAAAGTATACCTACTAAAGCTTTGTTTTTTATAACTTTTAAACTGCAATATTTACGAACTGTTCTCTTTTCTGTTTCAGTGTACTAAGTGTCAAGGATGGCTTTCTGGCTGTAGTTGTGGTTTCCTCTGCCAGTGTGGCAGGAAGAAGTGACTGTAAGCATTTCTAGACGTAATATAATTTTGTTTTTCAGATTGAAGAAACGATAAATGTTACTTTAATGAACTATTTTCAACAATATACAACATTTTATGTTCATATATATATATATATATATATATATATATATATATATATATATATATATATATATATTTATATATATATATATATATATATATATATATATATATATATATATATATATATATATATATATATATATATGGCGCCATTAAAACAACAAACGAGCAGGAAAAAACCGCGTCGACATCATAAGTGTAACAAGTGTGCGCATAACAATAAACAACCCGATACATATCCACAGGACAAAAGAGAGCATGTATATAAAGTTATGTTTGGGCAGACAATAAAACAGGTTGGCTGAAAAGACAATACACAAATATTAACTCAGAAGACTATACGCACAAGTGTGCGGTCTTCTTTCCAATTTCACTGTGTTGATCAACTAACCTTTTCTCATAGTACATTAAAAGTAACCAATGCCAGGCTTTGGACCCAACTTAAGGAACGCTATCGATAGAAGATTGCTTGCGATGTACAACTGATGCCATTAACATCTAGCATTTCTCTTTTATATTCTGCTTTATGCAATATTTTGTATAACTCAATAATATGCTTGTTATCATTAAACATAAAGTTGTTATAGCACGCCTCCCCCCCTCGCGCGTATAGAGTAATACACATTCTGTTTAAATAAACCAACATTTGTTAAATAATCAAACCAACATTTCGTTTACATTTCACCACATGTGTGTATAGAACACCGCCGTGTATTGAGTAATAAACATTCTAGTGTAAAGCAGATGTCGCAATAATAAATAAGAAAATATATAAAGGCACAGAGAGAGAGAGAGAGAGAGAGAGAGAGAGAGAGAGAGAGAGAGAGAGAGAGAGAGAGAGAGAGAGAGAGAGAGAATTGTATAGTCAGTAGAAATGTTATTTAAACTAGAATAATGACTTAGACCAACTGTCAAGATATAGAATATTTTAATTAACTATGTTTAGTTCGTCATTTTGCTCAGATTCTAGGCCACAATTAGTTATATTTGCCGGTACTTTAATGTTTGAACATCCAGTGTATGTAGCAATGAACTTTCTTCATTATTGATCCTTTTCTCATGGTTAATTAATGCATGTGTCTAATATCGATTTCATTAATGTAAATAAAAAACGTGTTCTAAAGGAAAACAATGAATATATTTTGTGTGCATATCTGATTTTAAATAGCTACAAACGTGCAAGGAGCTAAGTTTTGTCAGTGGATACACTCGGCAGGGATGTGATTAATGAAAACAATCGGTCAATATATAGTGGCTTGTAGTATATATATATATATATATATATATATATATATATATATATATATATATATATATATATATATATATATATATATAATGAACGCTGTAAAATGAAATGTCAGCTACTAAATACACCGAGATCTGACGAAGTAAAGCTTAATGTACTTGCATCCTGCCCAAATGTCATAATATGTAATACGTATTTATTGTTTTCAAGTTTGATGGACGTTTCGTGCATAGCGAAGATGTCGCCAAAGAAGGGGAAGAGGAAAATTTCCAAACCTAAATATGTGTTTGATGTTAATAATAATACTAATATTAATAATAATGAGGACTTGGTATAGCGCCTAATCTTTCGAAGCTCTAAGTGCTTTAATAATGAACACAATGAAACACTAAACTCTGAATCTGAGATGCTGAAATTGTTTAAGAAGATGGTTTTTATAGATGTATTGGTGGATGCATTTTCAAATATGATTTGTGTGCATTAATAGTTAGGGGCATGGTTACGTAAATGCACCATTTAAGGGTTTCTTCGTGTAAATTATTAATTATTAATTTTATTGTATTATATCAATGATTAGAGGTTTGATTTTGTTTCTTTATTAATTAGTTGTTTGATTGCATTAAATGTTATGGCTTGTTTTCAAGAAAGAAAATTAACTGATGGCCATCTTGTAATTTAGATTTGAGAATATTCAGAATAGCTTCATATTACTCGACTAATTATTATTACGTTTCGTGCCACAAATTTTAGCAATTTACCAGTCAAACTCGGTCTACTAAAGCTGGTTTGCTAGAATAACGCCATTTCTGAATGCATTATTGTATATAAAAGAGACTCAAATTATGTTTCATTCTATAGATCATAATTTTCAGATTTTGTGATAATTTCCTTATTTAGTAGATGTAGCATAATTATGTTTTTTTTTAAAAGTCGTTATATTATGTGAAACATAACGTATGTATTGTAGTGATATATAATTGAGATCTATTATAATTACATGAACGTCTCTGTTTATGATTGAAACGTTTAAGCTCCATTTGGGTCAGTTTAAAGACAGTTAGGATAATTTGCATGATAATATAATGATATTTGTTTCATATGTATGTATGTATGTATGTATGTATGTATGTATGTATGTATGTATGTATGTATGTATGTATGTATGTATGTATGTATATATATATATATATATATATATACATTGTACAAGACTACAAGATTTATGATGGTATACACTAACGTGTGTACACGTAATGATACATTCTGTGTCTATCTATCTATCTATTTATCTATCTATCTATCTATCTATCTATCTATCTATCTATCTATCTATCTACCTATCTATCTATCTATCTATCTATCTATCTATCTATCTATCTATCTATCTATCTATCTATATATCTATCTATCTATCTATCTATCTGTATGTCTGTCTATCTATCTACCTACCTACCTATCTATCTATCTATCTATCTATCTATCTATCTATCTATCTATCTATCTATCTATCTATCTATCTATCTATCTATCTATCTATCTATCTATCTACACTAATGAGGTTGGTAAAGACTTACATGTGTAAATGAAATGATACTCTTACATAAATGCTTCTCTCTCTCTCTCTCTCTCTCTCTCTCTCTCTCTCTCTCTCTCTCTCTCTCTATATATATATATATATATATATATATATATATATATATATATATATATATCTATATATATATATATATATATATATATATATATATATTTACACTATTTAGGTTGGTAAGGACGTACATGTATAAATTAAATGATATTCTTACATAATTGCTAAAAGTCAGAAGCTTTTTTGAAACTATATTGGGGTACCTTGCTTAATACAAAATATGACCGAATCATGAACATATCTATTTGATTATGTGTAACATATGCAATCCACAAATGCTATAATATGCTGAACACCATGACTTTAACGTAATTATTCAGCAAGAAAAGATGGACTCAAAGAGTAAGTAGTTGGAAAATTAAAGCTAAATTCTTAGTGTGGCTGGAGAGTGGCTAATTAATGATGGCAACATATTGATTTTATATTAAGCCAGAATCAATAGCAGTAAATTCAATTTTCTTAAATAGAATTAATGCTGATAGACAGTTACATAGCAGTCTCACAATAACCTGACATAGGTCCATGGCATTGTCCATCATGAACTGAAAGACGGGTCCATGGTAGTGTTCATAATGAACTGACAGATGGATACATGGCTGCGTTAAGCATCATGTTGACTAGACATATAGGTCCATGGCATTGTCCATAATGACCTGACACATAGTCCATCGTATTGTCAATAATGTCATGATAGATAGTCTATGACAGTGTCCATAATGACCTAACATATAGTCCATGATAGTATTTATAACGACCTGACATATTGGTCCATGACATTGTCCATAAGAACATGACAGATTGGTCCACTGTATATTCCATAATGAACTGACAGATGGCAGTGTCCATAATAATGTGATTTTAAGGTCCATGATAGTATCCGTAAAGACCTGATCGATAGGTCCATGGTAGTGTGAATAATGTCATGAAAGTCTGTGGTAGTGTGAATAATGTCATGACAGTTAGTCCGTGGTAGTGTGTATGATGTCATGACAGTTAGTCCGTGGTAGTGTGAATAATGTCATGACAGATAGTTTGTGGTAGTGTCCATAATTACCTGATGTATAGGTTCATGAATATGCTCTGAGTGTCAACATCAGGCCTTGGTGTATAGTTAAAAAAAATAGTCAAATCCATCATTGGCTATGATATGATGCATCCTAGTTTTACATACATGTAAACATTATCAATTTTCAAACCACGAAATTAATTATGTCAGTTTTCAAGTAATAAACAACACACTAAAAATAAATGTAACCAGTATATGTGTTCTTGACTTCAAAGAAGAAAATTCTACAAGTATCTGTAAACACAGTTTCCACACTTGGTAAATAAAGGAATAAACATAGGAGTATCACTTACAGTTTCATTCTGGTTGATTGCTCAGGTAAACATAACAATTTTGAGACACAGAAAAATATCAAGAATTAGGTAAATTAAATGGCACTGCATTTCACTACACTGCGATTCTATCTTATCAGAGGACTGGCCTGATCCGTTAGCAATTGTATCCATAATGGTTATAACATTGGCAGTTTTAAGGCCTGTATGAATTTTTCCACTTGTACTATAGACGTACTCCACGCATTCTATTTTTAAAAAATTCATTGTTAAGGTTTATTAATGACTAATGTATGTGACAAATAAACCAAATGGAATTAAGAAGCAAGTTGTATGGAATTTGATGCAAGTTATTTAAATTAGTACATGTTTGTGCTCACCTTTAAAGACGACTCACACGTCACACCTCTGTCTTACTGAGTTCAAATAGAGGTTTGACCATTTAACGTACTTTGAATTTTTACATCATACAGGTAGTACATTATGTCTTGTGATGAGCATTGTCATTAAATCTCACAATAAATCCCAATGGTTGCATTCACTAACATCTGTGACAGCAAATGTCTGAAATTGTTTCAAATTATAATCATGGTGGGATATAGAAATTATATGCAATAAAACATGAAATCAGAGACTACATTGTTGTGTAATAATTGTTGTTTACAATAACACATGTAATCAGGGTCCACATGATTGTGTAATGCTTTGGTGTATGTACAGAAAAAGATGTATTCAGAGTCTATGTTATTGTGTAATGCTTTTCGTGTACACTAAATCCTGTAATCAGGGACTACATTAATGTGTAATGCTTTGTATGTACAATACAACCTGTAATCAGAGACTACATTAATGTGTAACGCTTTGGTGTATGTACAATAAAACCTGTAATCAGAAACTACATTAATCATTAATGCTTTGTATGTACAATTCAACCTGTAATCAGAGACTACATTATTGTGTAATGCTTTCGTGTATGTACAGAAAAACATGTATTCAGAGACTGCTTTATTGTCTAATGCTTTGTGTGTACACTAGATCCTGTAGTCAAAAACTACATTATTGTGTAATGTTTTGTGTGTATGATAAAACATGTAATCAGAGACTACAATACTGCATAATATTTTGATGTATGTACAATAAAAATTGTAATCAGAGACTATATTAGTGTGTAATGTTTTGTGTGTATAAAAGCCTGTCAGGAAATACCACTGGTATGAGATACCTCCCTTGAGAGACCTGGTTCTTAATAAAGTTCTTAAACTAGTGTTATGATATGTGAAGAGAGAACAATTGTTTTCTTGGCAGGATTGTTCGTTCAAGGCAGGTCTTAATGTTATGAATAAAGGAGTAGACTCGTGTTTACCACTATGCTTAGCTGTTAACTTTATTCCGTTCCTTGTAGCCATAAAAGGAGTAGGTGTTTTTATATATATATATATATATATATATATATATATATATATATATATATATATATATCTATATCTATATATCTAATGTGGATTTGTTTATCTGTGAAAAACAATGCTCAACTCCTATTAAATGACCTTGTTTAGTCTATATATATATATATATATATATATATATATATATATAGAGAGAGAGAGAGAGAGAGAGAGAGAGAGAAAGTACCATTTACAACAGCTCATTTTGAGTTTGCTTGTGTTTGCATAGATGGAGTATGGTGTGGGTTCAATAGTTTATTAGTTGTAAAAGGAATTAATATTTACCAGGTAGATTGTAATTTTGCTAGCTAGATTATTTTGTAGATTGAAATAAGGGGTGTAATTCCTAATTGATTGAAAGCGGACTGATTTTCTTGTGGTCATAAAAGTAGTTTATTTTACATAGGGTCTAAATTAAGCATCCAAATAATATTAAATAAAATGTGCATATATAATTGATTTGTTTGAATTGTGTGGATGGCAGAAGTGATCCGTGCTGTATATTGCATGATTATTGTTGCTGTTGGTCATGAATTGGAGGGAAGGGACAGGCATACTCCCATTTCACATGGTATGGTGTTCACTCATTTATAATGGTATATGTGGCGGAATACATGTTTAATTAAAACATGGGATGCAAAAATACTAGTATGATAAGTCGTTCATGGGATAAAACTCCACAGCCAGATAGTCTAGGCCAAGTAACCCATTTTCCAGCTTGCAATACACACTCATCCATACAAATCCCATTAATGGCCATTGTGCTTACATTTTTCAAAGCATCAACAATTTGTTAATTGGGATCAATATAATTCAGTAGGATAGGATGTCTAAACCAGGTCCAATATATTCCTTCAATGATCTCCTGTATATGATTGGCATTAAGCTGATGATCATGACCATGACATTTTAATGATTGATTAATAGGAATGATGTAACAGATGGACAATGGCATTGTAATGATTGATTAAAAGGAATGATGTAACAGATGGACTATGACATTTTAATAACTGATTAATAGGAATGATGTAACAGATGGACCCTGGCATTGTAATGATTGATTAATATGGATGATGTAACATATGGATCATGTCATCTTAATGATTTATTGATAGCTAAGCCATAACAATGTTTATCATTATTCATTAAGTCCAGAATTATCATGGGATGACGCGAGCGGAAATCCCTAGATTGGTCATTTCATAGATTGTAGCCAGTACCTTATTACAATGGTCCGGAGAGAGATTGAAAGATAAAGAGAGAAATTGTGAGAGGCCTTTGGACATTCTCATATTTTTTATCATTAACATTAATCAAATTTCAGAACATTATAGCATGTTTAAGAAACAATTACAATGACAATACATTCAATACATCACAGTATGTGTACCACATAGCCAACGAATTTACATTATAATGCTGACATGGTTTGCGACTGTATCATTAATAAAAACGTTTGATAAATCCCAAGGAAAGTGCACATATATTTTGTCATGACGAACCATACTTCTTTTCGGTTACTTGGTGTAATTTATATCGCAAGGCTTTAATCATGCATAAATTCCTTTTCTATCTCACTCGACATTTCTGCCCAGTTTTTCCCTTAAGCATGAGACGCGTGGTAACAAACATCAGAAAGGATTATAGTGAAAATGTGTAAAATATCAAATTCAAATAGGAAATTAGCATTACTAATAGTTTTTATTGTTACTTTCATGTCACTAATGATGAATGTTTAGAAATTTATCATTGTTCTAGAATCAACTGCAGACGGTTGGTATATCGTTTATATATGCATATTATTGCACCTTGGACAGATCTAAATTTGACAGATAGATAGATAGATAGATGGACAGACCTACAGACAGACATACAGACAGATATCAGATACATTAAAAATAGCATGGCTTTTATAGTGTTGGTATAAAGTAACTTCTACCAGAGTATTGGTAAATCAAATTGTGATTTGCCCATGGTGTATAAACACGGATAACAATTATGATTTTATAGCTATTATCCTCTCTAAACACAAATATGAATTTCTTGGAATATTACATTAATAAAGGAGAAAATAACAACAAAATGATTTACATGTAAAACACTTTTATTGACACTAACACTTTTATATCCAAATGTCAACCATACCCAATCCTGAAAATAAAACTTAATGAGCTCCATCCTGTGTAATCTGCTGTCACTCTGTCAACATTGCTTTTTTCAGTCTCTCCCTCTGGCAAAAGTCAAACTTTGCAACTCTGTGGAGAATGAAAACAATGAGATCATATAAGGAGTAATATAATAAGGCAACATTTAATCAAATAAACTGTGAGTTAATTGGATAGTTTGATCGAGACATGGCTGAGACATTTCATTCTGTGTCCAAATGTGAGCTTGTTAGGAAAGACAGATTTGTACACGACGAGCCTGATGATATACTGAAATTTATAGAATGTAAGCAGAATGAAAACACTTTAAAAATCACTTTCTGTACTAATGGCTTAAGTGAAAGGATTCTTATGGTCAAAAAATGTATTTAGAAATTTACACGAGATACACCCATCTGAATTGAATCAGCACCTGACTGGTTTTATACTCACTGTTCGGAGAAAAGATGGATCTGAGTTTCAACTAAACAGCTTAAGAAGCATCATCAGCTCCATTGATCGCCATCTTAAAATCAAGAAATATGCAAGTACAACCATGATAGGAACATACATAAATTTTGCATTAAAAAAGTGACATTCTTCGGGCTAAGCAAAAAGATTTACAATCAAAAGGAAGTAAACCTAATCAGAATCAACCGGTCACAGGAAGAAATAAATGCCTTTTATAGCAGAAAAGAAATAGTGATGGAAACACCTGAAGCCATTGTTAACACATTGTTGTTTGAGGGGAGTGACTGTAAATTAAAATCTGAAATGGAGGGATGTTACACTAAATAAATATGCTAATGGCCTAGAGCATTTTGAACTCACTCAAAGACAAAAACAAAGAACAGGAGACAATTTCAGAGACATCATATTAATCCTAAGATGTATGAAAACAAAAACAACAAAGAGAGAGATCATCTTGCTATCTACAAATGGTATGCTGAGCTAATACCAGCAGAATGTGGCCAATTTGAAGATCCTTTATATATTGCACCCAACAATATGGCAATCTCAGTGACTAACCCAAAATGGTTAGGGAAACAAGTCATTTGACTTAATACATTTGGATGCATAATGAAAAGAAAATTAAAGAAAAGACAAACATTACTGAATTAAGTTAACAAACACAAATAGCCGAAGGCACCTAATTTAGAAGAGACAAAACTGTTTCCATAAGTGATATCATGCAAATTTCAAGCCACAAAACTGTGCACAGCTGCTCAAACATTAGTGATAAACAGCAACAGATGTACTCCAATTACCTGGGTAACACTGGCCACCCTAGTAATGATGCTGTCAACCCCCACCCACACACTAAAGAAATTTCAAACTGCACAGCAACAGACTGTATTATATCAAATTTCCAAATATGCAATACTCAACATAATCAGATTATCAGTAACCCATTCTACGGATCGAATATCACCATACAAAATATGTTTGTCATGAACCTCGCACAAAATGAAAATGTGATCCATATCTGGGTCAGTTTCTTTCAACTTGGCCCACACAGTGGAAACGTAGGAAAATTATTGAATGTGGTTACACTGACAGTTAGTTATGATAGCGAAATATGGACAGAATGATATCATGAAATGTAGTTCGGGTTAATTTGTTTGATTACCTCTGGTTCCTTCATTATGTTGATGCTGCTGGCTTGTTTGTTTGTTTGATTAGGATTTATAACGTAGCTTTTTAACAATTTTTCAGTCATATCGCCACAATGCCTGCAGTGTGGCAGTTTATATTAACGACCAGCACTGGGGCATCATGCTGCAGAGATGTAACATGATGTTCTACGCAGTCACATTATTCTGACATCAGACTGACCATTCATAGCACTAACCTCTTAATGGTGAGCTCCAAGCGAAGCAGCTGTTATGACCATTTTTGTAAGTTTTTGGTATGACTCGGCCGGGAATCAAACCCAAGACCTCTTGCTTATACGGCGAACGCTCTAACCACTAAGCCATCGAAACGGTAATATGCTGCTGGCTTGAGTCGTATTGTTATCATATATACAACTGGCCGACCTGTTACTGTTCATGACAACAAATGCTGTAAATCTATATTTGCATGCAAATTATTAACAAAAAATGAAATTTAACTATCAGCCTTGTGTTTTCATTCCATGTAATACTGATAAAAGAAACATGTAGAAAATAATATGAATGACGTATGCAGGAAATTATGAATCAGTACAGAACCATTTAGTTGAGCGTACCTACAGCCGAGAGAGAGGTAAAGAGTTCATTCCCTTCACATGCACTGTTTATGGCTGTCAGTTTTATCTCCCATATAGAATGAAAATTTACATCTGGTATAAATTAAATATATGTTTGGTATGAACGCTGTATCAATGATATACCAATCATACAAATTTTTCATTAAAAGGTAGGTCGGCAAGGCTCTGCTTTTTTAATGAAATGTGGGATTAGCCATTGTTTTATTTGAATTGTCATTAGCCACTTTATTTAGTTTGGTCATATATATGTTGTTGCTGGTGTTCAGAGCAAATTAGATATCAAAAGATGGTACTGGCATTGGTGACATAACTATATGATTAAGTATACATCTATACATGCTTGTGACTCTTGACTGAATATTCTTTCTTCTCATACATGTTATTTAAATCATGTCCTTTATAATTTAGCACAAATACAACCTAAATGATTTGGTTCACTAATATTAAGGTAGGCTCTGCAATGTATCACTGAAGATGGGATGACAATTAATTTAAAGACTGGTCTATACTCTAAATTGTGCCTTGACCTTAATTGTATTCTTTCATACCACACACCATATTGTTACTCTTGTTATGATGTGTAAAGCATACAGAGACAACAATTTTCTCTACCTTCTTTTTGTCTTTCTATCCATAATTCATGACAATATAATTTTATACCTGAAGTAGTCTGTATATAAAGGACATACATGTCTTATGTGAGTTTTGTCAATAATTTTCAAGATTTATGTGTTAAGTTTCTTGTTTCAGCTTTTAACCAGAATGGCTCTATGACATGATGACAGTGCCATATTGTATCCAGTATTTCCCCGTGACTGTCAGCCTGTGATCTCTACAGCTCCATGACAGCTTCTAAAAAATATAGCGCCATGAAAGGGCCAGCCTGTGATCACTACAGCTCCATGCCAGTTTGACGCCAGTATGGCTCCATGAGTGTCAGTTTGTACCCAGCATGTTATTGAGGAAGGTTTGAATATTTATAATGTATCAGTGTCCAGAATGCTTTAAGCACATATTAATATGCAATTTGTAGTGATTTATATTATATCAATAACAATTATGAATCAGCCATTCATTTATGAAAATAAATTATTAATTTCCTATATATCAATGTATGAAACCTACTGTCATAACGCAATGCAATTATTTTATATTTGGCAAAGTAAGATTAATAAATTAAACAGATACACAATAATATGTCTTTGTATCTCTTATCCAGGAACTATGTTAAAAGAGAATATTGCTTTATTTTGATAATATGTGATACTGTTTTGTACCTGTACTGGGCATTTAAAGAGTATTTTTAAGACTTATTTTGCATTTTGTTATCTATTGAAGAAGTAGAGCAATATATGTTAATGCCCACGATATGCTCAGTGTGGTGCAATGTCGATGATATACTCAGTGTGGTGCAATGTCGATGATGTGCTCAGTGTGGTGCGATGTCGATGATATGCTCAGTGTGGTGCAATGTCGATGATATGCTCAGTGTGGTACATTGTCGATGATATGCTCAGTGTGGTGCAATGTCGATGATATGCTCAGTGTCATGCAATGTTGATGGTATGCTCAGTTGGTGCAATGTCGATGATATGCTCAGTGTGGTGCAATGTTGATGATATGCTCAGTGGTGTAATATCCTTGATATGATCATGTGTGGTGTAATATCATTAATGTCATCAGTGTGGTGTAATATCATTGATGTGATCAGTGTGTTGTTTAATATCCCTGATATGATCAGTGTGGTGTAATATCCTTGATATGATCAGTGTGGTGTAATATTATTGATGTGATCAGTGTGGTGTAATATCATTGATGTGATTGGTGTGGTGTAATATCCTTGATATGATCAGTGTGGTGTAATATCATTGATGTGATCAGTGTGTTGTAATATCATTGATGTGATCAGTGTGGTGTAATATCCTTGATATGCTCAGTGTGGTGTAATATCCTTGATATGATCATGTGTGGTGTAATATCCTTGATGTGATCAGTGTGGTGTAATATCATTGATGTGATCAGTGTGGTGTAATATCCTTGATATGATCAGTGTGGTGTAATAGCTTTGATGTGATCAGTGTGGTGTAATATCCTTGATATGATCAGTGTGGTGTAATATCATTGATGTGATCAGTGTGGTGTAATATCATTGATGTGATCAGTGTGGTGTAATATCCTCGATATGATCAGTGTGGTGTAATATCATTGATGTGATCAGTGTGGTGTAATATCATTGATGTGATCAGTGTGGTGTAATATCATTGATGTGATCAGTGTGGTGTAATATCCTTGATATGATCAGTGTGGTGTAATAGCTTTGATGTGATCAGTGTGGTGTAATATCCTTGATATGATCAGTGTGGTGTAATATCCTTGATATGATCAGTGTGGTGTAATATCATTGATGTGATCAGTGTGGTGTAATATCATTGATGTGATCAGTGTGGTGTAATATCATTGATGTGATCAGTGTGGTGTAATATCATTGATGTGATCAGTGTGGTGTAATATCCTTGATATGATCAGTGTGGTGTAATATCATTGATGTGATCAGTGTGGTGTAATATCATTGATGTGATCAGTGTGGTGTAATATCAGTGATCAGTGTGGTGTAATATCAGTTATCAGTGTGGTGTAATATCATTGATGTGATCAGTGTGGTGTAATATCCTTGATATGATCAGTGTTGTGTAATATCATTGATGTGATCAGTGTGGTGTAATATCATTGATGTGATCAGTGTGGTGTAATATCAGTGATCAGTGTGGTGTAATATCATTGATGTGATCAGTGTGGTGTAATATCCTTGATATGATCAGTGTGGTGTAATGTCGATGAGATACTCAATATTGTGTAATGTTTATGATATACTCAGTGTTGTGCAATGTATATGAGATACTCAATGTGGTTTGATGTCCATGATATACTCAATGTGGTTTAATGTCCATGAGATACTCAATGTTGTGTAATGTCCATGAGATACTCAATGTGGTTTAATCTACATGATATACTCAATGTAGTGTAACATTTAGGATATACTCAATGTGGTGTAATGTCCATGCTCTGCTCAAGGTGGTGTAAAGTCTATGATATATTCATTGCGGGCCAATGAACATATCATAGACTTTACACCACCTTGAGCATTGTATGGGATATTTGATAAATGTTATGGAGAAAGAAATGAAAGCATTTCAACCTCCATCTTTCATTTAAATTATTAGGTTAGCATCACCCATGTTTGAGTATTAATTCTAAGTATGGACAAAGATTATGTAGGTTTAGTAAATGCCATACATTATTCCTATTTTATATCTATATAATCTGTATGATGCCATTTTCCCTCTGGATAGTAAATATGCAGCCAAGAATGTTGGTTATTCAAAATGATAGCTATCCTGTTTACATTTATTTTCATTTCCTGAGGCAAAGTGTTGTATTATATAGCATGAGTATTTGTTCAATACCTTAGATCACTAATCCAGTATAGTGAAGTCTAATAGATAACTTTTATGACACTTCATAAATCAATACCTTATATTAATAATCCAGTATAGTGAAGTCTAGTAGATAACTTTTATGACACTTCATAAATCAATACCTTAGATTACTAATCCAGTATAGTGAAGTCTAGTAGATAACTTTTATGACACTTCATGAATCAAAACCTTAGATTGCTAATCCAGTATAGTGATGTCTAATAGATAACTTTTATGACACTTCATAAATCAATACCTTATATTACTAATCCAGTATAGTGAAGTCTAATAGATAACTTGTATTACACGTCATAAATCATTTGACTCACACTACTTAGAATTTGTCAGAAAAAGAGGTAGTGAACCAGATGAAAACTAACTCCTCAGTTGTAAAACTTTAGACCAGACATTAGTTTCTATCTTCAAAAAAATGTTAAGGAATTCTTAAAACTTAAGGAAATTCACACTGAAATATATAGCCACCCCCACAACTAAATCAAAATAGTTTTATGATTGGAATTTGTTCACCTTCTTAGCCAAAGTTTCTCGAAACATCTTTCATTCATTGAAAATCTTAGTTTGAATTTTCTGCATTGTATCCTTCATCGGATGCTTCTCAAGTTCTTGTAAGTTTTAAATCTCAATAAAGTCAGCAACTTCTTTCCTTCCTGTCAAGAAACATTTCAAAACAAGTATTAAATATTAATTTCACTTTAGTTTTCAAAATTCTGCAACAATGAAGTAATTTCACAACTGATACTTTTATTTAACAAGATTTTAAATTTTAAGTTTAAAATTTGTCAAAGATAATCACGCCACTAAATTGTTGCAGAATTTATTGTCAATGACAGATGTGTTTCCTTTCAGAAGTCAGTTTTAACAAAGTATACAATCTTACCCATAATAAATCATCAGGATAGTCAGCCCTTATTGTGAGCATATAACCAGCACACTATTTGGAACTTTCCTCCGTTTGTGGTTCATTATTTATAATGATACTAGGTATATTCACAATTAGCAATAAAGAATATAGTCAATGTGAAATTATAAGACAATTCAAATCAGAAAACTTGTACAAGTTTCATTAAGAGAGTTGGAATAGATAAGTGCTTCATTTGCATATTCTGCAGAAAACATCTCACACAATATGAACCATAAGACAATATGATTAATCACTTCTGCATTCCTACATGATCATATCAACCATAAGACAATAGTATTAATCACTTCTGCATTCCTACATGATCATATCAACCATAAGACAATATGATTAGTCACTGCAACATTCCTACATGATCATATCAATTTTAGGGGGCCATGATAACCCATTTGGTAAAGCGTTTGACATGCACTCTAAAGGTCACAGGTTCAATTTCTTCTGCCTGGGTCAGTCCAAGTTAGCTGCACTTAGCTACCATGTTCTAATTATGATATAGACAATTTTGACTGTTTTCATGTCATGCAGCTTAATGATATCACATTTAAAAATGTGAATTTCACACACTGTTAGAAAAAGACATTGTCTTAACCTAACTTCTCCTTTCTTATGTTAACAACTCTGATTACACAAGTGTATGTACTGCAAATAGTTTTCATCTTTTGCAGAATGTGCTTAATAGTATGCAAAATATAGAATTTTCATAATATATGTATATTTAGCAACTTATCGCATAATCATGATAATCATTAATGTTAAAATGAATAACTGAATAAATTCAATAAGGCTGCAATGTTTACACACATAAATGTTTTAAAATATATTTGCTACCTGTAAACATTTAAAATATAAATTTGCAAACATGAAAATGAATATACATGCGAGTCAGTCAAATCAAAACCACCAGCTACAATTAAAGAATATATTTTCAAATTTGGTAATATGGCTTCAATTTTCACAAAAAATTTACAATTTTCATATCTAACATAGGATCACCAGGAAAAAATCCAAATTGACAATAACTGGTTGTAATGTACAATGCACAGATTCACTTCCTAATAATGCTGATTAAGGTTTATGTTAAGTATTTGCTGTTCCAAAGTTGGTTTGATTATCTTCCTATTCTAAATTTGTGGTCCATCACACATATGGGTGTGCCAGAAAGGAAAAATATAGGCAAATTGTTTACAAGTTAAAGAACAAATATCAGCATATTTGTTCCAGGTGAATGGCAATTGGTCCAATCTAGCCAATTCCTCATAATTTAACTATTTAATTTCACTTACGTTACATATACATGACTTAAATGGAATATACAATTGTACATTTTTAGGAAATTTATACTTATATTAGAATCAGAGATTTGGAATTCACTTTTGCTAAATTGATTAGTGCTTATTAAATCAATTAATAATATAGTGCATGCTATCTGTTATTGTCCCATCTACAATTAATTGGTTTGGGATACTGCTGTTTCTATCTAGAGTAAAATCAATCAATCAGGATTTATCACATTTCATTTGGATTTTCTGCCTTTTCCAAAGATATTTTATAGAAATTCTGTTAGTAGCCTGGATCTGAACAGTGCATCTTTTACATGAGAGTTTGTGGACGTGTTAATTCTTGAATTTATGATAATAATCTCTATTCTGTCTTGCTTCATGTTTTCTGTCATAAGCCTTGCAGGCTTGATGGGCTCTTTTACATTGTATAAACAAATGATTAGGTAGTTTGCTAAATCAGATTTAAAAAAATCATAAGCAGTGTATTTTTGAAAAACATATATAGGAAATGACCTTATGATTTGCATGTCATATATCCTTAATATTTACTTTGTGTAATATGTTTGGATATAATATTATGCTAATTAAAGATCCAAATCATATTCTAATAAATGTTTGGATGTAAAATGTACCAGATAGTTTGAGGGGCCCCGAGTGGCTGAGTGGTCTAAAGCGCTGTCCGTTACGGATCACTGCCATCTCACCTCTGTCTGCAAGGGTTCGAGTCTAAGATTTGGCTAATGTAGTTATGTGAGAAAGCTGATCCAAATTCTAAGACACATCTAAATGTATTTTAAATTACATTACAGGACTTACAATAAATTGTTTTGGAAACACCACAATTAACAATATGTCAGAAAATCTTGATTAATGAAAATTAACTGAAACATGCATACATGTGATTAAGATTAGCAAGGCAGGCAAGCAAAATGAATACTTTGTAAATAAAGAGCATGGTTAAATTTTGCTTGATTTTGAAAAAGAAAGAATCTTGTTTGGGTGTATCAACAGTTTGTCTAGTTCTCTGCTCTTTTGACATCTCATTTGGCAGCATACTGTTAAAACAACTCCGGGAACCAGACTCATCAAGAAAACAAAGCATTGATGAAATATGCATGTTATCACATACAATTTTCCATAGATTAGACATTTTAAAAATAAATGTTATTTGAACACAATAACTGATCACTTCATTACAAAAGGTATGTTATTAAAAAATATTGACATGATTGTAAAATGAGGATTTGGGCATTAAACACCCTAATAACACCCATGCAATTTGTTTTTATGTTTAATCAAATGTTTTCAATTTGTGGAGGTCCCTCAGTAAAGTGTCTTCTCTTATTGTGAGGTCTATGTTTGTGGACCAAATTGGATGTGAGTTATCAAGGCAAATATAATTGATGTACCTTATAAGGTTTCGCTGAATTGTCTAGACAAGGTATTTGTCAAAATATTCAAGTCAAAAGTTAAAAATGTGCCTAAAAATTTGCAATTGCTGCAATGACCAGAATATCCAACCAAGTCACCTATATATATCATGCAGATATTAACTAATTCCATTAGTCTAGAACAGTGGTTCCCAAAGTGGGCAGTAGTGCCCCCTTTGGATCAATGGGTTTATCAAGGGGAGGGTGCACTAATGCATGTTATGGAATAAGGTAGGGTGTGCTGAGGAGAACCATGGTGGCAGTGGTCCAAAAAAGGTTTGCGAACCATTAGTCCAGAATGATTGTTGGTGTTTTCTTGCACAATCATGATAACAAGCTTTTTGGGATGGATGTATGGAAGATTAATTATACCAAATCAAGATATCACACTGCATAATAAAACAATTTAAATATGCCTTCTCTGATTCAATTATCACTTTTTATCATATTAGTAATTATTTCATAACTGTAGTAAACGAAAAATATGAATGCATATCACGTTCAATAAAGCCTACATGGAACAATATCTACCTCATTCCCTCATGCTAATAACAGAAGTTGCTGTGAACTTGTTTGTGCTGCAAGGTTCCATCTCATCCTCATCTGAAATAGATAACATATAAACATATCTGATATTTCGGCAGGCTCTATTTGTTCATATGCTAGAGTGAGTTAGAACTGATCTTCAAATTAACTTTTAGTTAAATCCAATAAAAATGCACAAAGAAAAAGCTTTACAAATAATATGTCATATCACTAAAAGTCTGCAGTGTTACAGTTTATAGTTATGTCTAGTTTAAGGGCATCATGTCACAGACACATAGCATCAAGACCTAACCAGTAACATTATCATGACACTATGTCAAACAGTCTTAACACTATCCTCTTAAAGTTGAGTACCTAGAGTGGCAACTGCTTGTAAAAATTTTACATGACATGGCTGCAGTTTAAACCCATGGCTAATACATCAAGGCAGATGCTCTTACAACTCTGGCCACCGGAATAGTGACAAATAATTAAAAAAGGAAACGTAGCAAAACAATACTGAGATCAAGATCCTTAGCAGTCAATAAAATATTTTATGGCACATGTAGTTATCCAATAAATTAAAGGAAATGACTAATACATTTTCCTTTTGACTTGTTATGTAAGGTAATATTTTATTATGTGACTTATTTTATCAGGAGTTTCTCCTTCAAATGTGATCCATTCTTTTTAAATCATGAACCCTCCAGTTTTGCTTCTTGAGTATTCTTAGGATCACAACAATCAAAAATAGCAACAATGTATACGGCAAACAAAGATTGGCATGTACTATTGCACAAAAGTAAATAAAGAAATATATATATATATATATATATATTTCTTTATATATATAATTATTGGCATATATAATCTAGTATGTGCTTCAAAGTAATGGTCAAAACTGGCTCAATTATATGCCTAAATTAATTTCAGTATTTTGTGAGTTGCTATGGAGATTTTTCATGTACTGCTTCCCTCCTATATCAAGCTCAAGATACAGAGATGTGTTAAATTGTGGGGGACACTGACTGTTCAAGGACAGAAAAGATGCTGGGCTTACTCATGGTACAACAATTTAATAGTGATAACTAAAGTATTATGATCACCATGCTGGTTGTCAGATTGGTACAATTTTCATTTAGAGCTATGCTCATGTCATAGGAAGTCTTTTATTAAAGGTCCAATACTGATTTGACTATTCACTCAATATTGATACAATCTTCAAGATGACCAGTATAGTGACCATACTGAATGTCTCAGAGGCAATACTTTCATTGATGACCATTAGATTTCATTACAAAACAAAACAGTATGCAATGTTTTGTGACTTCACTCATCAATAGTGATAACAAACAGCTACTAATTGATGATGTCTAGTCAGTCAGACAGACAGACAGACAATAGACTCTTGATATTAGATGTTGAACCATAAAATGTATAGGCATTCCATCAGTAAATATTATCTGTCCTTACACTCAACTTCCTAGTCTTGAATGACTTCTGCCTTGAGATCAGTTTCAAGATGTGTTTATGGTTTTCATCTGCCACAACATATCTGAAGCAACAAGAAAACAACCATGAACTGCATACAATATGGAGGACAATCTAGGATATAGGCATATATACAGACACACATACACATATGTTTGTTATGTATCAGTTTCATCATTGAAGGATTGACTAATAATTGTAGTTATATACCAAAAAGGCATGAATACAACAATTGTGATCAGCATGGTTTAAATTAGCTGCATCCTTGTGTACATTTAAAGTCGTCATTAAACATGACACTGAGACTTAAATTTACAGTCTTATATAGAAAATAATGTAACAATGAATGAATAACAATTCATATGATGCTTGCATCAGACAATCTGATATCATCTTACTGTATCCACACAGTCTGTCTAACAGCGAATCATTGTTTTGGAAGTGGGTGGGGTGGGGAATACCTGCTATTCCTAATGATTGTGATTTTTGCCTTGGGACTTTTGAGTCCTGACAATCAGTTGGGACTTTTATATATGGACCCACTAATACTACCATGGATGATGGCATGGTTGGTTGGTTTGAAGTGTTTCTAAATAATGTGATTTGAGTAAGTTTTCTCAGAGAAACATAAATTGCTTCAAAATCCGATTTTACTTAAACTAGCATGTATTATATATTCTCTTTTGAAAATATCTAGTAGTGCTTGAGACTAAAACAGGATCTTGCATGGCTGCTGTTCTCCACCCGACTAAGTGGCTTGGAATATCAGAGCATAAACTGGACAATCTTATCCAGTACAGCTAAAATCTAAAAACTCACAACACCTGGCAGTACCAATGTAAAGTAATAGACAAAAGTTATTGTGCTTTCTTTAAAGTAATGAACAGGAAAAGATGATATTTTTTGATGTTTTTGTGAGACAGGTATCATGAGGTGGCAAGGCTAATATTAATGTAATACAATTGGGGCAATCAAAACAGAAACTGAGATACATGCAAATATTTGTAATACAGTTATTGGAAAATAAATTATGAATCATTATAACCTACTTTTGACACAAATTATTGTGAATATACATACAACAGTGTCTGAAACAAATTAGACCCACATTTCATAAACATACAAAAAACAGTGTGAGAAAATCTGAGCTAAAGGCAAAAACCTAACACGGATGCCTACACAGATGATAATAACTTCAGCATAGCAATATAGTTTTGAATTTGCATTGCAGACAGGACAACAGTTAATATTCAAGATTGAAAGAAAACAAAATTTTTATCAAATTTGTTGGAAGACCAGTTCTTAAAATGAAAGGATAAACAATTATTTTTTTCCATGCATTCAAACTGTTACCACAAAAAAAAGACATGAAAAATTAATGACCAAAAAATACAACTTGTTGACAGCACTATTACCTTCTGATTTACACCATACCAGAAATGGATCAGATAAATTATTCCAAGGAGCTGAATCCCATGGACTTGAAAAGAAGAGGTTCTCAGTCATTTCTTCATAGTCTCCTGCATAAAAGAAGTATGATATTAGTCAGTGACACAAGATACTGGGACCCTTAATTTATAATATTAAATTTTATTTTATTTTTAAATCTTGTAAATAACCAATGAAAATAACCCAACAAGTGACAATGACAGAAAAACTATTTTAGCTCTAAATATCACAATCAGATAGCCAATAACTTCAGATTGTCTGCTCTTGTCAGTTTTAACACTTTGTATTCAATAGGTCCAAATAAATGTGATTACCTCAAACTGACATAATGATGCATGTTACTGATTAGTTTTACTGATGATAACAGTGGTAAGAATACCAGAAACACGAGTGAAAGGGAATAGTTTGAAATCCTAAAACTGGATCAGCCCAGGTCAGCTAACATGGTTAAACGGAACAGTTTGAAATTCTAAAACTGGATCAACCCAGGTCAAATACTGTGGTGAAAGGGAACAGTTTGAAATTCTAAAACTGTATCAGCCCAGGTCAGATACAATGGTAAAAGGGAACAGTTTGAAATTCTAAAACTGGATCAGCACAAGTCAGCTAACATGGTGAAAGGGAACAGTTTGAAATTCTAAAACTGGATCAGTCCAGGTCAGACACCTTGGTGTCTTAGGGCATATACTTTACTCCAATTCCATTAGATGTTTCAGAATTTGCATGCTGACAATCAATATTTAGCATAGTAGAGTAGTCATTTTTAACCAAAGTTGAATGATCATCCTATTTTGTTTATTGGAGCCATGTCTAATCCTAGCTTTTTTCAAATCAATTCCAATGTAGCATCGTTCAATGATGATCTGAGTTATTTGCTGTCTCTTTTTCTTAACTGCATTTGTTCTACCACAAGAGTAATCCTTTGCAATTGTACTGTCTGGAAAACATTTTAGAAATAAATCACGAACACTAGCAAATTAAAAAGAAAAGGTTCATTTCTAAAAGAAATTAGTCAAACAAAATAGATAAGAATAGAAGTTTCTTCAATGACAGTCCCATGATAATATGGCTAAAGATTCAGAAGATGTAGTGAAAATAAGATTTTGAAGAGCAGCACCAGTTTCATATAGGACATACTATACTATGGGATAAATGTGTGTGTAACGTTTCATGGCAACCCTCCATGTGGTTTAGGAGGAGGAGTGATGAGAAACTTGCACTAATGGGCTGATGGATGGTATACAATCTATTCTGGTCTATGAGTTACTACATAACACCACTGTGACATCATTGGTAATTCATTCATCAAAAAAGTGCATATTATCTACACGCATATCTAACATCATTAGTGTTTCATTCATAAATATATGGATATTAAACAATAAACAAAAGGCCCTGACCAATGCCAACATGCCATAACCAACACTTACAGACCCATTTAACATCATTGGCAATTCAGTCATCAAAACAGTGGCTATTACAAAACACATAGAGGAACATACAACATTATTATTTCATTTATAAGAGATTAAGAATATCTGTAACAAGCCCAAAAGTTATGTCATTAATAATGGATATTTATCCCCATGTTTCAATTTGGAGAGAGGTTGTTGCCAGTAAGACCATTTAGAACCATACTTATTTATCATAGGAATTGTACTTCTCACAAAATAAGTGGAAATAAGACAAATATGGAGTTCAAATTAGATCAGTAAACTTAGAATTATGTTTTTTTTATTACTAGACAGCTGTTATTTGTCCTTGAAGACAACCAAGCAGATTTTAAATGACTTTGCCTTGGCAAATAATCAAATTTTTTATATCAAAAGCTTTTTGGATTGTAAATAAAACAAAATTCTAATGGCGAAACAAGTCCTGAAATTGATATTAAATGGTCAGGTGTATTTTACTTTTTGAATTTGGAGTTTAAGTTTGAACTTAATTTTTTGACAACTTTGAAAGAAGTAAAGAAATGTCTTGGCTGGGGGGGGGCAAACAAAAATTCTCCCATAATGGAAAAACTACTTTGATAAAGTCCTAAATTTTCCTAAACTACTGTCATCTTTCATCTTTATCCTATTCTACCAAGCCAGCCTCCCCAAACAAATAACTGAATACATTATTTTGTAGGTGTATTTGTGGTGGCAAAAGCGATACTCTTACAGATCCCTTTAAGGAAGGTGGATTAATTATGATTCACTTGCACTAATTTATGTGTTTATATATAACTTTTTCCAGATAAGGCGTGTTATGGCAAAGACTGGTTTCTGAAAATGTATTTAGAAAATGCTTGGGTAGCATTAGCGTGGTGGGGATAAACTATCTCATTGTGATAGATGTAGTAGCAAAAAAATATATCATCAGATCTGTGTGTACTTTAAATCAGCTATTAATTGCTGTTTTAAATTGAATAATAGCAGAGTTTTACCAAATCATATTTATTACTTATTGTTGAGTGATCCGAATGCACCTAAGATGAAACCACACTCTTTCTGAATTTCCATGTGCATTTATAACACCACTCAGAACAGTGGTTAATAACCTTTTGGACACAACCATGGAAGATATATTTATTCTGAGCCTTGTGACTCTAAGTCTGTATCGTTTGAACTTTTACCGCCATGAAAACATATCCTGCTGACTGTTCTTGACCCTCCAGAAAAGGCTGACAAATCATGGCTCTTAAAAACAAATGGGTAGAGAACAATTACTTCTTGGCCTTACACCATATTTAGTGGCAATGAGACATCAGCTGATCAGTAAATTAGTGCCCTATAAGTAAATTTGTTGTTAGCCACCTAATATATTGATGTACATTCATAAGGGCATATATTATTTGTTGTTGTTGTACAGTTGTTGTTGATGTTGTTGCAGGGTTTAATGCCATATTTCAGCACAAGATAGGCTACACATGGGGGTCATTAAATGGTGGAGTATAAATAAGGGATAACCCAGGAAAGATCCAATGACAATTGAAAAGCTACTGGCAAGTTTTCTCACATCTCAACATTGGCTGAATCTGAGACTTGAACCCACAGAGATAGTGGTTAGATGGCAGTGATCCATAACGGTGAGTGCATTAGACTACTCAGCCACTTGGTGACCCCCTCATGTATTAGTAATATGTCAAATATAGTAACATTGTACCCATGAACCAGGATTAATAACACATTATGTAGGCATGAGATGCACACCACTGACTCTGAATATTATTAGCCAATGATCGCAATGACCATGCCATTGGGTCAAGATATGCAGCTATGAGTGAGACTTACTATCCAGAAGTCATTATTTTTGTCTTAACATAACATGGTTTCTTGGCTTCTAGACCCCTCCCCTAATAATAGGTTTCTTTATTATCCTTAGAGCAAGACCTCCATTGAGTTTTATCAATGATCTTAACAAAATCTATAACAAAACTAAAACAATCTATAACATAACGTTTGTGCAATTTAAGGCACAAAGACCTTGACCACTGACCCCAAAAAAGGAGGCCTCTTGAACGTTTTTAGTGTCAACCATTGTCAACTTTGGCTGTGCTACCCAATCTTGAACTGATGGTATTATGCAATTAGAAATTATGTGTTGTATCAATCACAGTTATCATGACCTCTTTGTCCCCAAATCAGCCGTCTTCTTTCTAACCCACCCATAGCGTTATCCATACACAAACTTTCTATCCATATCGTTATCCATACACAAACTTTCTATCCATATCGTTATCCATACACAAACTTTCTATCCATATCGTTATCCATACACAAACTTTCTATCCATATCGTTATCCATACACAAACTTTCTATCCATATCGTTATCCATACACAAACTTCAGCTTAGGCGTATGGCTGTAACTGAAAGTTGTAGGCAGAAACCATTTCCGTATTCAGACACAATGATCATTGATCTTTCAATTTCAAAATCAATAGGCTTCTAAATTACACTATGTGCACTGTGCAAGCCCCATGTCCATGCAGCTAAAGTTATTGATATCATCTGAAACTATTCTTTAGCTTTCTTTCACATTAGTCTTCACCTTTAACCTTTGGACCACAAAATCAAAAGTTCTTTTCAAATACAAGTTATCTGCAAAATTTAGTAATGTTAGATACTGGAGAAATACTCACTGGAAATGTAAAGGCAGTTTTGCGTCCCCTGAATGTTAAACAAGTTTGGCCACTCGGATCATAGAACATAGCTAAGGTTCAAAATTGAGCATCCAAAGAGAAACAACAAAAATGAAAGCAGAACAAGACAAGAAGAATTGCCATAATGTATCACATTCCTTGACTCTTGTCAGAAGATTAACATTAAAACACTTATAATTTCTTTACAAGTACAACAAGCTCGTAATCATGTTCAATTCACTCTTTAGTCCATCTTTAAATTTTGGACCAGCAATGTATGTCTGAATTTTCTTGTCAAAACTAAGCAAATCTGAGATGAAGAATTTCCATAAACATGTCTAAATTCCAATACAAACTACTTCTTTAAAATTGGAAGATGGAATAGTGAGTCAACATGTTCTTGAAAAGCCATGTGTGTGTGTATGTGTGTATTGGATTTTGTGTGTGATTTGGAACATGGAATAGTGAGTCAACATGTTCTTGAAAACCATTTGTGTGTGTGTGTGTGTATAATTGGATTTTATGTGTGATTTGGAACATAGAATAGTGAGTCAACATGTTCTTGAACACCATTTGTTTGTCTAATTGGATTTTTAACTAATCTTAATCACTTATGCCATCATACTGCCATGCTGTATGCAGTGTGGAAGTTTGTAGTAATGTCTAGCACTGAGGTATTCTGACACAAGTATGACCAGTCTTAACACTAACCTCTTAATGCTAAGTGATATGTGAGGCAACATTTGTAGAAACCTTTGACATGACTTAGCTGGGGTTTGAACTCATGACCTCCCACATCCAAGGCAGACACTCTGACCATTAGCCAGCAGAGCAGTAAAACATCATGTATGGTGTACAGGCATTACTATAATTAATGTCTACCTCAATCATTCAAATTCAGCAATAGAAAAAAATGGTGTATTATGTGATGCATTTGCAAAATGACAGAACAATATGGATTCCATCAGAGATATCAACCCTGGTATGCATGATTGGGGAAAGGGGTTCCATGACTTACTGCCAGAAAAATGATGGGGGAAACCATGTATTACTGGCATTACAATGATGGGGAAATCAATGCCTTACTGCCATAACAATGATGGGGAATCAATGCATTACTGCCATAATAATGATGGGGGAATCCATGTCTTACTGCCATAACAATGATGGGGAATCCAAGACTTCCTACCATCACATTGATGAGCGAAACCATGTATTACTGCCATAACAATGATGGGGAATCAATGCATTACTGCCATAATAATGATGGGGGAATCCATGTCTTACTGCCATAACAATGATGGGGAATCCAAGACTTCCTACCATCACAATGATGAGAGAAACCATGTATTATTGCCATAACAATGATGGGGAATCAATGCCTTACTGCCATAACAATGATGGGGGAAGCCATGTACTATTGGCATAACAATGATGGGGAATCAATGCCTTACTGCCATAACAATGATGGGGAAATCTTGTATTACTGCCATAACAATGATGGGGAATCCAAGACTTCCTACCATAACAATGATGGGGGAAGCATTGCCATAACAATGATGGGGAATCAATGCCTTACTGCCATAACAATGATGGGGAAATCATGTATTACTGCCATAACAATGATGGGGAATCCAAGACTTCCTACCATAACAATGATGGGGAAGCCATGTATTATTGCCATAACAATGATGGGGAATCAATGCCTTACTGCCATAACAATGATGGGGGAAGCCATGTACTATTGCCATAACAATGATGGGGAATCAATGCCTTACTGCCATAATAATGATGGGGGAAACCATGTCTTACTGCCATAACAATCAGTGTTAAAAAAGATCAGTTAAGACTGATGATGAAAGTGCATACTGAAATTGTTGCACATCTTAGAGTCAATTAGAATATTGCATGGCTATTTCCATCAAGCTAAGAAATAACCTCATCATAGATGTTGGAACACATACGATTGTGATGGGTTTGGTGATTTGTCTTTAGGAGAATACAAAGCAGAGAACCAGACTAGCAGGAATGCTTTGATGGTATCACAGTACCAATTATTTTTCCATAGACCTCAATGCTAATATTTGGAGAGATAAATAGATTTTCTATCCTAATTTAGCGTGCATCTCACACACTGTTATAGAGAACAATGTTAAATTGTCAATTTAACGATGACAAAACCAGGTACTCCATTGCATTTAAGAGAGATAACTCTGCTGGAACTAGACAGGGGTATGAGTTATCTAGTCACAACATACTTATTTTCAGTCATGTGTATCACATTTTCAAAAAATCATAAAAAATACAAAATATGATCTAAATAGGAATTAGCATAAATTCACATGTTGCCATGAGGCTAAACATTTTTTTAAGCCTAACAGAAAGTACAACTCTTACATAATCCACCAATCATAGCTAGTGTTGTTGTTTATTTCTGAATGCAATTTTCCCCACACTTTAAGCTCCACCCACCTGGACTTGCTCAACTGGTACCGTTATACCTATAGCAAACCTTAATTTTTCCCACAATCTGTGAAATAGCTCGGGTATATATAATTTCTAAATGTACTTAGTCTCGCTTGTCAAAAACAATTTTATGAAGTACTAAGCTATGTTCTATATGATTGTCTATATTAATGTTATTGAGCTGTTTGAACTCTTGTTTTCATACCTTTGCTTCACTATCAAACTCATCTTTTGAAATAAAATGATTTCTTGTAACTATCAGTTGTGTCTTATTCACATTAGCACTTATCTAACTTCACTTTAGTGATAGGGGATAAATCACATTATATCATATTGTGTAATAGTAAGGTCAAAGGTCAATGCACTAGTTAGCATTCTACTCTTAAAGATACATTTTGATCTAAAATAAAGGACTTATATTAGTTTCATAAACACAGAAAGTTACAACAGGGACAGGTGGACATGATCCAATCTAAGTAGTAAGTATAAGCTTTGAATACTTTACACTTTATGCATATAAATGAGGTCACTAACCCCCAGTCCTCACACAAAGGTCAAGAGACCCAGCCTCTCTGTCATAAATAGAAAGCTTCCCTCCTTTGTGTAGTGAATACAATTGATGCAATGAGCCAATCAGACACCAAATAAAGTAGATAACAGCTTTCTAAGTGGTTATGTTGGATTTGGGGGTGAAAATTGGGGACTAAAATACCTAAAAAGGCTAAAGTTTAACAATGAGTATAGTGAGTCCAATGGATTTAAAAACAGGAGGAAAGTGTGTATCTAAATGGGAGATGTAGCTTATGATAATGGAATTAAAGAAAACAAAAGCAGCAACGAGAAAAATGAGAAATGAGAGCTTGATAACATTATCTTAGACAATATAGAGTCGCAGTGGACCATAAGTGCAAGTACAATTCAAAGGCACCTGTGCTATAACATCCCTTACAGGCACCAAATATCAGGTGACATGGTGTTCATTCCCAGCTAATATAAAAGGGTGAATAATGTAGATAATATAGACGCATGTAATTCATATTTATTCTAAATAAGAAATTAATAATAATAGGCTTCAGTTAGGCACAAAAAATACCTATACCAAACAAAGCATGTTTGATCAGTTTCCAAACTTGTAAACTTTACTGGGAGAAATTATTAAAGTACTTCTAGTTAAATTTGCATCAAGACTGAGGGCTAATATGATACTTCACAAACCTGCTCTTTATTTCCATACACCATCACTCAAAATGTTGGTTTTTATTTATTGAAATGTTATGTTTGGTGTAAGGGAGATAACTGAATGATATATATAAGGTGTGGTCTTTTTATTTCCTCCAATATATTATCCATGTAATATAGATGAGGTCAAGAACACATGTATTAACATCAATGCAATTAACTTATCCAAAAATGCATTACTGATAAAGTGAGAACCTAAAATCCAGGCTTATATATGTAGTGGAGACCTCAAGAATGATTATGTAACTAACTAGAGAATCGCATGTTCAAATTCAAGACACAAAAGCATACCAAATAAAGACAATTAGAGCAGTACAATTAAAATCAAAATAAGAAGGAATACCATATCTTTAGCACATTACCTAAAATACTTATACCAGAATGTTCTTTATGATACAAGTGAACTATCTGCAAGTGGACCAGGGGTGTCCTCTATCCTGGTCTATGACATGCTGTACAAGAGCAAGAAAGTTGTTTTTTATCCATGACTTTTCATCTTTTGCGCACGAAATAGTCAATATTTGACTAAAATTAACTATATTAACTTTACATAACTTATTATTTTATTGCCTGTATGCTAATATTGGAGCTGACCACACAGTCACAAAGCCATCATTCTATATATGTTATAGATACAGTTACAAAAACCCTATTCCAAAGCTAATGTGTGTTATTTTCTACATTTTCTATGTAAAAGTGTCAATATTAGACCAAAACATCTCAATATCCATTGTTTAACCAAAGGACACTATGACAGTATTTAAATGGTGGCTATGTATACTAGTTACTATGGATACACTGTGAAGCTGGTATAACCTTTTAGGTATAATGGTATCAATTGTTTTTCCATAGACCTCAATGCTAATATTTGGAGAGATAAATATATTTTCTATCCTAATTTAGCGTGCATCTCACACACTGTCATAGAGAACAATGTTAAATTGTCAATTTGACTATGACAAAACCAGGTACTCCATTGCATTTAAGAGAGATAACTCTGCTGGAACTAGACAGGGGTATGAGTAATCTAGTCACAGAATACTTATTTTCAGTCATGTACATCACATTTTCAAAAAAATCAAAAAAATACAAAATATGATCTAAATAGGAATTAGCATAAATTCACATGCTGCCAAGGGGCTAAACATTTTTTTAAGCCTAACAGAAAGTACAACTCTTACATAATCCACCAATCATAGCTAGTGTTGTTGTTTATTTCTGAATACAATGTTCCCTACACCTTAAGCTCCATCCACCTGGACTTGCGCAATTGGTACCGGTATACCTATAATGGCAATGAGAATACAAAGCAGGGAATCAGACTAACAAGACTGTGCCAATGACAAGCAGCAAACAAAGCAAGGAATCAGAATAGTGAGAATGCTCTCATGGAAAGGAGCATACAAAGCAGGGAACCAGACTAGCAAGAATGCCCCAATGACAAGGAGCATTTAAGGCAGGCAACCTGACTAGCATGAATGCCCCAATTCCATAAAGGTTTATAAAAGGTTTGAATTTATTTATGTGCTGGGGTTGTTCATTGTGAATGAATTTTTACAATGAGTGTACCTGTATACCTTGTTATGAATGTTTACAATAAGTGTATCTGTATACCTTGTTTTAAAGTTAACAATGAATGTACATGTATACCTTGTTATTAATGTTTACAAAATGTGTATATGTATGCCTTGTTATGTGTGTGTGATTAGGATTTTAAACATAGCTTTTTTTTAAAAACATTGTCATATCGCTATGATGGCAGCAGTTAGGCTGTTTATAGTGATGTCTAGCACTGGGGCATCATGCACTAGACTTGTAGCATGATGTCTCACCCAGTTACATTATCCTGACACCAGGCCGACCAGTCCCAACACTAAACCTCTTCATACTGAGCACCAAGCAAGATAGTTGTAAGTACTATTTTTGTAAGTCTTTGGTATGACTCAGCTGGGGATCAAACCCATGACCTACCGCTTCAGCAGCTGGCACTCCAACCACTAGGACACTGGAGCAGTTCTTGTTATGAATGCTTATCATAAGTGTATATGTATACCTTGTTATTAATGTTTACAAAAAGTGTACATATATACCTTGATATGACTGTTCATAATATGACCATACATGTATACCTTGTTATTAATGACATAATGTTTACAATCAGTGTACATGTATACCTTGCTATATATGTTTACAATAAGTATACATGTATACCATGTTATGAATGTTTACAATAAGTGTACCTGTATACCTCCTTATGAATGATTACAATAAGTGTACATGTACACCTTCTTTCCATGTAGTACTGTAATGATTACAATACATGTAAATGTATACCTTTAATCCATTCATTAATATAATGTTTACAATATGTGTACATGTATACCTTTAATCCGTTCATTAATATAATGTTTACAATGCATGTAAATGTATACCTTTAATCCATTCCTTAATATAATGTTTACAATATGTGTACATGTATACATTTAATCCATTCATTAATATAATGTTTACATTATGTGTACATGTATACCTTTAATCCATTCCTTAATATAATGTTTACAATATGTGTACATGTATACCTTTAATCCATTCATTAATATAATGTTTACAATATGTGTACATGTATATCTTTAATCCATTCCTTAATATAATGTTTACAATATGTGTACATGTATACATTTAATCCATTCATTAATATAATGTTTACAATATGTGTACATGTATACCTTTAATCCATTCATTAATATGTTTAAAATGTGTACATGTATATATTATTTCCATTCATTACTGTAACGTTTACAATATGTGTACATGTATACATTTTTTCTATTCAATGATGTAATGTTTACAATACGCGTACATTGATATGTATATATATATATATATATATATATATATATATATATATATATATATATATATATATATATATATCGTTTTCGTGTATTACTGTAATGTGAACATGTACATATTGAGACGGTCCCTCGTGAAAAGCACATGGACGATATCGATCGGAATTCATTTTGATAAAATTTGCTGAATTTTGTACAACGTCACTAACCTTGTGATTGACTGTTATGCAGGAATTTCTTATGGAATGACGATGTTGTATACTGTCCTGGCTGTTAAATGTTTATTGGTCGTATTTACTAGATCTCCGAAAGTTAGAAAAGCGCGAGCTTTTACGTTCCGTTTCTAAGCACATTAATCGGATTGCCTTGGTTGTCTCCTTATGTATATAGGTGTGCAAACTTCTGAGGGTCCCATGATTTAAAAAAAAAAAATATCAGTCAGTCCAGATTTTAGACGGAAATCACTTACATAATCAGTTCCTCTTTAATTCTAAAATAACGCCTAAAATCAAAATTCGGAAATTATGGCATGAATTCAAAATTAGAAAATTTTGACTGAAATCAAAGTTTGGAATTGCATCATGGTTTAGATGGGTTTAAGCAGCAGAGGGGGTGAATCCTACAACATTTTTCGGATATTTTTGATTATACCCTTAAAACGGCAAATAGAGCCTTCCTGCGAAATCTCATGTTTTAACCAAAAAAAAAATAAAGTCTCCATTTGACAAATAGACCCTTAGTGATTTTTGTCTGAAAACATGAATTTTCGCGGGTGATACTGTATTCGCGTTTTAGTTGCTTAACCATAAAATGTCGCAACGTCGTTGTCACTCACCCCCTCTGCTGCTATGGGTTACGGTGATTTCAACCGAATATTTTATCAAGTCCGATACGATATCGTGTCCTAGTGTCTGCTAAATTTATTGTCACAAATCCGTGTGGTTTTGACTGAGCGTGACTAAAGAAATTTCTAAATTGATTATGATTCATATCACCGCTGCACCAGGTCTGATGAATATTTCGTAGCGTATGAGTATCAACGCCGTTAAATACACACAACACATTGCAGTTATCTCTGATCACTTTTGGTATCTGAGTGTATCGTTGAGTGACATATATCACATCAGTGTTTTTATGCCTGCCTCGGGAAAATATTCTAGCAGGATTTTTTTGATTATCTAACATGATATACCACTAAATTGTTAATACTTCCATCAATAGCATCAATGCTCGGGGCTTCCTCTATATCAGTAATAAATTCAATAATATCATCATCGATTTGAAATTCTTTTGCTTTCTCGTTAAAATCCTTTAGCACTTCATAGCATCGCTGATCGTCTACACTCGGGGCTATTAAATACAATTTGTTCCATTTCATCCATCTCGTTATCAAATTAAGTAGCAGTTGTGTCTTTCTGCTTCCAGATGGTCCGATTATAATCATTCTAATTGAATTCGGCAACATTTCATGGTGTTTAATAGGTTCCCGTCGTCGGGTAGCTGAATAATCAATTATATTCATGCCGTTATATATAAATTATGGATCTATATTGTGTGAAGTGTAAGGCGCGTACTGGCACAGATGACTTGACGACGATTACAACTAAAAATAACCGATCAGCGCTTTCTGGTAAATGCGTACAATGTAGTACAAAGAAATTTAGATTTGTTTCTAAACCCAAGGAACCTTTAAAAAAAAACGAGGAGGTGATATCGCAGCCAAGCTAACTAAACTCCCTGGAACCCCATGGGCAAAGTATCCAGGAGAAAAACACCTTCCAGGGTATAGTTATTGTGGACCGGGAACACGATTAGATATCAGACTCAATAATCAAAATCAGCCCCGACCCGGTGAAGAACCAATAAATGCCATTGATAAGGCCTGTCACCTTCATGATGTATCTTATAAAAGCAGTAATCTGCAGCACAGGCATCTAGCAGATGTGAAATTAATTCATGCGTTAAATGCTATTCCTGATAAATCTTTCAAAGAAAAAGTGGCTTCATTTTTGATAAAATCGGCTATGAAAAGTAAATTGATGTTAGGTGCTGGTAATTAATAACAACATGGAATCTATTTACTATTCTCCAAAAGGATACTGGAGGGGTAAATCAGCAGTCCATAAACTCGCTAGCGCTGCAAAAGTGAAAAAAACCACTGCGGCTCATTGGTTATCTAAACAGGCACTATGGCAAATTTATCTACCACCGCCTAAACAAATTAATTTCTCGCATTTTGATGTGACCTTTCCTAATGAAGTTCATCAGGCTGATATATTATTTCTGCCACATGACCACGGTTACAAATACGCTCTAACCATAATTGATATTGCAAGTCGATACAAAGAAGCAGAGCCGTTAAAAACAAAATCATCACCTGAAGTGGCTTCTGCATTTGAAAGGATTTATCAAAGGGGTCCTCTACACTGGCCAAATCTATTACAAATTGATCCTGGCAAGGAATTTCAGGGTGCAGTGTTATCTACAATGAAATATCACAATGTTACTATCAGACGAGGACATACTGCGCTACATCGCGATCAGGCAATTGTAGAACGGTTTAATAAAACCCTTGCTGAGCGGTTATTTGGATATCAATACGCAAAAGAATTCATCCAAGAAAAAAGATCCCGTGAATGGGTTAAAAGATTACCAGCTGTGATTACCGCACTGAATAATGAGATTACTAGAACAATTAATTTGAAACCTATCAACACGATTAAAAAGAAGTCAATACCCGCACAATCACAAAAAGATTTCAAAGAACCAATTCTTGGTAGTAATGTCATTGTGAGGTACTTATACGAACCAGGAGAGCTTGAGGGTGGCAGAAAAAGAGCTACTGATCCTATTTGGAGTGTTACTGTACACAAGATATCTAGTATAACACAATCTACGGGTAGACCTCCAATCTATAAACTGGATTCAACTGCCCCTCAACGGGGTTTTACTAGACAACAACTGCAAGTGATACCCGAGGATACTCAATTGCCACCGCATGGTCTTAATTAGCGCCGTTGCGTCTATTGCACTCAAGACAAGTCAACATCACATTATTTCTGACATGACCGAGATTGTTATTTTTTCTGTCAACGGTAAATTGTCGAGGATCTTTATCCGAATACTGCCAACGCATTATACAATTACAACTTGCGCAGTGATTATTCTGCTGTTGTTTCAGCGTAATTATTAATTTAGCATCAATATCAAATTCTCGTTGTTTTTTTTTTTGTCTTGTTGTTTGTAACCGGAGAGTTTTTTATCAATCATTTTAACATCAATATCATCCATTGTGGTGTCATTATCGTCACCAATGATTTCATCATCGAAGACAGTTCTTCGAAGTTGATTTATTTTTCGTACTCTGGATACTGCAAGATAGACTAAATTTGACCATTCGATGCGAATATCTACCATCCAAACAATTGTATCCGATATAGTCAATCCCTGTGAAGAATGTATTGTTGCTGCGTATCCTAGCGTCCATGGGGATTTATTAGCACGCAATGCATCTTCAACGACATTGATATCAACCAGCACAATATCATTTAATACTAGAATTTGTTTTTGAAATCCTTCGGATTTTGGGCCTGGAATATCAACTTCAATATTCTGTTTTCATGTATCCGAGGGCCTATAACAGAGAGGTACTGGAAGTGTTGCAAATTTTTGTTTATGCAATTCAAATAACTTCATCTGAAGTGTGTCTCTGACTATTTTTCTACTTGCAATGATCAAATCATTTGGTCTCCATGCTTCCCAAAACTCATTCATGGGAGTTTCTGAAATTATTTCACTGGTTATTTCACACTGGATTTTATCCGGTTGTAATCTAATTAGTTTCTTAAATTCTTTTAATTCATTATCAAGTGATCTATGATCGGTATCAATTTCTTCATAATAGTCTACAAAACCCCTTAGCCATTCATGGGGGGATGCACCTACAAATGGTGGTGGTTGGCCGTGATCACCGCACATGACGATTTTTGTATTTTTCAATAACAACCACTCAAGAAATATTTTTAATACATCTTCTGACACTGTGTCTATTTCATCCCAAATGATAATTTCAGGAATAAATTTCTCTCCCATGCGCTCAGGAGTCCACTTATCTCCCTTCCATCGGAAAAAACTATGACAGGTACAGGCATTTACCCCTCTCTGTATCATTTCTCTTGCAAGTCTGTGAGTCGGTGTTAGCACAATCATATTTGATTTCCCACGAAATAACTCAATTGCCCGAGTTGTTTTTCCTGACCCACCACAGCCGTTTAAATAAACTGTTTTATATCTACAGATTGGATCAGAACACGGTGGTGCATTAGAAAATTCTGAACACTGATTGCTTTCTAAATAAATATTTTCAATTGTAACATCTGCTGATGGAATATAATCATGAAGCATTTCTCGCTTAATTCTCCATGACCCCCAATTCTCGTTGCCAGTAGCCTTAAAATCAGCCATTTTGCTATTTATGTAAAATGAATCAGTGGCAACTCTAACTGCGGTGTTAGGAAATTTATTGATCATCGAAAACAGATTAATAGAAGCATAACCAAGCATAGAAGCTCTCAGATGTGTGTACTGCGGATTGTATCCATCATTGTAAGTAACAATTGTACCCAATTTGGTTCCATCGGACATAAATGCGTCCTTACGATTGACATATAGGCCTTTATTCGTTAAATCCGCGATTACAAAATCGTATTCAGCATTGTCAATAATTAACCGTGAAGAATATCTTGTATTATCGTATTTACCACCCTGAGTGAATTTACCGATTATTCTTCTACTAAGATCTTTTGCTTCGTTGTTTCTGATTTCAAATAACTGTTTGGACCAATTCATGATTTGTTGTTCATTAAAATCAGGAAACAGTTTTCGCTCTTCGCTAATTATTTTTTCTAGATCAGGTTGTGGTAACCAGACTGATTTCTGTGCTCGATAGGATATAATTGCTTCACTGACAATTAATGATTTTAACATCTTACAATCAAGCATATACCGTAATAACACTATTGGCATCCAGTGTTTTTCAGACATGTGTTTACCAATCCAAAGATAACTACACGGATGAAGTCCTGTAGCCAATTCAAATGATACTACACAAGCGAATCCGGTTAAGTCAAAATCAAGCAGTGGTCCATTAATCGCAACACGGGTCATTTCGTGTGTGAGGTGTCCAAATCGTTTAAAATATTTCTCGCATTCTCCATACCCGAGAAAACTTCCTGGATAACATGCAACCATATCAACTGAAATAACGGTATCAGGGTCGTATTTTGTATTCCATAATCCTCCATGGCCGTATTCAAGACAGGACAATCTAACATCTAATAAAAACTCACTTCGTGTTGGTTTCCACGCGTTTTTCTTTCTAGCAAAATGTGCTGCAATTGATGGTACTGTAAAACAGTTTGCTAATAATTGATCGTTGTCTTCCCCCTCCCCAGAAAACTCACTAGCTAGTTGTTTCATTTGATTATGCAGTTCTTCAGTACGGTACAATTCTCCGTTGGGCCTTACAAACTGATCAAATCTACATTCTTCGTCTGAAGTACTATGAAATAGCCACATTGACACGGGATCGTTTTTACTCAAATGGTAAATAGCATCAAATAATTTCTGCTCTGAAAAAACTCTTCGGTTTGGGATAGATATTTTACGGTTCTATCCCGTGGGAATATTGTTACTGCAGATGACCACGCGTGTTCGTTATGATCAATAATTTCAATTGGGGCTCCATTTTTATTATATTTCGATTCGTATAATACTTCACCGGTGATTGTCCTTACCGATATTGGAAATCTCAATGATGTTTCTAATTTGGTTATATCTTGAATTGTTGCCCCATGCTCTCTTACCGTTAATTCCCATTCGGTTATTTTTTTTCGTCTTAGATCAGTTAGTTTATTTCCCCGGGACGCATTTGTGAAGTGTTCTATTATTCGTTCTGCTACACAATTGAGCCTTGTCGAATATTTCATAGGTGCTAGTTTTGCAATATCAGGTTTTTCATTGAGCGGATAGATCCCGTAAACAACTGCTGTGACAGGATAAGATCTTTCGTAGTAGGGTTTATCAATTCCGGTCAAAATTCCTGGTTTTGAATCCTGATTCACGGTGATAGTTTTTTTGTCCTTGAGAATAGGCTCGTATTTGTCCCTAATGATCCATTTTCCATCATCACGGATAAGGAATTTTATTCGAAAAAAATTTCTTTCTTCCCCAAGATTTGAGATTATCACTGCTACTTTTTCATCATTCATGGTAGCGTCAACAACACCATCAATTCGAAATGTTGACCAACAGTGAGATGCCCCATCACGCTTGAATTCATTAAAACAGTCTCTGATTTTACTAATCATGGTTCTATCAAGAATTTTATTCTTTGGTGTATCAGAAACTCTATCAAGATTGAATTGAACACTTTTCCAAGGCTTAATTTTCGATAATCTCTCGAACTCCTCCATACTATAATTAAAACAAGCATTTAAATGAAAGATTTAAGTATAATGAATCATTGCAAATGGCTCATGATTGGATCAGTGACACCGTGTAACAAATCATGCAGAAATGAATTCTGTGGGTATCATATGCAAAGCTTTCGTCGTGGAAGCCTTGGTCCGTTACCCTGTATTCGATGTGGGGTTGGAGTCAGGGGAAAATCGCAGTTATGTCTAAATTGCGGTGGTAATCGATACAGGGAACTAAAACGCTATTATGACAAGCGAATAAAAAATACCGTCATTGACCCCAACGATGACAAAATCATAAAGACTCCTCAAGATTATATACAGAGACTTATAATTAAACCAAACAATGAATTAGAAAAATAGTATTATTATACAAATGAACCAAGAATTCAGACCTCACCCCGTGCTTGTTAATTATGAAGCATCCCGTGATGGTATTATCAGACACCGCAGATTGAAGAATCCAGTTGGATTTGTGACTAATCGAGGGTATTTGATGTTTAGTGCTGGGAAGAAAAGTTATCATTGTCACAGATTCGTCTTTGAGGTGTTTAATGGATTGATCAAGGATGGTTATGTTATTGATCATATTGATTCCGGTTCTCAGAATAATTCTTTATCAAATCTACAGGCTATTTCACAAAGTGAGAATTTAAAACGAGGAGGAACTGGTACTTGTAAAACAGTTGCAAGGAGACCTGTAAAATCATTAAATACAGTTACTAACGAAGAAAACTTTTTCCAATCTATGAATTAAGCCGGTAAATATTTCAATATTTGTATAGCCTCAGTACAATTTGTTGCAACATGAGTACAAAATTCGGCTTTTTCTAAAAAATTGAACAAAAAATTCGATTTTCGTATGTCTAATAACACCAAGGGAGATAATTCTTTCATAACCAAGGGAGTTATCTCCCTTAGATTGTGTCGGGTTATTGTGATTCAGCGGCGGTGTATTGTTTTGTAATAAAAGAAATCAAATATAAAATGTTTTCAAACAATTATATTCTTTTTTTTTAGTGTTTAAGTCAATATTCTGTCTCATTTAAATACTGTGAAACAGCATTAATAACTAATTCAAGAAAATAAAGTAACACACCCTGTGGATTGCTGTATTAAGTCACCTTATATACTCTCTCCCTTAGATTGTGTCAACTTGTTTTATGGGTTATCTCCCCTTAAATTGTGATGCTGCAGCGGGGGTATAATTAATTATATGTTTTGTAAGAAAAGAAATAAAATATAAAATGTTTTTAAACAATTATATTCTTTTTTTTTAGTGTTTTATGCAAATATTCTTTCTCATTTAAATACTGTAAAACAGCATTAATAAGTAATTCAAGAAAATAAAATAACACACCCTGTGGATTGACGCTGCTGTATTAGTCACCTTATATACTAAATGAAAGGTTTAAAGCTGGGGCTTTCGAAAGCCAATCCAACCAATCAAAAATAACCCACGCCATTGACACGTGTGCGTGGCTGACTTTTCTCAATCATGCAACCGGGTTTAATTTCATGGGTTGCTTTTGATTGGTCGGATTGCCGTAGAAAATCCGCCCCGTCGTTTCATGTTTGTGCTGTCTTGTGCCGTCCCATCATCATTACATCATCATTGAATTATAATCCATCCTTAATTAAGTTAATTAAGTATATGTATACCTACAATCTGCCACAACACTCGAGTGGAGATATATACGGTATTGTACTGTCCTTAATTAAGTATATGTATACCTACAATCTGCCACAACACTCGAGTGGAGATATATACGGTATTTGTACTGTCCTTAATTAAGTTAATTAAGTATATGTTGTGACGTCACCCCCCAAGCATATCTTCTGGGCGGTCTAAGATGGCGTTTGCCACGTTAGGCCTCCCTTCCGGAGATGTATGTTTCGGGGTTCCCTTGAGCTTACTTGGATGTGAAGGCAACTAAGGAGTTCCAAAGATGTGTTGTCGTATATATGTAACCTCTAGGTCATTTTCACGTAAACATACCCTCTTGTGATTCTAACCCGTTATTTGACGAGTTAGATTCACTCTTAGGGGAATATGTTTCTGGTGAATGTAAATATAAATGACCTAAAATAAATAACATCCATGGATGTAATTAGCTCTCCGTCACATTTGGGTAGCCCCGTATGGTGTTCAAAAATGAATTATCGGCCAAAAGAAACGGTCATAGGGTCAAATCGAGATTGAAGAAATCTCAGAAAAAAAAATGGAAATTTGAGAAAAATACTCAAAGAAAGAACCCTATGAAAGACACAGTGGCCTATATCAAGGGGGCCAAATGACTGACAACCGCTCATCATGGTTGTTATTTATTTTGAAAAAATATATTTATATTTATATACAGACTGAATTCTGAAAAATATATTTATATTTATATACAGACTGAATTCTGAAAAATATATTTATATTTATATACAGACTGAATTCTGAAAAATATATTTATATTTATATACAGACTGAATTTTGAAAATATTAACGGCTCATTTATTTTTGAAAAATGAATTAGAAATATGTATTATCATATATGAATTCTGAAAATATGAATAGCATTATAGTTGAAATTGCAAAATTGAAAAGCCAGGATATTAAATTGTCAGATGGGTTAAATCCTGATCAAATTATGTCAGATTTTCAGGATATAGAATACGGAGTAAACAACAATAAATATATGCTACCAAAGAAATATGCGCTCATCAAAAAAATTCAAAATTCTATTAGAGACTCTCTTGCATTTTCCAGTGAAGTAGGTGTGTTTGTTCCGTTATATACTATCGTGGAAGGAATACGAAAAGAATTGGGTAACGAATATGAATTGAAAATGGAAGTTAATTCTAAAATTAGAAACCTACAAGCGTTAATTCAAGAAAATGAACGATTTTGATTGACCGACCCTCAAAAGATTTTGTCATCTTTTTATTGAAATTGTCTACTTGACAGTAAAATCTCCTTGAGATTTTCATTTTTTTAGCATTTTTTGATTGAATCAGTGAAAATATTTCACACTGAATATTTCACACTGCGAAAATAAAATAGAATCCTAACAGCTTTTCTCTATGGAAAATCCAATGCAAAATCGACTACTTGACCCAACGAGGTTTTTTACCAAAAATCGATGAAAAATGACCAAACATCACTGAAAACAGGCAAAAATTGATGAAAAATGGCTAAAAATCATCAAAAATGTGTTTTAACAGCTTTTCCCTATGGAAAATCCCATGTAAAATCGACTACTTGACTGTAAAATCTCTTTGAGATTTTCAACTGAAAACCACCAAAATTGCACAAAATGGCACCAAAACTGTCAAAAAATCAGTGAAAAACAGGCAAAATCACTGAATAAAAAATAAAAATATTTCTCACTGAATAAAAAATAAAAACTATTTCACACTGAATAAAAAATAAAAATTTTTCACAGCAATAAAAACTATTTCACACTGAATAAAAAATTGGACAGTTAAGGATGGAATCATCGATGGGGAAAATTGTTTTACAATTGAAAAATTGTTTCTGATTTCAAATAATGGTCAATGAAGCATTAACGACCCGATTGGCTCGTGAGCGACTAGATGCAATTAAGAAATTTATACCAATTCGCGACTCTGTCAGGAATAAACTGCAAGAACGACAGAGTCTTCAGACTGATTTTGCTGCGGGATCTGAAGAGTTGTTTAAACCAATAACTACAACAACGAAACAAATAGTGTCAACAATCTCTGAAGAAGGAAAAAAACAAGAAGAGACTTTTCTCCCTGTGTTAGAAAAAATAGCAAAAAGAACTAAACAAACAAAAAAGTCTTTAGAAACACTTCCAGTAGGTATAGTAGCTACTTCACGGCAACAACAAAAAAAAGAGCGAGTACTAGAAGAACTAGGTGCTACTGCAAGAAAACAAGAAGAGGAAGAAGACGTTACTATAGAAAAAATGTATTCACCGCAAAATATATTTACATACTATGCATACAGCATAATTAAAAATTTTAAAGATGACAATGATTTAATTAACTTTATCGCGCGGAATTTTTCATTCGATAAAAGAGAAATAGCTGTAAACAAAGGGTATAAAGAGTATATAAAAAACGACGAGAATTGGATAAAAAAAGTATACCTGGCAAACCGTGGTAGATTTAGAATCACAGAAAGTAACCGCAATGATTTTGAGAGTTTTAAAGACAAAGTATTGAGTAAAGTAGAGTATCCAACTGGATTTTTTGGTAAAGAGGAGTCAACTGGAGATGGGTATTTAGGCAGCGGCATAGTTGAAAACACTAGCGTTACTTGTCCTGGCAACATTCTCAGTGATATATCACGGTTAGAAGTTCTCATCGGAGGGAAACGAGCCGGAAATAACTCTCCGGAAATAATTAATGAAGCAGCTGATATCTGTAGACGATTATTTGCCGGTGGTATCATGGACATTAATGTATATCGAAAACTCATTGCTGAATTAGTTGAAAATCACAAAGATGCCCATGGTTATTACAGCGATTGATCAATAATTAAAAAACTACTAGTTTTATAACAAGATGATTATACACTACAATCATGATAAACCTACCCCCGTCTATGTAGTTAATTCACGGTTTCCAGTTTATAGAGCATACTATGGAGATGGTTTAGGTAATACCATTGCAGGGTTTTTTGCGAGAATGGCTCCAAAAGTGATGCCGTTAGCTAAACAATTAGGAATGAAAGCCATTGATGTTATTCGTGATAAGGGTATTGGTGCTGTTGGAGATCTTGCCGGAAAGGCATTTTCAACTGCGAAGAAAAAATTAACATCATTAGTTAGACGAAAAAAGAAACAGGTACCATTGCCATCTACAGCAGAGATGCCTGCAAGTGTTAGTAAAATAATAAATAACGCAGTAGATGAAAAATTAGCATCACTGGTGACTCCAAGTGACCAAAATAACATGATAGCAAACATGATAGCAGGAAGTGGCTTTAAAAAACCACGTAGAAAACGCTAGCGTTTTTCACGATGAAATGGAAAATCCGATTTAGACTCTGATAAATAGAATAAAATGTTCAAAAGGTCACCTGATCCAGCATTTGATATGGAGGCCCCAGTGCGTAAAGATGATTCTGTACTCGATTTTCAATTTTATTCTTATCACGCAGTACAACCAGATCTCCGATCGCGAATTGAACTTCAAGTTCATGATACCAGTAAATACTTTTTGCCTTGTGAAGCATTTATTGAAGTAGAAGGAGAACTTGTAACAAATGATGCTGTTCATAATGATCCACCATACGACAATAACCCAACTATCAAAGTTGGCTTTGTCAATAACGGTATCATGGCGTTATTTGAAAGCGCTAGATATCTCATTGATGGAAAAGAAATTGAATCCATTGACCGTGATGTTGATGTGGCCACAACAATCATAGGGTTAGCGAGATATTCTGATGATTATACAAGATCAGCTGGTCCATCTATGATGTTTTCTAAGGATATTACTGATCACCCTGAACACGTCCAGTATTCTAGAGTGAAGGCAACACATGCTTCTTCAGTTAATCCAGCACCAGCCGGATATACAAGACCAGCTGGTGATTTTGATGTCATAAATAATATTACTAACTACAACCTAGGGTTTGCAACACGCGTAGCAACGTTGCATGGACAGCGTCGACAGTTTTCATGTGCGATTCCACTGCATCATATTTTCGGATTCTGTAGAAACGTCCGAAAAGTTATTTATGGAGCGAAGCATACAGTAGCGCTTGTACGAAAGGGTACTGATAATGATGCAATCTGGCATGATGCTGGTGTTGCTGATGGTAAAGTCGTTTTAACAAAACTAGCATTATGGATGCCAGTGTTAACTCCATCAATTACCGCAGAAGAAAAATTGTTATCATTTATGGACCAAGGAGGAAAGTCGTTATTGAGTTGGTTATTAGTGACTACGGATATTAAACTGGACAATGTTGATGGTACATTCACATGGCACCTGGCATCAAAACAAGGGGTTTCAGCTTCACGTCATATATTTATTGCATTACAGAATAATGCACGAGTTGGTACTCAAGAACGTAGTCATATGATATTTGATCAGTTAGGTGTTAATGAAGTCTCACTGAGAATAAACGGCCAACAGGAACCATCTGAAGATGTGCAACTTGATTACAATCACAACCATATTTCACGTGTCTATCATAACCTGTTGTCGTTTATGGCACGTGATCAAAATGTGGATACTGGTTTGCAAATATCACAATTGGATTTTAAAAGCCTCTATCCGATTTATTACTTTTCGCTGGAACATCTTGATTTAACAAGACAATCTGTCGTTGATATACACTTCAGAGCCCGTGTAACCCGTCCTGGTGGTATTGCTAATTATAGAGCGGTTGCTGTCATTCTCAGTGATAAATCAATGCTACTTGAAGGTGTTGGAGGAAGAATGAGAATCATTGATGCACCAGTGGAAAATATGTAAACGATTTTTCATTGAAATTGTAAACGATTTAGAATCAATCAATTATGTATAATGTCATATAGTAATATCAATGTGTCTTTGACACCCGGTCAATTAAAAAAATTGCAATCCAAATCAGCTAAGCAATGCGGAACCACAATCACGTTGAAACCTAATCAAATGACTGGTGGGGCAAATAAATTGTCACTGACAACTCGTCAAGTGAAACACTTCAATGATGCTTTCAAGGATAAAAAAGGTGTTCAGATTACTCTCTCTGCGGCTGCTATCAAAAATATGATTAAAACAGGTGGTATATTCCCGTTGTTTGCTGCGTTACCAGCATTGATTGCAGCAGCAGCCCCAGCAGTCGCAAAAGCGGCCGCATTGGGGGCAGTTGGAGGCTTGGGAGCAAAAGCGGTACAGAGCATTGCTGAATCATATGAACCGAAGAACGGTCGAGGGTATAAAAAAAAGGGAAAGGGTCTAAGACTACCAGGAACCCCGTATTCATGGTACAGCGGGAGATCCGTTCACGGATCAGGCCTGAGAATCCCAGGAACGGTTTATTAATTGAGGAATCTTTGACTCCAATGTCCAATTTTGATTTACTCGATGCTGCTAAAAAACTAGCGATTAAAAATTTCAGAGGTGTTTTTATGAAAGATCAATTACCGGCACAACCCAATGATGTTGAAACCGGAATCATTAATTTAGATAACAGCACCGGACCTGGAACTCACTGGGTTGCATACGCTATTGATCCACGTGGGATTGTCTATTTTGATTCATATGGATTAACCCCACCAAAAGAGTTTATGCGTTATATAAAAAATTCTCCAATGAAGACTTGGTATTCTACGCTACCAACACAACAAATGAATGATCCACCAATATGCGGCAGCGAAGTATTAAATGTCCTTGATGCTATTTCAGCATCTAGAAAACCACCACACATTGTCGTAAATGAATACACTAGTAATCGCTTTTTAGAGAGAGGTGTATAAAATATCATGATTGATATTTGGGGAAGACCTCTGAAACCCAAACCCGATGACACTGCAACCGGTGATATAAAAAAAATAATTGAAGATGAAATCGCTGAGACGTTGAATTTAGTAAATGTTGATCCTAATGAGATAGTTGTATTTCAAGACAAACAGGGTAAATTGAAAACCAGTAATGTATCGTTGGATGATATTTTAGTTAAACAACGAAACGCAATCGAGGATACTATCGCGTTATTTTCGGATCAGGGTAAACTCAAACCAGGCGTACTTTTTTCGACGATTACAGATCGATTTAAAACTCTCAACGATTCTGCGTTGGAACTAGCAACACTTCAATCTAAAACCGAAGAACACATAAAACAGTTTACCGCATTTCGTAGAAATATTATTGATAAATTTATTGGAACTACATTCGATAAAATTGAACTAAAACTTCCGGATATCAAAAAATCCATCGATGAGACGAAAACCTTCATCGAAGCCATCAAAGGGGATGCAACGAGGATGATAACAGTCATTGAAAAAACAAAAATTCCTCATGAGAAAACCAATAACGTAGTATACACGATCCAACACGGATCATTTGAGTGGACACCTACAAACAACAAATTAGATACCACTGCAACCGTCAAGGGTATTTATCGATTAACAATAGTGAGAACGACTCAATTTAATATTTCATCGTCGAGTTCATCCGGGGTCAATAATACGATTTCAACGATCATCGACAAGGATACAACTGAACTGTTCACGTTAATAGCTACTGATAAAAATTTGGTTAGGGTTTCAACAACGTGGTATGTGGAATTCGTAGCGGATTTAAGTTGAAAATTGCAAAGCAATTTCACTAACGGTTTCAATTGAAAATGCTAGCGTATTTAAAATAAAAATGATTTCATCATCGCAATATCGCTATGATCAGGTCAGAGAGTATCAAAATAGACTCAAAACCCTGTCTGAGGAGTATGCAATGAAAATTAAAAAATATCGCAGGAGAATTACCGCAATTGATATTACTGTGTACGCTGTGAGTGGTGTAATCACCGGAGCAGGTATTATACTGTCTTCAGTAACAATGATGGCCCCGATAGCTGTTCCAATTTGCATTTCTGCGGCAACAACAATCGCTGGAATAATTTCAATAATAACAAAAAAAATATCATCATGCAGCCAACGGAAACTACAAGACTACATAATTCAATTTCATGTTGTGTCTACTGCATACTCGCAATTATCCTCATTGATATCGTCATCTCTCGATGATACAATTATATCAGAGAGTGAGTTTTCAGCGATGGTAGGTATTTACGATTCTGCGATGTCAAAATTAGAAATACATCATGAATATAATAACAATGACAACACAGATGGAATTACTTCAACAAATAGTGGAGAACACAAACCCAGTACAAACCAGCATGATCTCAATAACATCAACGAATCCAGAATTCAGTGTGAATTTCCCCTCTCCGGTCCCAGTGAAGGAAATCGCGCTAGCAAAATTACGAGTATACCACAGCTGGCCAAATATTAGGTCAAAATCATTTGGTGGTCAACAACCCAATAATTCACTGGTATTTGCAAATAAGAATAAACCCGACGGAACCCCAGACTGGAACGTTGTTTCGATACCAACAGGGTCATACGAAATTGAACAAATCAATGCTGAATTGCAACATAGAATAAAATCGATTACTGGAAAAGAATCAAAAATAGCTATAACAGTTCATGAGCCGACACTATCATCTGCCATTGAAATAAGCACAGAAGGATACGTCGTAAATATTTATCAAAGCTCAATAAGGACCGTACTGGGATGGCCTGAATTACCACCCCGGGAAAAAACCGTTAAATTACCAGAACCACAAAAAACTGATTATATCACAGACAGGATAAAATCTGATAATCCAATAAAGAGTTATAGCGATTATGATAAATTGTATTTTTTTTATTGAATTGGTAGATCCTCCCACTAAGAAGATCTACCACATTCTTCGACCGGATGACCCCACTGTAAATTTCGGAGCAATGAATAGCGATATTTCGTTGTTGTTTATATCCCTTAGATCCGGCACTCTCACCCGAGATGAATTTATCAGCGTTGTAGAAACATGTAACAAAATCATCAATGACATGGAAACATTTAATGCGCAAATCATTCAAGAGGTATTAGGTGACAGTAATCCTAAAACAAAAGATTTATTTGCAACAGACTATAAGATCCGCATAGAAGATATTCCAACATTCAAACTACCAGGATATAACGTACCACAACTAACAAAACATCTCAGTGACACCATCGATATTGGTTTCAAAAAAATCCATGATACGTGGAAAAAAACACCATCACAACCACAAACAACTATCCTGACACACAATAATGACCCAGATGGTGGCGGCAGGCATATTGCTCCTCAAAATGTGAATATTTCATCGGTGATAGCGCTCAATTTAGTATGTGATGTTATCGAAGGAAGCTATCAAATAAATCTAGAACGATCAAATCAAGCTCAGCAGGGATATATTTTGTATTCATTTGCACCAACAGCTCCTCCAGGGTATTTAATTATTGAGTCTCCGGTGAATCCAGTCTATATGCGATGTCATAATAATTCATTAACCAGAATTAATTTTAAACTCACTGACCAGTCCAATAATCTGATTGGTTTACAAGATGAGGTGTTAGCGATTAGTCTGTTTGTGAAATCCTAAAAGGATTTTCATCCTAAGACTCCAGACAAGGTCTGGGACACGGACTTGATAAAATATTCGGTTGAAATCACCGTAACCCATAGAAGCAGAGGGGGTGAGTGACAACGACGTTGCGACATTTTATGGTTAAGCAACGAAAACGCGAATACAGTATCACCCGCGAAAATTCATGTTTTCAGACAAAAATCACTAAGGGTCTATTTGTCAAATGGAGACTTTATTTTTTTTTTGGTTAAAACATGAGATTTCGCAGGAAGGCTCTATTTGCCGTTTTAAGGGTATAATCAAAAATATCCGAAAAATGTTGTAGGATTCACCCCCTCTGCTGCTGTTTAACACCCTTTTAAAATAAAAAGTCTCATTATATTTGAGCACTTATATTGTTTGGAAATGTATATTTGTTGGAAATAAAACCATTATTATTATTATTATTATTATTATTATTATTATTATTATTATTATTATTATTATTATTATTATTATTATTATTATAGGTTTTGATATTACCTCATTAAAAATGTAAACATTAGGTGGTTATATTAAATATAGCAAAATATAATTGCTCGAAAATTAAATAATACGTTATATTAAATTAACAGCGTTCATCTTTAACATAAATAAGTTATATATATATATATATATATATATATATATATATATATATATCTTTGCTATGTGAAACTGTTTAAAAGATATTAACAGCTATATACATATAACGGTATGGGCAATGATCAAAAAGTCTATAACAAATTTAACCTGGAAATATATGGAATCTTTCGTTTGTCATAATCTTGCAAATTGTGCAAGCTTGCAAGAAGCGCAAGCTTCCAGATAAAATATCAGAAATGACGACGTGTTTGCACGAACTAACAACTATTTTGATGATGCAAGCTTGCTCACTCCTTGAACCCTCCTCAGCTCCTGTACTAATAAAGTTAGACATGGAGGTCAGAAATATTCTGTACATGTAGATTGTATCAACTCTTCTAGGAATTTGACCATTGTTCTTGGGATGGGGCTAGGGCAGCGCCGGATTAAGCACCGTGGAGGCCCATAGGCAGTCAAACTTTTGGTGCCCCAGACCCAAGGTCACGGTCTCATTGGGGCCCCTTGGGGCCCCTGATGGGGCCCATAAAAGTCGAGGGGCCCAGAGGCCGTTGCCTACTCTGCCTAATGGGTAATCCGGGACTGGGGCTAGGGTATGACAGTAATTCCAGACTAATATGTATTTCATGGCTGAGATTCACTATATGTGATTTTAGTTACCCAAGAGGACGTACATCTTAATTAATGTCATTATATGTTCTCTGCATAAATTTCTCAGTACTGACCTTTCCACTGTGTGGCAATCACTACAAATCATATGTTAATGTGAAATACCTAGAAATATGACTTCATGGTGAAGTTATTGTCAAGGGTTCAACGACATATTTTTGAGAGGCTGCACTTTAAACAAAGCAACATGTAAACATAACACATATTTCACTTCCGGATCATCACCTAAGGCCTAATTACACACTGTGCACTGTCGCCAAAATACAAACAGACAACTAATCTCTGAGTTCATATTCTCAAGAAGAAACAATTACCTTTAAATCCCTACCCAAAATGCATAAGTATAATTCTTCTGTCACCAGAATAAGAGAGGAAACAATGTTCTAAAAGTAGATGAGAACTATATTCGGACTGAACTGGAAGTTTTAATTGTGATGCAATAACGGTACCAATTGTACAACCCCAGGTAGGCGGAGGTTGAAGCATTCAGAAATAAACAACAATACTAGCTGTGATTGGTGCATTATGCAAGAGTTGTACTTTCTGTTAGGCTTAAAACAAAGTTAAGTGTCTCGGCAACATGTGCGATTAAGTTAATTCATATCTAAATCATATTTTCTATTTTGTTAATGAATTTTTTTTTGGGACACCTGGGTGAATCTGGGGCTGTTCTCACTAGATAACACTTAGCCTTGTCTAGTTCAAGCAGAGTTATCTCTCTTGTCAAATCACAGGAGTCTGACTTTTATCAATAAAGTAAAGAAAAAATCTCTGAAAACATGAAGGTGACAGATTTTGCCGTACTTTATTAATAAAATGTCAAACTCCTGTGGTGAAATTGACAATCTAAGATTCTTCTCTGCCATAATGTGTGACATGCATGCTGAAGTAGGATATAAAGTATATTTATTAAACAAAACATTATCATTGAGGTCTATGGAAAAACAATTTTTACCGTGATACCTCCAAGTGGAAACATGTTTCAGACTGGGAGTCATGTACGATAGCCCTTTCCTTACACCCAAGACTTTATCCCCTAGAGCATAATATAGAAACTATTGAGAGCCATGTCCAATATCCATTCTGGTGTCCTGCTAAACTTTCCAAACAGAGGATTTCAGACTGTCGTATTGTCAAGGTATCATCTTCGTATGACTTCGTTTCATTGCGATAAACAACGAATCACACAAATCGGTGATACACTCTGGCCTTACATTGATATATGGGACTATGACGTTTACAATGTAGTCATTGGACAGTATGCAATCAAGATGAGACTATCGCATCAGTTCGTGGAGAAAAGTAGGAGGTAGAAACGTTATCTATCCCCTCGTACAGTGGCTGAAATCTTTGCTCTGATCAATGCCAGCGATTCTGAAGATGACATGAGTGAGGCAGAATCCAGAACGAAGGAGTCTACGTCAAACAATCGTCCGTCACCAGTAACACCTGAATCATACTACTACATTTGAGATACAGACAAACATTCCTCTATACAATTTAGAACCACGGTCTACACGTACACTGTGATAGTTAATGATTTCAAGTCAGATGTACCATTGGAACTTCTACCTTCTACTTTTCTCCACGAACTGATGCGATAGTCTCATCTTGATTGCAAATTGTCCAATGACTACATTCTAAACGTCATAGTCCCAATTATCAATGTAAGGCCAGTGTTTTCCCTTAGATAATTCATTTCACTTTCATTACTACCAGAAAGATGGTAGAACCAATACAGATCGAGCTTTTGATCACAGCTTAAAAAGGTTATCATGCGAAGGTCTTATTCAGAGAAACCTAAGGACTACTCTATCCCTCCTTCAGAGGTAAAGGCCAAGATAATTCTTTATCTGTCACACATGTACATCATGTGAAAAAGGGAGATTTGAATAGGACCGTTTTGGTGTGTGTGTGTGTGTGTGTGTGTGTGTGTGTGAGTGTGTGTGTGTGTGTGTGTGTGGTGGTGGTGGAGGCATTGTTGTTTGCTTTTGTTTCTTGATTTTTTCTTTAAACAATCACCGGTATTATCCTTTGGAAACGAAAGATCTATATGGGGAGGCAAGGCTCAAAGTGTCAGACGATATTTGAGGGAGAAAAGAATATCCGTGTGATTCCCTCTATCTTAAATTAATGGTGTTAACAACACTTAATTGTTTTTCGTTTTTTTTTTTTCTTGGACTTTTCTTCAAACAATCACTGATATTGCTTTTCTAAACTAAAGCTCTATGTGGAGAAGCATAGGCGGTCTGAAGGGAGTCTTAATATACGCTCCAGGTATCAGACGCAGTTTGAGGAAGACAAGAATATCCGCGTGATTCCCTCTATCTTAACTTAATGGTGTTGAAAATTGTTTTCTTATAGAATTTTTTTTTTTTAAAATCTCTTTTCGAAGCCCGACAAGTGTCCAGTCGGTTGTATAGTTTTTCTTTGATCGATTTAGTTCCATAAATCTATCTGTTTTTGTATTTTGACTTCCGGAAAGATGGCCGCCATCGCTCGACTGCTCGAGATAGGCTCTTCCGATTTTGTGCTATATTTATGATATTTGTGCTTGTTCGCTATCATCGCTACATTATTGTGTTTCATCATGAATTGGCTGTTCCATTCGTATGTGTTAATTCATCTCCTTGTTTTGGAAACGAAAACAATTATAATTTTTCTCAGCTGTTTTGTCCCAATGTTAAGACGTCATTTGTTTTTTAATAAACCGCCGTCACGTGACCGCTTACAATACGACGGAAACTCATTATTTGGATTAAATGACCACACCTTCGTTCTAGATACTACATTGTGCCTAAGACTAAATGAACTGGGAATACATTCATCACTTCTTAAATGTAAACGGAAACGAAAAAAGAAATGTTCTTGCAAAGCTGGCAGGCGTAGAACAGGAAGAAGAATTCCAGTTATCTCCCTTTCGCCAGTAACGGATAAACAACTTAAAAATTATGCTGTTAAGTTTAATAACCTGGTTCAAATTCCTCTTAAATCGTCAACCGTTGTGTCAACTGTTCCAGGGATACCAATACGTATTGCATTATTCAACGCTCAATCAGTAGGATCTCCGGAAAAGCGCACAGAAATTGTTAATTTTATCAACGACTAAAATATTAACGTCTTCTTCCTGACAGAAACTTGGTTACATTCCTCAGGTGATGAATGTAACTGTGCGGATTTAACACCCAGCGATTGCTCCAACAAGTCGTTCACCGCAACTCTCGCGGAGGTGGAATTGCTGTAATTACAAAGAATTCTATGATCAAATGCCTTAAGTACAACAAAACCTTTAATTTGTGCCACACATCGTTTGAACTAGTCCAAACAACGCTCACACTGGAACAAAGGTCAGTCCATTTTTTCTTTCTCTACCGTCCTCCTCCTAGTTTAAAAAACAAGCTGACTGAATCTCTCTTTTTGGAGCAGTTTCCAAATCTTCTAGAGTATGGAAATTCGATAGGTGGCAGCCTAATTATTCTTGGAGATTTCAACTTTCACTTTGACTGTCCTGGTTAACAATACATGTCAAACCTCCTAGATTCGATTCATGTTTTCAATCTTAAACAGTCAGTTAACCAACCTACCCATAAACTTGGTCACATTTTTGACTGGTTTCTTTATAGACCTGATGATAATAGTCTGCAATCCACCATTGTATCACACGAACTTGCATCGGATCACCGCTGCATTGTATGCCATCTCCACGTATCAATCCCTAACCCTCCACCTCTATTTGCTACTAAGAGAAACCTCTGTATGATAAATATAACCAAATTCATGCATGACATCCATGAAAACCTAACAACTTTCTTACATCCAACAGCGGAACAACTTGATAACTGCCTGTGTTCATTGCTTGAAGAACGTGACCAAGCCACCAAATGCGGAGTATCAATAAAAAAGTGTTCTCCATGGTATATCGGTGTTAGGGACCAGCTTTCCACTGCTAAAAGACCTCGCCGAAAAGCAGAGAGGCTTTGGCTTTCCACCAGACTCACTATTCATAAACAAATCTACGAAGCCGCTAAGAATAACGTCACAAACATAGTCCATTTAGCCAAATCACCCCACTACAGTACTAAGATCACGGAGAGTTCCAGCTGCAAAGAGCTCTTCGAGATAACTAACGAAATAATGTCAAGGAACAAATATACACCAATTCCAACAACCTTCTCTCCACTAGACCTACCAGACCAATTTGCAAATTTATTCGATGACAAAGTAAAACCATTAGAGATTCGCTTGACAGCACAATTTCAACTGATTCGTCACCATACAATTATGATGCAGAATTTCAGCAACAACCGTTAGGAGCATTTGAACCTGTTTCTATAGATTTAGTACGGACAATCGTAATGAAAAGTGCACCAAAGTCTGGTGAACTTGATCCATTCCCGACATCACTGCTGCATGAATGTTTGGACCCAATATTGCCTTCACTAACTGATGTTATTAGTATCTCTGTCTCATCAGGGGAATTCCCATCATTTTTGAAAACTGCCATCGTAAAGCCAATTCTGAAGAAACAAACACTGGACCATAACTATTTAAAGAATTACCGCCCAGTTTTTTTTTATCTCCCATTCATATAAAAAATCTTAGAAAAGGCTGTTCTAACTCAACTTGTATCTCATTTGAAGTCAAACAGTCTTTTTAGCAATGTACAGTCTGCATATAGCCCTTGCCACAGTAAGGAAACTACTCTTCTGAAAGTATTTAGTGACATTCTCTCTGCTTTGTATTGTGGAAAGATTACAGTCCTCACTCTCCTGGATTTATCTGTAGCATTTGACACAATAGACCTTGATATATTAATTCACCGTCTCCAGCATGTAATTGGCATTCAGAATATAGCCTTACAGGGAATCAAGTCCTACTTAGTTAACAGGACACAAATTATATCTGTGGTGTTCCAAATTTATCTGTTCTTGGACCTGTTCGCTTCATTCTGTATACTCAGCCGCTCTCAAGTATCATAGATCATCACCCAGTGTAGCACCAATTGCATGCTGATGACACCCAAATATACAAGTCTAGCCACCCAACTGAAGTTGATGCTACCATCCATGGAGTAGAGAAGTGCATTTCGGATGTGAAATCATGGATGACATGTAACAAGCTGCAGATGAATCATGATAAAACTGAGGATATTATGAGCACAACACAAAGACTTTCTAATTCACATCCTTTACCTCAGACAATAAATATTAGCAACACCAGCATTAAATGTTCACAGTCAGTACGGAATCTTGGCGTTACTCTAGACAGTACTCTCACATTGCACCAACATGTCATGAACATATGCAAGGCTGTATATCTTGAATTGAGACGCATCAGTTCCATTCGTAAATATCTTTCAGTTGATGCCACGAAAACACTTGTGTATTCATTAGTACTTTCAAGACTGGACTATTATAACTAAATTCTGTCTGGTTCGTCAAAATATTTACTCCAGAAACTTCAAAAAACTCAAAACACAGCTGCACGGATCGTCTGTAGAGTACCTCGATCAGAGCACACCTCACCACTGCTCTGTGCCCTACATTGGCTATCAATTCGATACAGAATCAAACACAACATGTGTTATCTGTGCTATGTTTCAATGACAGACTCCAGTCCATCATACCTATCCAGCCTCACCCATGTGTATACACCAGCTAGATCCTTACGCTCTTCTTCTGATATTCGGATACTCATTGTTCCCAAGGTGAAAACAAAGTCATATGGACAACGTTCGTTTGCATACCAGGGCCCGGCGACGTAGAACGAATTGCCCATTGAAATTAGACACAAAGACACAATGTCCCATTTTAAGAGTGCTCTTAAGACTCAACTGTGTCGACTGCAGGGAAAAACTTAGCGACCTAATCATGTTTTGTATCTTATATGTTTTCAGCATGTATTTATGTTTTCCAATTTCATTGTTTTTGTCATTTGTTGTTTTGTAGTGTAGTCATGTCATTATTGATGGTGTAAAGCGCTTAGAGCTTCGTAATATTAGACGCTATACAAAGTCCAACTTATTATCATTATTATTATTATTATTATTATTATTATTATTATTATTATTATTATTATTATTATTATTATATGTCTCTAACCGTGTCTATTTGTCATTGTCTCTTTTGAGTTGCACGTATTTAGGTCAGCCCTTTGCAGCACTGTCCGATTGAACTCAGCCCATTGAAGCATTGTTACCATTGTTTCCTCAGTGTCCAGTACCGTAACTTCACGCCTCTCCAATTTCTCTTCTCGCTATATACTTCCGATACAATGATGTCATCCATTCCTCTATGTTATATTCCCCTTGTAGCTTGACAGATCTACCCATGTTATATTTCCTCTCGTCGCCAGACTGCCGCGGCACTTGTGAAAATGAAAGTCAGATTGTCGCTAGTATGCCCCCATTCACTACAGTTATTGCATTTAATCCTGGAGTTTAGTATAAGTAATTAGGACTCATTCTTCCCTTGATTGAAAGTTTTGCTTACCCTGTAATCCCGATAAATCCTGTAATCGCATTAGTTTTGACATCAGTTAGACCAGTATACATATACCAAGACTCCGAGTCCTTCAAGGCGTCAATGAATGGGCATCAATGAAAAGATTGAAAGCGAATATAATCTGAATGATTTTATGGTTGACACCTATGTTTTAAATTAGCCAATTACTAGAGAAGATATCTTAGCTCCTGAACTAGAGTCTTCAGTTGCCTAACACACTCATCATTTAGAAGGAAGTAAACTAATTAACTAACTAAAAAAAATAAATTATTTTCTAAGTAATTCAATTTCACTTCAGGCACCATGAATTTGTATCATGCTCATTACTTGGTGTGATATGTTATAGGCAGCTTTTACATAAGGAACCAACCCGTTATTTCAAGTGTTGCAGCCAGCTGTAAGGAAATAGGTCAGACAAAAAATAGAACATAACATAAAGGATTACTGTATAAAAAGACTGCATGACATTTTGGTGCAGAACAGTTTCAAATTAAATGTAAAGTATATATTACATGGCGCTCTTTTTCTTCCTCATATGGCTGCATTCAGGATCGATAAAGTTGCAAGGAAAGCCGACTGACGTTAAAATGAACCGATATACGGATAACTAGATGTTCGGATGGGTAGACATACGGATGGGTAGACGTATGGATGGGTAGACGTGCGGATGGATAGACGTACGGATAGGTAGACATACGGAAAAATTCTCATGATCAATAAATAGGAAGAAGTAAAATTTCGCAAAACAGATCACTCTACCATTTGTTATAGTGATTGTTATTACATAAATAAATAAAATAAAATAAAAACCAAACGAAGAATATCACGTCTAGGTATAAGCAGTTTGTGTATTTTGTTACTTTAATTACAGCCATGTATTACCCATCATTTAACAGCAAAACATTTAAATACGCAGTGATTGTTTACATTTCATATTATCTCCTTTATGGGCAAGTAATTATGCCAACAGATACAAGTCCCCAACTTATCGGCTAACTCTGACCAAAAAATTTAAATGTTTAAATAATTTTGTGCTAAGGTTGTCTAAATAAACATTGATCACACAATCATCATCAACTGGCTCGTGTAATTGCTAGTTTAAAGTTATTTATATTGTCTACGTAAGTTACTGTGATCACGATACGGATTTTTACACTATTAACGTTATAAAATAGCAGCAATAGTATGCGAAATATGTAAAATGGCAAAATTAATCTGATTGGTAAAACTGAGTCTTTCATTAATTTTTTTATCATCATCATCATCATCATCATCATCATCTCTCTCTCTCTCTCTCTCTCTCTCTCTCTCTCTCTCTCTCGCATTATCATCATCTTCGTCTAATCAATTAAACCATGTTTGTACTAAACCACTTCGATAAGGTCATTAGCTAGTTGCGATGTCAGTGTTCTATATATTGACTGATTATAATGTGACTGATACAAGCGTTTACAATACTGATATGAGTATTTTAGGTCGAGATGAGTGTTCCAGCTCGTGATTGCAAGCCTTTTAATGTTATTGTAAATTTATGTTAAAGGGGTCTAAACTCAGCTATACGGAAGAATGGAAGGTACATGGGATAATTAAAAAACAATATTGCATAATTTGTGATATTTAATTATAATGTTATTAAATAGCACTTTTTTGTGATATTGTATATATATATATATATATATATATATATATATATATATATATACAATATCACAAATAAGTGCTATTTATATATATATATGTGTGTATATATATATATATATATATATATATATATATATATATATATATATATATATATATATATATATATATATAATTACCTCTAGTTTTAGTTTTAGGTTTTGCGGTCGTGTACATTTGATCAGAAATAATATGTCGATATAGGGACGGAGGGAGGGGAACACAATTTCTCGACCTCAGTAGTGACGGGATTAGGGAACATCATAAGTGTTACCGAGATCGGTACCTATGAGCAGGGACGTCATTTTAGTTTTTGTCAGAGTGGGGAGGGCAAACCTTGACGGGCTTGTTAAGTATCGTATATAGACTACATCAAATTTATAGCACATTCGGAGTGTGGCTTCCAGTCTAAACATTTAATTCTGAGATCATTGTCTTAGCCAATGAATGTAGACATCAATATTTCTTTCAATCTACTTAAGGCTCTTGCAATATAGACGTCAGGCTGCACACAATACAAACTTCAAACTAGAGAGTGCATCATATTGCCATTCCTTACACGATTAAATCTGCTATAGCTTATGCAAACGTGCAATGAGGGGTTGATAAATCGGTTAATAACGTTTTTACGCCATTTCAAGTGTTGTTTTCTTGTGTTACATAAATATAGTAAATACATATAAACATGATATTTACTGATACGTAAGCATGTCCATTTATAGTTCCTAATACGTAACCATGTACATTAATACTATTAATAATTTGCAGTAGAATTTCAAGCCAAGAGTTATCCATACTAGTATGCTATGTATTGAGACGATGCGCGTGGTTTTGTGGCTTGGGGTTGGTGTGAACGTGCTAAGTATGTCAGTATCCTTTCAAATACATCACAAACTGTTGATCGTGCTTTCGAGAGTAGTTATTTTAATTATTATATGAATCACAACATGCTTATTATCTGATTCAATCAATGGGGGATGGTGGAAGATAACTACAAAAATATCACGACGTCGAACATCGGACAACCTGGTGTGTTAGTACGTCGTAACTACTGTTATCTATAAACTCGAAGATCACCCTGAATTGTGACACTCTTGTATGAGGTAAACCTAGGCCCAGCTGGTATCGTTCATGTATGTACATGTGCTAGATATTTGACCGCTATCTACAAGGTAGATGAAGTGAGTGTATTACATGTCAATATTGAGTGATATTTTAAAACTGCAAATCTATGTATGGTTGTGCACATCACCTTTCGAACGTTACATCTGCGGAAAAAAAAGGATAGCTATTTCTACAGCTGATTTGTTAGATTCAAAATTGTATGACTAATAAGATTAGATCTCGTCTGAATTGTTTTTTCAGAACATTGATCATATAATAATAATAATAATAATAATAATAATAATAATAATAATAATAATAATAATAAGACTAGTAATAATACAAAACTCATGCAAGCTACAACAACACCTCCAACACCTAATCCCACCCCATGGGCCAATTACATTTTTAGAAACTTTTGTTTTTGTTTACATTTAAAGACCCCCCCTCCATCATAGCCCAAAATTTAAGGCCTTTCCTGCATTTGATTGTCATGCAGTAACTTGCAATAACCACCACAGCTCTGAAATTAAATGGGGTGATTTGTACAAGCCCTATAAATTTGTAATATCTATAGATTTGTAATATCAACCAAAAATATCAATTTTGTGTGATAAATTTCTTAAAGACATACCTTATGTCAGATTTGTCAAGGACTACATTCCCAAAAATCTAAAAGGTGGCATGCAATTATCATGCAACAATTTGGTTTAGTCATCAGAACTATGAAATAAAGGTCTATGGAACAATAGTAAAACCCACTTTGGACAATTAATATCTTCCAAATATTCCATTTCTACATTTAAATCAGTCTTTCTATGACTCAGTTCCAAAATATGGCAACATAACCAATGCTGCTCTGATTCAATTAATTTGAGTAATTTGCCAATTCATTGAATTTGATTCCATTCTAGAAAACAACATATGATGCTGTCTTGAAATAACTGTTCAATATCAGCCTCTTAACCTTAATACATATTAAAATAAATAAGGAAATGTGTGCTCCGTTGTTTTTGTTTAATGTCTAAAATGCTTCGAATCAGCATGGTATTTAGGTCGAATCAGCCCGTAAGTTGGTCATAATCAGCCACGGGCCGAATTAGCAATGGACATAATCAAACAACATCATCCCACCCCATCCCACCCGGATCAAACTCTTTGCGCCATAGGTGGCCGCCATTTTGTAACGGTTATAACGGCCCTTCACACACCCAATTAAATCTCTAAAAACCCTTATAATAAAGTCAGAATTTGATGCCATTCCTTTTTTGAAGAAAGAGCACAATACTACGGAATTCCAAGTTGTTGCGCGCATTTTCTAGATAAATTTGATTGTAAGCCGATTTTTTTTGTTTGACGGACTCATCTTTTTAAAGTGATATAAGAAGATTTTTCTTATAGTAGAAATTACTATATTTTTTTTGTAATATTTTAATGACTAAATATATCGTTTATTAGTTTTAATATTATGATTTTTAAAAAATTGGCTTTGTAAATAATATAATGAAAAGCTTACAAGTTTATATAATTTGTAAGCGTTTTGAAGACTGAAAGTCCGTAAATGTTATCTCCGCCATTTTCGCCGTATTTGACTTCCTTGATTGGATTACCCGGTCAATACGCCGAATCACGTGATAGTATTATGACGGGCCTCCGGTCGGGCGATATAATCAAGTTAAGCCAGTGTTTACGGACTTGCAGCCTTTAGAACGCTTATCTCATTATTAAAGGCAGTAAGTCTTTTAATGACAGCGACTCATCTCACTGGACAGTTGTTTTGGCAAATTTTTGTCCGACAATGACCTATAGCAGAACAATGACAATAATATTACATTATAGACACAATAAAAAATGAACTAAGGATTTTTGTTAAAATGATGCTTGTAAGATTCTGACTGGGTAATTCAAGTTAATTCCTCATACAACTAGTGGCTTTTATACTGAATCAACACTTCCCCAACCCCTCTTTTTTACACTCATTGTTTACATTAAAGGGGTATATTTTATATTTTCCTGTGACAAAAGAGCTCAAAGAATCAGTATGTGCCTTATACATGAATACAGTTCACTAGTACTGTAACAAATTAACATACTTTTCATCACCCCTCAACCATCTAGATTTTTAGATATTTACCTCTGTAGCAGACATATGTAAATACGCAAGCCATGTCCGCGGCTCATTTGAAGCCAAAGTTACGCATTTGATCTACAGTGCTAGTCTAACTGTGACAGGCAGTCCCCAACAAGTCAACCAGTTTTCAAGGCTAACTCAAGGTAAATCTAACCCACATTACAGATTTAGCCTATGTGTGAAATGAAAAATGCTAGGATGGTGATAATTAGGTCCATGCCTTCTACCTTAACTATTAGGGAGGTGTCAAAACGTGAAAATATCCAGTGAGACCACATTAATGTAAAGGAAATGCAGATTTTCAAAACTTTCTAACATTAAATTTCTCATTTAAATATTACTATATACATGTACACATATATAATGTTGCAATATGTGATGGCACAATAGAGGATAATCTTCATTTGACAAAATAATAACGTAACACTATATCACTACATACTGAGATCTACAGGTGAACTAAATGATAACACACAAGTGTCTCTGATGTTCATTCGACCAAATAATAACACTATAAAATTACATACTTGATTTACTGGTGAATTAAATGTTTACATACAAGAGTCTGTTTTGTTCATTTTAAGATAATAATAACAAAAGGTGTATACAATGATCCATTGATGCATTCAGTATAGCATGTATATACCGTTTTCAGACAGGTGCAGGCTTTATCCGGACAGATATGGGTATATGATTGCAGTGATTTATCCTTTTGACAATGTATTTACCTGTGAAGCAAATTTAGGTCAGTCAAATTTCTTTATTCCACAATATAAAAACTGATACTTGATAGGGGTCGTCCATTAATTATCTCAACAAAATAGAGGGAGGGAGTTTGAAGAAGTTTGACAATTGTTGACATGGAAGGGAGTTCAAGATAAATTGACATCAACAATGTTAATTTTTACAATAAATGTGATAAATAAAAAATCGGAAATTGGAAAATGGGAACATAATAGAAGCTAGTATATAAAAGTATCACTTTTTCATGAATTCAAAGTGTTATAGTCAATTTTGAAATATGTTAAACAAGTTTGTTAAAATTGGCTTAAAAATTGTTTACATAATTAATATGGATTATAACATGAGGATGTACTGTATGGGGATGTCCATATTAATTATGTGTTGTTTTGTTTTTTTCATCATTAAAAAAGAATATCATAATTGTGCGTAGTAATACTTTTTTCGGGTTTCTTTTACGTAGCTATTTATAGCTCTTGGGATTCTCCTGCTTGCAAGTCCGTCATCCAATTGAACCCACGGAAGGAATTTCAACATTTTGAATATTGTATCGTAATGGACACGTGTATTTAAAGTGGAAGCTCAATATTTAAAGTCACGATGTCATGGCTATAAGTATGTGTGCGTTTATAGATTGACATGATGTTATTTGGCATATATGATCTCGTTCTTCAAAACCTATTTTCGTGTTATAAACAGGCTGTACTAATACATGTAGGTGTATGAAGTTTGGTTATAGAAAGGATGTGTTCAGTTTTGTTGGCTCAAACATACACATACACGGACAGTTCTAAAATAATTAAGTACTTATTTTATCCCTCTAGTTATTCCATGAGTTGTTTTGTGACAATGGTTCATAACCAGATTCCTCTCATCAAATTTGTAACATCAGTGTAGAATGTGTACAGACACACAAAATGACAGATTTAATGACAATTTAATTTGCGAAATTTGTTTTTATTGTTGACACACTTTTTGAATTATACTGAGAAGTGCAATAATAATGACAATACAGCATAATAATTGCAATCCAAGTACCTGGTAGAGAAAAGTAATGAAAAACTGTAGGACACATTCATGTATTTACTACTTTAAAAAAGCAATAACCAGTTAGTATGGATAATTTACATTGACACTGTAGTTGGAAATCACATATTTCCTTAATTTGTTTGCACCTATTTGTTTCAGTTTGAACTAAACTGGAAGGTGCAGTTATTGAAATGACAGGTGGATTGTGTAATGAAACCTGTCATAGAGTTCATTGTACTATGTGATAGTGCTTGTAGGGTATTTTGAGCAGATTCAATAACATTTACTTGGTTTGTACTGCTTGGGTTTGTATAGGCTATTTGAATATTTTCTTGAGTCGTACTGCTTGAGGTTGTTGGGGTCATTTGAACATTTACAATTGCATGAAATAGTACTGCAGAAGAGTCTTGAGCAGACAATGTTATATTTGCACATACATTTGAAAGAATGTTAGTCATTTGTTGTTAATGTTGAGTGCTGGGCCATGTGTATTGTTTCAAGTATAGTTCATTCGAGTGGTCAGACAGAGGCATAATGTGCCTAGCAGGAAGGTTGGCGTCTGTCACTTCATTCAAACCTGTGGCACGAAGAGAGGGAGCATTATATCTTGCAGATATATGGGCATTGGTTTTGCATATGTCTGGCATAAAACTGCTAAATTGTTTGTGTCCAACACATCTTGTTGTGTACTATATTTAACAAAATTGGGGATTGTCAAAAGCATTTTTATCAATATGACAAAAAATGATTCAGCTCTTGGATTAATGCGTGTGAGGTAGTATTTTACTGACCTGACTGGGCAGTTTTGGCCACCAGTTGCATACATTCTTTATCAGAATTTTCCTCCTTACCATTTAAGTCTCCCTGATGATTGTTTTGCATAGTTTGATGGGTCAAAATGACATATTCAGCCCCAGTTTCATCAAATCTGATTTCAAGACTGGTAGGTGTCAATTGGCTGTGGAATTCTAATCCAAGAGTAACATAGTGGATGGAGAGGTATAACCAAACCTGTATCTGAGTGTAATAGGATTATCTTGCATCAGGTATTGATTGATTGCATACATGACTGATGGAGGAATAATTGGTTTGTGTTGTGCTGATCTTGATAAGCCAGTCTTTGTGTTTAGTTTTAATTTACCATTTAACATGTTATTTGCTTTTTTAAACTCAGGGTCTGTAACAATATTAATGAAACGACCACATTCAACCTGAATGTGGCGATTAATAGCAGCCTTGACATTTTTTAAAGTGTTTTTATGGTATTTCTCAGCTTTTAGGCGTCAGGGAGCATCCTCTTTTGTGCTGTGGTGACATTTGTGGCTGCTTCGGCATAACATATTGCTAACATTTGGCCTAGATGTGCAAACACAACTGTCGTCCGATCTACCTCCATATTCTTCTCTTTGCACCATTCTGAAATTCATTTTTTTCAGCTTGGTAATAACTATTTTTAACATTTAAAATATTTAGCTTCTTGGGATGAATCATTTATGCATACTTCTTTAATTTTTATTATATAACAAATTTTGTACATTTTTTTAAGCTTTCACAAGCATTAGTTTAAAGATAAATTACATTTTATTCAATTCAAAGTAAGTTAAGTCTCATTTTTATTTTAAAAAATGGCCTGAATGATGTTATTGGAATAATGTTAATGGTTTTTCATTGAAGCATAACAATACACATTTGTATTTCTGTTTCATAATATATAATTTAAAAAAATAATAGATTTAGAGCAATTTCAGTATCAAGCAATATTATTTAAGCCTACAAAAATGAACAGTCCAGTATACTGGTTATTGTTTTTGTTATAGTTAATTATTATGATTATTGAATGAATGAATACATATACCTGTGAAGGTGTTATTACCCCATTTAGTGTTTTTATTGGTAGATTTAGAGTACCGCTGTTCTGAAATGTTTACGAGATCTTCATCGGTTAGTGATTTGAACTGTTTCGGTTTGTGGTCATCCTGTTGATCAACTGGGAACTGTACTGGTGTTGGTTTATTCAAACTAAATGTTAAAGGCTCGTCAAATATCGATGGATCAAAATTTTCAACATCATCATGCGTGAAATCTATTTGATATGGCAAATATATAGAAAATCTCTAAATTTTGACATTTTAGTTTCAACGTTGGATAGCCACATTACCGATGACCTTGACCTAGTGCAATTTGAACATTTTTTATCCATACTTTTCACAAATGTCATCAAACAGTGAATGATTGTATTCATAAAAGATGAGAACTATCTTTTGCTTTCATCTTTTCAAACTAAATTTATTCAATTATTGTGTAAAAAATTGTAAAAATGGTTCTTTGCCTTTAGTGTTTAGTTCGTGTCTGCCTTCACTAGCAGTGTTTACACGTGCTGTACAAATGACTCTATTTATAGACGTGGGTATTATTAGAAAAGTAGTCCTCCTGACAGTTAATACTGAAATTCATGATCACGTACCATTCTGACCAATCGAAACATTACTTTCCTCTACATTCTACTTCGATTCGAATTATATATCCATAAATGCTCAGTTTAGTTTTAAACTAAGCAAGGTATTTATAATACATGTTGTTTTCATTGCAAGCCATCTCCAGAGAGTACACTTTGTTAATAAGTAAGTACTGTACTTACACTTAATTTAATGTTGGCATTCACTCTGACTTTTTCTCTTGGAAAATATAGTTATATAAATTCACAGCATAATCAAAATAGCATTATCAGTTAATCCTATAGACTTATCACACTTAATTTACAGCATCTTTACAATAGCCAATCACACTTAATCCACAGCATAATCAAAATAACCTTATCACATTTAATCCTCAGTATAATTACAATAGCCCAATCACAATTAGTGGACATCATGATTACAATAGTCTTATCACACTTAATCCACCATATAGTTACATTATCCCCATAACACGTAATCCACATCATAAGTACAATAGCCTTATCACACTTAATTGACAGCATCTTTACAATAGCCAATCACACTTAATCCACAGCATAATCCAAATAATCTTATAACAATTTAATCCTCAGTATAATTACAATAGCCCAATCACAATTAATGCACAGCATAATTACAATAGCCTTATCACAATTAATCCAAAATATAGTTACATTAGCACGGTCACACTTAAACCACATCATAAGTACAATAGCCTAATCACACTTAATCCACAGGATAATTACAATAGCCCAATCACACTTAATCCACATCATGATCAAATTAGCCTTATCACACTTAATCCACAAGATAATTACAATAGCTGTAGCATCCTTAATCCACAGCATAATTACACTAGTCATAGCATACTTAATCCACAGGTTAATTACAATAGCCCAACCACGCTTAATCCACATCATAAGTACAATAGCCTCATCACAATTAATCGACAGCAACATTACACTATCCCAATCACACTTAATCCACATCATAATTACAATAGCCTTATCACACTTAATCCACATGATAATTACAATAGCTTAATCACACTTAATCCTCATCGTAATCAAAATACCTTATCACACTTAATCCACAGGATAATTACAATAGCTGTAGCATCCTTAATCTATAGGATAATTGCAATAGCCCAATCACACTTAATCCAACATCAGATTCATTTTTAAGATTTACACCGTAATTTTACTTTGTTCATTTTTTTCTTCTTCACAGATTCTCTCACCTAAGTCGACAGCGAAGAGAGCAGTAGCAAGTACTATGACGCTTGCGATGGAAGAAGTTTTACCCACACAAGCTATGAATGCACAGAAGGGCCTTGGCCTTTCAGTCGCTACAGGTTGGAATTTAAGAGCACAGGAAAAGAGATGTACATTGCTCTTAATCTGGGAAGAGAAAATAGAAGAAGTAACCAGAAATTGGTAGGACGAATAGGAAGCTAGGTCCTCGTGCCCCTACTCAAAACAACTATACCAGTAGGGTCCAGTCGAGCGAGCAGCCAGTTGTAGAAGCCACAACCAACAATAAAACTACAACTTCCATCGGGGCCTTGCCAAAATCAACCTTGACTTCACCCCCACCCCTACAACAGCGGCAACATGAACAACAGGCATCCAATGATTCGTTTGCCAGCGTTGTTGCTAGGTTATCACCATTACCATCATCAACTGTTATAACACCATCTCCTGTTATAACACTTGAAAAATCCAGGACTAATGGCTCCCGGGAAAAAACCCCGATATACCAGCATCAACAACAACAGGAGGTTCAAGAAACAGTTGATACAACCAACAAAACCACTGACGCCACCACCAAAACAACAGTAAAACTACTACAAGGCTCGCTGTCATCACCACCATTAACAACTACAACCAGTAACACTCAATCTAGAACAACTAGGCAGCAGAACAGGAAGAGTCCAACAAAAACCATAACAACAACAACAACAACAACTGATACAGATATAAATTAACCGAAGCAGGATCGATCAATCCCGGGCTTTAAGGATCCAATAACACCAGCAAACCAAACCAAAACTGTTGTGGTTGAGGGGAAAATATTCACAATGGATGAATGAACAGCATTCCAACAACATATATGCGACAGAGCTCAAGAAATAGGCCTGGGCAAATTATACCTTGACAAACAGTCCGCCATTCAGTACCTAATAGATCTCAAAGTACTGGGAGAACTTCAGAAACCTAAAAATAAGACCGAAATAACAAGATTGAACAGGGCAGTTAACAATATGAAGGCGATGGGTAGCCTACACCTGGAGAGTTCGATGGAACTCATCTGGCTGATAGCACGTGCTCTCCAACACTACCATCAATTGGGGGTCAGTACACTTCAAAAAGATTCCATGGTGAATCTGGTACTTATGCAAGTAATGCAAGAAGAATATACCAGAGACAGTCCCAAGTTTATTTGGACATTTCCAACTCACCTCAAAAAGTTTTCCGAATAGTTGACACCAGATTATCGAACAATTAAACAGCACTCGAATGAGTGCATTAATGCGTGGAGGATGAGGCATGATTCCTTCCCCTCGAACTAATTAATTATCCCCAAACGGGGAACTAACCAGTCGTACATGCCCATACTGGCGAAAACGACTTAAAGTGAAGATTACTTACTTGTTCATTTTTGCAGATTGGGGTTCACAACAGATATGATGTCTGGACCCTGATACACTTGGTCAAGAGACTGGTGATGACGATGGTGACACATGCCTGCATTGGTGGCTGCAGTGAGTTGATAATATATGTGAATTGTGGAACAGCTAATACAGACTGCTACAGTCCAAAATCTGTGCAAGGGTGTGTAGTCTCTTTTGTTCCATCCAGGGTTATTTCAGTGCTGGAAAGTAGAGATAATTCTTGAATGTTAGCAGAGTAAAGAGCAGTCATATTACCTTGAAGATCTGTTTACAGTCTTAGGATTGAAAATATATGGATTTATATTTACCATGAAAAGTAACATCAAATGTACTCTGTGTTTTATGATGTTGAGGGAGAATTGAATTAGACCCAGACGTCCTAAAACAATGAATGACATTAGTGACTTTGTACTTGCCATTCAACTCAAGACTAGAAGATTTCAGAAAGAGTTGGAACAAGCACAGACTAAGGTCTGAAAGACACGGCTCAATATGAAAACGTTTGTCCGATGCCGATTCTAGAATAGTGTTTGGATCACATGCATTATATGTTCTTCACATAGTCTGCATGATTTGGAGGAAAAAGCACACACAAGTCCTTCATTTAATGGAAGTGATCGGTTAGCTATGTTGTTGGAGGGTCAGCGAAGAGAACCTTAGCATTGCATAAAAATAGAGATATTCAATTTGCCATAATCTTGGAATTGTGTTAAGATCTAGAAGATGCTAGTATTCCAATATGTACTATTATGTTATGTAAAATGCCAAATGAGTCCTACTCAGTTTGTGCATGACCAATAATTTGTTTACTTTTCTGAATAAAAAATGTAGCTTCTGATCTTGTATTCTGTGTCAAAATTAAATTGGCAGACACAATTATAATACTCGACCCATCCAGCTTAAAACTAGCAAGTTTTAGGTATCATATAAAAATAGCATATGTTCACATATAGTGCCATTTCCTTATTTCAGTTGAAATCAGTTTTCATCAACCATTGTCACTACATTATTATAACCCTGTATTAAGATACATATTGTAAGAATCATCAATATATTGCCAAAATTTTATTCAGAAAAGAGAAATGTATTTTGTCAAGTTTTGCGATTACGTAATGAGATTTACACATTTAGAATTAAATTAAAATTTATATTTGCTTCACAAATTTTAGTCTGACAAATGTAATTTGAATGGGACGTAAAATTAACCAAATATAACAATGTGGCCAGATTTTTGTAAACGAAAGAATCAAAATAAGAAAAGAGAAAGTTGACAACCTACATTTTACAAAAGGAACTGATCTGCTGATTCCTTTCTACAGATTATGATTACATGATATAATGCTGGAAATATAGATGTAAACAATATTACAACTAGTAAACATATTTTCCAATCAAAATATGCTTGCCTGAAGATGGGAAATATGGATGTAAACAATATTAAATATAAACTAGTAAAAATATTTTCCAATCAAAATAAGCTTGATTGAAGATGGGAATAAGAACAACAAATACATGGAAGAAACAGATAAATAAATGAATAAATAAAACAAATATTATTTTTGAGGATACAAATGTAGTGAATTAGCAACGAGACCAGGCAACTTACCTAGCCATAAGTGCTTATGTCCATCTTAAAGCACATATTGTGTTTCATCTGTGAATCAATACTTACTTGTTAACACTATGAGTCCATATTTCAAATCAGATTTTGATCCAATTTGGAATGTTTGCTTATATCATTATCAACTTGGTTAGGTTCAATAAATATAATAATTGGTCCATGCTAATGAGAACAACCTGCATCTAATTGGATGAACTCGTTACCATTCTGGAGACATTACTTCTCATCTGATTTTACTAAAACTTGTAATATGTGCTCATTTTACTAAAGTATTGGATGATTTTAGTGGTGAACAAGATCCACATATACAAGATTGACTGGGCTTGTTTTCACACTAACCACACTACAGACTATCCACACATAAAATGAAACGATCCACTGGGCTACAATGACAAGACTGACTGGGCTTATTTTAACACTAACGACACTAGAGACTATCAATACATACAATGGAAAGATTGACTGGGCATGTTTTCACACTATGAGAAAAAGATCCACACATACAATGATCAGATTGAATGGGCTTGTATTCACACTAACCATGGTAGAGACTATCCACAAATACAATGACAATTTTGACTGTGCTTGTTTTCACACTAACCATACTAGAGAATTTCCACACATACAATGATAAGATTGACTGGGTTTGCTTTCACACTAACCATACTAGAGACTATTTATGATCCAGTTTTTATCAGACTTGGTCAGTAGGTTAAATCGTTGATGAGCAAGATGTGAGCAAGATCTACTAATATTGATATTATTTTGTGTCTAAATAGTTGAGCGTTTAACTTGGTGAATTGGCTTATATCATCATGACTGTTAACGTTGTTTGATTATGAGCGAGAGCTGTGAATATTAAAAAGGTGATTTAGCAGATGATTTCAGCTGCCTACCAATTTGAGTAATTGTATTTCTGATTTGATCAAAAATGGTTTTAGCAAACTCCCTTGACATTTTCTCAAACTTAGTAAACATACTGTGTTATTTACATTTAATTTATATTGTGTACTTAATCTTTGTCATGTATAGTTAGAATTTTGGCCTACCTTACTATTGTCATTATTGACGGTTATGTCCGCCTCATTTTTGTCCTATTTACTTGAATTTAGGTTAAAAATCTGACCTTGTTTACAGATTATATGGATATTCCCATCTGAAATTATTCACCTCATGGGTACACTGTTGCAGTATAGGTCAGTTAAATAAAGAATGTGGCAAACAATAAATTTTAGTCATGGTCAGATAGAACTTGAGAGGAAACATTTATTTAAATTATTCATTGAAATTATAAGTGCTCAATTATTTTTGGAATTAAATACATCCTTATGATCATTGAGAACTTATTTAAAGACATTATGGATCATATCATTGTAATATACCAACACTATTTGGTACATCAGCCAATTCAAGACTCTTGATACATTAATACATTGAAGACTATAGTGCATTATAATAGTCAAGACTATTGATACATCAATACATTGAAGACTATAGTGCATTAGAATAGTCAAGACTATTGATATATCAATACATTGAAAACTATAGTGTATTATAATAGTCAAGATTATTGATACATAACATCAATATATTGATGACTATAGTGCATTAGAATAGTCAAGACACTTGATACATCAATACATTGAAGACTATAGTGCATTAGAATAGTCAAGATTATTGATACATAAATACATTGAATACTATAGTGCATTATAATAGTCAAGATTATTGATACATCAGTACATTGAAGACTATAGTGCATTAGAATAGTCAAGATTATTGATACATCAATACATTGAAGACTATAGTGCATTAGAATAGTCAAGATTATTGATACATCAATACATTGAAGACTATAGTGCATTAGAATAGGCGAGACTATTAATATATCAATACATTGAAGACTATAGTGAATTAGAACAGTCAAGATTATTGATACATATTTTTGGAATTAAATACATCCTTATGATCATTGAGAACTTATTTAAAGACATTATGGATCATATCATTGTAATATACCAACACTATTTGGCACATCAGCCCATTCAAGACTATTGATACATTAATCCATTGAAGACTATAGTAAATTAGAACAGTCAAGATTATTGATACATTAATACATTGAAGACTATAGTGCGTTACAATAGTCAAGAATATTGATACATCAATACATTGAAGACTATAGTGAATTAGAATAGTAAGGATTATTAATACATCAATACATTGAAGACTATAGTGAATTAGAACATTGAAGATTATTGTAATTTTGAAAACCTTTCTATACTTTTGGACTTCTGATAAAACATTTATGATTACTTGGGATTTTAATTCAGAATACCATAATTTTGAATTTTTACTTTGTAATCTTCAGCAAAATTATTTTTTGAATTTAATGAACTTTTTTGATTTACTTCTTTTTGTTTCTTAATTTATTAACACAGCTTGTGTTATCAAGAAATATAATTTTCTTTACTTATGAGTAGATATCTATTTATATAAATGAGGAGATACTCCATTCGACTGGTCAAATTTTTGACATTTGAAATAAGATCGTATTATAAATAAATAAAACTATGCACTATCCGATTTACCTGATGCATCCATTGACCTCGGAATTATAGTCATGAATTTGGAAGTTTTGCTATTAGGTTTTGGTGAAAGTATTTCATTTGTTTATATGTCAATGGCATGATGTCCCAGAGCTAGATATCACTATAAAACGTCCACATTGCAGACATTGTATCAATCTAACAGAAAGTTTGTTAAAGCTACATTAAATATCTAAATCAAACACACATACATACACAGTCTATTGAATCCCTTGATGGATTTATGATGGTGAGTCATTATAGAGCAAAGAGAATTTCGTATGCAACACATCTCCATATGTATTTGAAAATGAGAGGTCACGGTCACAGTCACAATATGCAGCATGTTTTCAACATAAAAGCTATATACTTCTTGTAAAATTTAAAATTCGTTGTTGACCATTGACATGTTATCATAAATGATTTTGGTAAGAATTATGAAAATGACACATCCAATTAATGGGAATGTATCAGGTAAGGTTCTCGCTATTGTCAAGGGTGTATCATTTGCAATATAGTGTTTTATTTAGATGGCATGTTATAAGTGTATTTGGTCATTTCCAAATGTATTACACTTTCATATAACAGTTAGTTTGTGTATTGCTTGCTCTACAACTCCCTGTTTTCTTAATATGGGGACTGTAATGATTAGGGTATGGTATTTTACTTTGTAAATTAGTTTTGCATTGTTTGAGTAATTATGAATTGTTATGGTTATAGAATACCTTATTTTTTCTAAATGTGTTACAGTGAGCTACTCTATAAATTGGTTAAGGACCTCTTGTTTTCTTTATGGTATTTTCAAAGGCTTAAATAGTCTTTCACAGACAAGAAAGCAATACATATCCAGTTGTTTTGTCTTGGTAAACTAGAGCTTGTCTCAGTCACCAGATGTTTAAGATTTCGTGAATTTGCCTTAAAAGTCCCCACTATAAAACATTTTCAGTCACGAGTGTAGCAGTAGTAAAGTTCCCACTGTATGTGATTTTCTATAAGGATAATAACAAAGTCCCCATTATAAGACATTTTAAGTAAAGCAGTTAGACACCACAATAAGACATTTTCAAAAATCAGTAGCAAAGTCCCTACTACAAGATGAAGTCCATATTATAAGACATTTTAAGTAAAGTCAGTAGCAGTCGAAGTCCCCACTATAAGGCATTATTAGCAAGGTCAGAAGCAGTCAAGATCCACACAATCTACGTTAATGTCATTAGCAACGTACCTACTATAAATAACACAAAGTCCCCACTATAAAACATTTTGAGTAAGGTCTGTAGATGATAATGTTTTCCTTGGTGCTCAGAAATTCATGTTTTGTGAGCATAAAGAGTGGGCTGGCCCTATATAATGTGACATTTCATTGATCAATATAAATTTATTCAGAAACTGGCTTTAAACAAATATCACAAGCCATTGCTCAAATTCATCAAGTCCCAATTAGTTGTATTACTCCCCAAAAGAGTCCTCTTCTGTTGTTATGTATTACCAATCGCTACAAGTAATGTTTTTTAAATATAAATATAAACATAAATAAATACAATCGTATTAAATTGACTTGTGTGTTTATTCTGATCTCAAAATATTTTATATTAAGCAATTTTTTCAACCAGGTCCTGATGTCCAATGTTGTTCAATTTATCTAACAATCTTCATCTTACTTATTGGATCAGCAGTGTTGATGTTAGTTAGCATCTGCAGTTTGTCTTGCTTTATACTATATATATATATACAATCTGATGTTCTTTCATAGGTGCATCATAACACATTTAGCCAGCTTTGTGACACTTGCTATTATCTACTAAGGTTCATAAGCAAAATATGGACATATATCAATTAGCTATCATCGACTGGAGCATGCAATTAAGAAATCTAGGCAGATAATTAAAACTCTACATCACGTGATGATTCTACAAAGCATTTTGTATAACATCAAAAGATGATAGCAAAACCCATTGTCAGCATAGCATGCATACAGTTATATGATTAAGCTAGGAAAACATGTAACAAAACATACATTTCTCATAATGATATAATAATATGTTATTTTACCTCATAACTTTATTAATAAATGAACAGTATATATATAAATTCATGCACAGCATACAATTAAAAATACATAATGATAATTAAAAATGCACATCATAGATTAAAGTTCTGACCAGTTTGTTGTGTTTCCCCTCCCCTTCTCTTTAACTCCCTTTTTTCGTCAACCATATACATTATTATTATTTAATTTTGTTATGTTTTATGTTCTCCCATAGAACAAGATTTATTACTCGTGGGAGAAAAAGATACATGGAAATATATTATTCTGATATAAAACATTATCACAGCTGGTTTCTTCTGGGCATTGCAAACCTGGGAGCTGGTAGACCTGGACATGTATTCGTCCATCTCTCTGTCTCTCTCTCACTCTCTGTCTGTCTCTCATTTTCTCTCTCTCTCACTCTCTCTCTCTCTGTCTCTGTCTCTGTCTCTGTCTCTCTCTATGTCTCTCTCTCTCTCTCTCTCTCTCTCTCTATATATATATATATATATATATATATATATATATATATATGCTTGTGTTCTTAATAATGTCACATAGTACACGATAGGCTATTCATGGAGGCTACGATATCTGCTGTAAGATGAAGCCTGGCAGACTTCGGAAAGTGCCACGGACCCACAAGAAGCTACTGCTGACAAGCTTTCTCACATACCCACGCAGGACCGAGAACAGGGTAGGATAACTGACTAAATTCCAGAGAGCACAATGATCGGAAGGCAACGCTAAAGAGTATAATTTTTCCAATTTTTTATTTTTTATTCATAGGGGACTGGTGAAGAATTTGTCTTATGGCACACGCACACAAATCCTGTCCGCTGACTTGTACCCACGTCGTTATCCGTGCTTTCCCCAAAATATGTGTTGAAACTGATGGATGTTACGTGATATAAATCAAATATCGATATCGTCAAGTGTGAGGTGTTCATTTATCAATCTATGGTGAGATGTCAGTGATCCGTCAAGGCATACGCCTTAGAATACTCATGGCTGGTAGTTGATTTACACCAGACTTATGGTAATAGACTCAGTAAACACCCCTGTTTCAGTTACAGAGAACGTCATAGCCTATCACAATACTATCATAATGTTGTGAAAACACCCCTAATTTCACTTGACTAATTTACCTTAACGTAATTTGATTAATTGACCCCTAAATTTGACTTCAGCGGTACGTTTGCGTTATATTTTTCTTCAAAATTTACAACGTAAACGTATACAGGTCAAAACGTACCTTGACCGAAACAATGAGTCAAAACTTACCACAGTGAAAGGCACATAAGTGTAACATAAGTGTAACTGTACATGTCACCGAGAATGCAAACATGTATCTAAGTCAAAAATATATTCATGACAGATCAAATTAGAATATACACAAGCTAAAACGTACGCGATTGCCGTGATTTAATAATTAAATTATAATATAAATTTTGGAGATTGTATTAATGCATTGCATCCCGCCAAATTAAAATAAAAAGTGTATTGCCACAAGATCAAAATTATCATGATAAATGTGTGCTAGTTTGACTGATGACCCTATTTCTGTCGTCAGTTTAAAGCGAAAGGAACATAAGAGGCTAAATTTTTAACTTTCATAAAACAAACGAACATAATTGTGGTAGCTAGAGCAGAGATGTTGCCAGGAAATTTTAAGTTTTTTTGTATGAAAGTTTAAAAGATTCGTATGATAATTGGAAATACATTGTGTGGGCATTTTTAAAATGGATTTTGAAAGATATTTTAATGATGCATGCACTTAACAACGTTTTCGTATTTATATTTGAATGTAAATCACCACTGATGTATCACAAATATACTTCTGTTTTAAAACACGACCATGTATTACAGTTATATTTCTTCATTCATTTCGAATTTGCAGATTGTGATTTTCAAATGGACGCTTTGATTAAAAAAATAAATATGAGAAAATTTCGAACCTACAGTAGCTTTCCTTCTTTGTTTTTGAAAATGTTAGTTAGGCATCTCTCTCTCTCTCTCTCTCTCTCTCTCTGTGATGTGAGTATATTTCTTTTGATATATTATTACAATCAACATTGCAGGGATACGATTATTCGTTAGTGAAATATAATCATACCTTATATTAGGATGAATTACTGCTTTATTTTTAATCTCGACTCTTTCATCCGCCACCAAGACTGTACTCAACTGACCTTGCCGAGACAAACGCAATTTTGCACCATGTATGATAACTAGCCAAGATTATGCAACATAGCTGTACTCCAGATTGTGCAGCTGTGCAGCTTAACTTTATGAAATAACTGATACACAGGTTTCTGATCATCAAAAGATATTTATGTGGCCAAAGTTAAAACTAAGCTCTCCACCCTATCCACCCACCCACCACCTTGAAACTTGTTTCCTATGTCACTTAACAACATAGACTCTTGAAATAAATGAATACAGTCGATTGGTGATATCAACCTAGAACCAATCAAGCCTATGCACAACTTATGGAGAAGTAGTATATGATAATACACCTAACAGATATTATACTACACAATATCAAGAGATGTCAAAGCATGCTTGAAAAATAATTTAATTAAAGCACATTTTCAGTTTGGCATGTTATGATGTTAGTACGTTTTTCGTTGAGTACCGTTTTACCTGGTAACTTCACAACCTAATTAATCTTGCCTCTAAAGGCTTTCATCCCAATGGGATGATCGCTCGGCCTTATCCGTCATGTACTTATTTGCAAACCTGACGGAAAATGACCCGATCTAGGGAGCAATCATTGAACTTATGACAATTGCTGAACTATATATTACATTCATCCAACAGATGGCGCTAAAACGTCTAGTCGCTATGCGTTTATCTTTATTGACTTAACAAAACGAAAGTGCCTTCGAAAATGGCAGCAAGTCGACATGAGTGCAGTATTTGCATGGATAGTTTTAAGAATCCGAAGCTAATACCATGTCACCACAGCTTTTGTTACAAGTGTCTGGAGGATTATGTACAGGTTAATCTTCACAATGGTTGCTTTAATTGCCCGATATGCAGAACAAGTATACATTTACCGGAGAGCGGGATTTCTGGATTTCAAACTAATTTCTACATCGATACGCACTCGAATGAAACATTCCTTTGTGAGATTTGTGGTGCGAAATACGTGGTAAGCAGCATATTGCGAGGAGAATTTGTGTCAGTCATGTTGTTATGTTCACGAGAAATTGAAAGTTAGTAGGCATCATAAAATAAGTGATTTAATAACTCTAGATTCTACTGACGCCGTAAATATCAGTACTCACAAATTTCTGGTTTTGGGTAATACATAATATGCAGTAATACAAGAGGAAAGATTTTGAACCATACACTATGTTATGGATATCTATGGGCATTACCGCTATAAGTTCGTCCTTGTATTTTTAATGCTCGTCCCTTGTACTTGTATGTTGCTTCTTCTATTTTGCACTTTTCACATTTGTATCATGTATCATTCTAGATTGTGTATATTCATATGCCAATATTTATTACATGACAATAAGCGTATGATTAAAATACTAATATCGTGTCTAAAGATTCCACATGATTGATTTTGTGTCCATTTCTAATGCACACAGTATCATTTGTAATTGCTTTTTTCCATCTCTAACTTTCTTCTGTGCATTTAAAAGATTTAAGTTTATAAAAGTGTTAAGTATGAAGCAAGTAAAACGAGGTGCAACATCCAAACGGTTTATTTCCCATTATGCAAACAGAGGGCGCAGTCATCTCATTTGAGTGAAACAGACCTTTTCGTCCTGTCTTGAAATATTCTCTCAAGTTGTTTTAGGAATACACACCATTTTGATGAGGGTTTTGAATTTTAACCCTGGTGGAGTGCAACACAATTGTTACAATGGCAAGTGGAAATTGTTCTAACTGATTTTGCATCTTTTTACTGCTATGCTATTCGAGCTGATCAACTGATTATATCCGAAGTTTATATTTTTACTTGAATAAATTGTTCCGATAGAAATGAAACTAGAGAGACGCGAGTTAAGTAATGAACAGCCTAGTCACGGATGACTAAGCCGTTAATACTTGCTTTCTTCTTGCAGAGTGTTATTTTTCTTTCATTAATTGAATTTTACAACCAAGTGATACGTAATGTGAAGAAACCACAAGTCATACTCTCCTTTCATTAGAAGGTTGGGCATAATATCCGGTTTTATTATTTATAATATTATATTTATTGTTAAACAATATTTTGTTCTAAATTGATTGCCATTCGGAGACTTAGCTACCAGATGAAACGAATCATTGTCGCATCAGCTCTCTCTGTCTCTTTCTCCGTCTGTATTTTTCTCTCTTACTTTATCACTCTTGTTCTCTTGCATATTGTGATATTGTGTACTTTCTACATAAATGGATAGACAATCAGCCAAAAACAGTAAAATAGACCTCTCCCGTCATGAATGATCTGCATGACTATAATACTGAGCAAAAATATGTGATGCTTTGCTTGGTCGTAAACATACAAGTTTACGTCTATTAGTTTGGCGACCATTTAACTTAATGTACTCATACAGCAATTTTACTTCATTTACTCATACAGCCATTTAACTGCATGTACTCATACAGCCATTTAATTTCATGTGATCATACAGCCATTTAACATCTAGTACTCATACAGTCATTTTACATAATGTATTTATACAGCCACTTAACGTCATGTAATCGTTTATCCTTTTAACTGATAGTACTCATATAGCCATTTAAATTCATCTACTCAATACATCCATTTGAATTCATATACTCATTCAGCCCTTTAACTTGATGTTCTCATGCAGCCATTTAACTTCATGTAATCATACATCCATTTAACTTCATGTGCTCATACAGACACTTAACGTATAGTACTCATACAGCCATTTAATTTCATGTACTCATACATCCCATTAACTTCTACTACTTATACAGTCATTAACGTAATGTACACCTACAACCATTTAGCCTCATGTAATCATACATCCATTTAACTGATGGTACTCATGCAACCATTTAACTTAATGTACTCATACAGCCATTTAACTTAATGTACTCATGCATCCATATAATTTCATGTACTCGTACAGCGATTTGAATTCACGTACTCATACATCCCTTTAAATTCATGTACTCATACCGCCATTTCAATTCATGTACTCATACAGCCAACCATTTACATACTTGTACTCAAACTTGCAGAAAGATAACCGCTATCTCTTAACCGGCTCGACGCAGCTCTTCCGATGATGTGCAATTTTTCATCAGATATGTGCTTGCTGTCTATCTTCGTATACATTAATGTGTTTCATCATGCATTGGCTGTTCAGTTTGTATGTGTTTCTTCATCTCCTTGTTTTGGCAATGAGAACAATTATATTTGTTCTCAGCTGTCTTGTTCCACTGTTAAGACGTCCTTTGTTGTTGAATAAACCGCCACCACGTGGTAGCCAGTCAACATGCTTATGCTATAATGAACCCTCATTAGTTGCTTTAAATGACTACACCTTGGCGCTTCAGACTATGTTGTGCTCAAGACTAAAATAACCGGGACTACATTCATCGTTACTTAAATGTAAACGGAAACGAAAAAAGAAACGTTCTTTCAATGCTGGCCGGCGACGAACAGGAAAAATAATTCCAGTTATCGCTCTTTCCAGATAAACAATTTATAAATTTGGTTGCTAATTTTAATAACCTGGTGCAAATCCATCTTAAATCGTCAACCGTTATGTCAACTGTTCCAGAGATACCATTGCGTATTGCATTATTCCACGCCCAAACAGTAGGACCACCTGAAAAGCGCACATATATAGAAAATTTTATGAATGACCATAATATCAACGTCTTCTCCTGGCAGAAACATGGCTAAAACATCAGACAAAGAGCCCAAGTGCTAGGTTTTAACACCCACCGCTAACTCTATCAAGTCGTTCACCGGCCACTCTCGCGGAATTAGAATTGCTGTCATCAATAAAATATTCCATTAAAAAATGTATTAAGTACAACACAACCTTCAATTTCTGCCACACATCCTTTGAACTAGTCCAAAGAACACTCACACTGGAACAAAGGTTTGTCCATTTTTGCTGCCTCTACCGCCCTCGTCCTAGTAGATTAAACAAGCTAACTGAATCACTGTCTTTTTGGAGCATTTTCCGAATCTTCCGAAGTATGGAAATTGGATAGGTGGAAATCTAATTATTTTTGGAGATTTCAACTGGAAACCCAAACCAGGGCCAATCAATGTGGAACGAATTGCCCATTCAAATTAGACACAAAGACACAGTGTTGTGCCATGCAATACTTTCTTGTCAGATAGATGGCCAACACTAAGTCAGATTTTGTATTAGTTTGTGTACGAATTGAATATAAAAAGATAAGTTTAAACAAGGTACAATAATTGCTTTAACAGGTTTGTAATTTCATGCTTTATCAATACGGCTCTTAATACTTTTTTCTCAACCCCTACCCCCCACTGTAATTAAAGGAATCATTTCTGCTATGATGCATGTTGTAGCAGCTTAAGAGGGATTCACCCTATAAGGCGGTTACGGGAAAAAACTTACTTAAATTAATTACTGAAGACAAATAATGCCATTTGAAAAACATTTTAGAGGAAATAATCAGGTGAACACTAATCGAAAACGTTATTTCTGCTTAAGTGTCTAAGTGCTTAATATGCACTTTGATCTAAACAATTAAATTTACCGTATAGCGAAAATCTTTGCTGGTCGTTATTTTGTATATTTGCGACAAAAAACCAACAAAAGACAGAAAGTTGACAAAAAGAGCAAGTATTAATATCTCGGTTTCAGAAAACGACTACCAATGTTTCATTGTGGACATTTATTATAAGGCTGCTTTCAGGCAATAAGTAAAACATGTATTGCATCCATTTCTTGTGTTCTTGCTTCAGTGAATACGTAAACATGGAGCATTGCATAAAGTTATAATGCTTGCTATGTCGGATTATTTTAATGAAAAATAACTGTTTTCAAATAAAACTCATAATCTGCCAATAACAGAAAGGTTGCCTATTTATGCTTCATTCACGTTCTATAATTTGTGTTTATTAATATTATTGTCTAGAAAGGTCTAATTGATGGAAATAATTTTCTCTGATTTCATCATTACCATATGCATTTCACGTACCAATAAAATATTACTGTTAAATCTTGTTTTACGTCTGCTTTTGTATCTCGCCTTTACTGATTTTGTCCGAAATAGAAGCGAGATTATGCATATTGACAAAATGGCTATCCTTAGTTCAATAAATACATTAAAACAGACACTCGTATTGATGAATGAACTATAATTTATAAAGGATGGATTTATTGTAATATGGTATTGTATCCCTAACTGTTCATTATTTTAACATGAAACTTGTATAGTCAATAACATCAAACGAATTGGAGAGATGTAGATTAATGTTTAATGTTTATTTGTCCTTCTATTACCGTTATTGGACGTGCTCAACTGAAAGCATTATTTCCAGGCTTATGACATATTGCAATATCCAGCCTAATTAAAAGCGAAACATCGTTATTCTCTTAACCTTGTCGGATATCAGATGTATTTTATTCTTTCAGGAGGAAAGAGTGGAAAAAGAAAGAGTAAGTATTAATCATATTGTTTTCAGTCAAAAAATGGTGCAAATCACCCATGACATAAAAGTGATGTACGATTGTTAAACTTCCTGTATTTGTAATGATAACTTATGCGTGAAATACAGATCATATTTTACCACGACTTTTAGTTGCATTAGTTCATCTACATTGAGATCGTTTATTAATTAGATTCACCATTTTGAGTCGTATAGGTTCTCTTAATGAAGATCTAGTGGTCAAGTCAAAGTGTTTTTTCATCTCTCTATGACATAAGCGAAATAAACATCCGTAGACAAGGAAATTGTCATGCAATCAAATGTTGCTTCGATATACTTGTATGATGATGCATATTGGGCTCATGTAGTCTTCATGTTTTTGGAAATGTGTCCTATAATGAGCAACTGGCAAACAAAAAAAGGTTTGTTCTGAGTTGTGAACTTTTATTTCGGGCAGGCACCTAAAACACTTCTAAGTGATTAAAACAGCTCGCAGTTTAATGATTGGTCTTTGTTTATCAGATGTTATATTTTAAGTCCCCACGTGATTTGATATGATGTTAGCATTAATAAATTACTTATAACCACGTGATTGGTGGCCTCGATCCACACGACGGAATGAAGTATCGATTTAGTAGACAATGACATATGATTAAGCATGAATGTATCAAATAAATTGGATATCATTTTTGTAAGCTTAAGAAATAAATTTATTATAAAAATAAATGTTTGTTACCTGTATTGGACTTAATAATGTCCATTAATGTCACACCCAGTAAACAGTGGAATATGCTCAAAGAAATTGGTAATCATTTTTGTAAGCTTATAAGTTAAGTTCATTTTAAATATATATGTTTGTTACTTGTATGTTGCTTAATAATGTCTATTAGGACCACACCCTTTTTACGGTACACCATTTGGCAGTTCCTTATTATTTCCACTTGATGAAGATAAAGTGAAACATGATAGGACGGATCATATTCGCAGCCTTGTCAGTATCTTAGGTCAAATGCCACCCATTTTAAAATACTAAGGTAGGGTTGCTGCATACAGTACAATGGCATTATATGCGTACTATTCTGTCCTAATTCTATAATATTAACTTTGTTTATCTTTCAGGAGGAAAGGCAGAGAAAAGAATGGGTAAAAATTAATATTTCATGTGTCAGTTAAAACAAAAGTTTAGTATTTCATAAAAATACATTCAGATTATTAAGATGCGTTTCCGCAGAACCTGTTGGTATGCATCTAAGTTTAGTCACCATTTATAAAGTTGCTGTTCCATCGACATACTCCTTTTTCTTTAGGATGCTTCCATTTCATTCGCATGGACCTGCTTCATTATGATGCAATGTTGCAAACATGTTGGAGACAACATCAACTTATTTACACTCTCTTCTATTTTCCTCTAATTATGTATTAAGAATTAATTAATAATGCATGTATCTTCTTCAAAGAAATTAAGACGTAAACTATTATAAAACTATGAACCAAACACTATAAGGTTCCTAGCATGTGTCAGTTTTACTAGTCACTATATACACTGCGCTTATCGGATCTATAATTTTTATCAGGAGAGTGAATAATATTTCCTGCGATTCGGAATATTGTCTTAAAGACAAAAGTACACGCATCACATGTTATGAATTCGACTCAACAATTAACTATCCGCAATTACAAATACATATTATCAAAAATGGTTATTGACTTTGTTTTTCTTTCCGGAAGAAAGGCAGATAAAACAATGGGTAAGAATTAATATATCAAGTGTCAGTTAAAACAAACGTTTAGTAGTTCATAAAAAAACTATTCAGATTATTAAGATGCGTGTCCGCAGAATATGTAGGTACAGACCACTTTTTTAAAGAGTCAAAATTCCGACATAAACCTTCGCAAAATAAAGATATGAACTCATTGTTAGTGAATATGTTTGCTCCGCATTGATGGATGGCTAAAAGACCACATTTTGGAAGGGTCCAAATGCCGAAATAAACCTTATTCTAAAATATTAAATGGTGTAAATGACTTTAAAAATCAATTTATTCTAACAACGATGATGCGTTTCTAATTGGGTTAGCTTATTGTGTCTTCCTCGAACTGAAACTCTAGAGATAAGCGCAAATATTTTACGAAATTTCAGAAACTTGAGGTCTCACCCTTTATGCTGGTATAATTAAATTATTATCATATCAATAATAAAACAGCTAAAAGATCTTACACTGCTAGATTAGCTCGGGAGCAACTGGAAGCAATTCATACATTTATATCAGTCTGCGATTCAGTCAGACAAAAATGTCAAGCGCGTCAAGAATCTCTAGTTGAATTTGCAGAAGGTTAATAATAATTATTTACACCTGTCACAAATGCTGCTAATAGAGTTGCAGAAGCTGCTGAAGATTTTCCTCAAACAGTAAAACAAACAGCTGAACAAACTAAAACATATAGCGGAAATAACTATGAAAAAACGAAAATGATTTTAAAAATAATTTCATGTGATATGTTCACTGCACAATTAACAACAGGCGGTCGCTGCTGACTCTACCGGTACCAAAATACCTCATGCAAAACAGCCGGAAGAAAATGAACCATGAACAGTGACACTATCTGAACAAATTACTTATAAGGCTATTAATGTGATTAAAAAAATGATAATCTGCCTGATTTAGCTGGCTTTGCAATACTTGTGTAGGACGTAATCATAGAAACAGATACTTGAAACCCTAATATGATTGATATGTAGGCAGATAGGTGTAGTTTAGATCGATATATCGAGTAAAATATGACAAAGATCGAGTTTAAAAGACAGATCCAATATTTACGATCTGCACGAGAGCACTAGAGGGATTTAAAAGTGCCCTTCTTCATCAATTTCCCAGCTCACAATTACAACATACTCCTCCGCAGCAGCAAATATAATAACAATAATCTTTCCCACAAATGTGTTAACAACAGAAAAAAAAGATTCTTATAGAAAAAGAAATGAAACTTTTTACGATGCACCTGACACTGGTGCTAATAAAAGTGGCTTTAATACTCTGACTATATCAAGAGCAAGTGGTCTTATTTCTTTTTCTAACAACATTTTCGATGATGTATTTAGACTAGAGATCCTCATAGGAGCGAAACGTTTTGAAAATAATTCGCTTTAATCGGTAATGAAATATCTGCCATTTTTCGAAGATTATTTACAGATGTTATGATGAATATCGAAGTGTTTCTTTGATGAAATCGTCGATTGTGCTATTAAGCTCGCTGCGATTAGATAAATGAATAACAAATAAGATGATCATGCAGAGTGCATAACGTGGACTGATCATGGCCAGGGTAGTAAATGCACGATTTTATTTTAAAAGATTGTCCCAAAAACAATAAAGATTGCAAAACAATTATCAAGCCCGCAAGGAAAGTAAAATTATAAATCTAGGCGCCACAAAAAAATCTAGCAGAATTAGTTGCTTATAAACTTTTATTTCAGGAATCGGTCTTCGTATAGACGATAACAGTTATATTAAAATGTTCAAACGTGTATCTGATCCGGCGTTTGATGTAGACAAACCGGTTCTCAAGGGTGAATATATACATGATGATAATTTGTTTTTATGACGCTAGACAACAATATCAGTGTGGTCGAATTGAATTACAGGTTCAAGATACAAGCCTATATGTTTTACCCTATGATGCTTTGATTGAGGTAGAATGAGATCTTGTACCATATGTACCTATTAATAGATTATTTGGAGTTGATGTCATAGTTGGGATTGTTAAGAATGGTATCATGTCATTATTTGACAGTGCCGCTTACACGATTAATGGAAGCAATAATGAAACAATTCAAACAGACGTTGATGTTACTACAACTATAATAGGTATATCCAACAACTTGTACAACCACTGAGTTGGGTTGGAGTCTGGGGTTGAGTGAAGGTGATGACTCCTTGTGTAGTGTTTGATTTACGGACTTTATGACCTCTATAAGGAAATGCCATGATAAAGAAATCTTTATCCTTAAAATTGTCGGTCTTTTTGTTTTTAACATATCATTTAATGTCACAAACTATACATATCAACTAATATACCATTTCAAGAGACAAAAACCTCAACTATTTAATATCTATCACCCACGTACTTACTGTCTAAAGCCCATATTATAGTAGCTTCATCATGCTGGAGTGGCGAACGCCCAATTGTATACCATCCAGTCTCGCGTAGCTCATTATTATATTCTTACATTAACGTAGCGAACACTGACTGACTAGTATCCCACACTTACCATTCAATATGCTTACCGAAATAGCTGTTAATAACACACTAGCGCTATCCAAGATAATTAGTTTTGCTAGCTAACCAAATTAGGTAGCACTAATGTAGTATTTTGTTTCTTATGATCGTTCAGGCAGAACAGGAAATTGCACTACAAGTGACTACAAATTACAGATAAATATTCTAATCGGACACACTAAGTACGAATCATGTGTATTAAAAGGTTCATTTTAAATACTGCACACTTTCATTCATGCAAACTGATGATACATTTTATATTACACTTTATATTTATTTTTTGCCTTGCAATACTATCTTGTCAGATAGATGGCCAACACTAAATCAGATTTTGTATTATTTTGTGTGCGAAATAAATATAAAAAGATAAGTTTAAACAAGGTACAATAATTGCTTTGACAGGTTTGTAATTTCTTGCTTTATCAATACGGCTTTAAATTTTTTCTCACCCCCCCCCACTGTAATTAAAGGAATCATTTATGCTACGATGCATGTTGTAGCAGAGTAAGAGAGATTCACTCTATAAGGCGGTTCCGGGAAAAAATCGTGCTTCAATTAATTACTGAAGACAAATAATGCCATTTGAAAAACATTTTTAGAGGAAACAATCAGGTGAACACTCCTCAGAAACGTTATTTCTGCTTAAGTGTCTAAGTGCTTAAAATGCACGTTTATCTAGACAATTAAAAATATTGTATAGCGAAAATCTTTGCTGGTCGTTATTTTGTATATTTGCAACAAAAAAACCCAACTAAAGACAGAAAGTTGACAGAAAGAGTAAGTATTTATATCTCGGTTTCAGAAAACGACTACCAATGTTTCATTGTATACATGCATTATAAGGCTGCTTTCAGGCAATAAGTAAAACATGTATTGCATCCATTTCTTGTGTTCTTGCTTCAGTGAATACGCAGACATGGAGCATTGCATAAAGTTATAATGCTTGCTATGTCGGATTCGTTTAATGAAAAATAACTGTTTTCAAATAAAACTCATAATCTGTCAATAACAGAAAGGTTGCCTATTCATGCCTCATTCACGTTCTATAATTTGTGTTTATTAGTATTATTGTCTAGAAAGGTCTAATTGATGGAAATAATTTTCTCTGATTATATCATTACCATATTCATTTAACGTATTAATAAAATATTACTGATAAATCTTGTTTTACGTCTGCTTTTGTATCTCGCATTTACTGTTTTTTGTCCGAAATAGAAGCAAGATGATGCATATTGACAAAATGGCGATCGTTAGTTCAATAGATACATTAAAACAGACACTCGTATCGATTAATGAACTATAATTTATTTGAGGATGGATTTATTATAATATGGTATTGTATCCCTAACTATGCATTATTTAACATGAAACCTGTATAGTCAATAACATCAAACGAATTGGAGAGATGTAGATTAATGTCTATTTGTCCTTCTTTTACCGTTATTGGGCGTGCTCAACTGAAAGCATTATGTTCAGGCTAATGACATATTCCAATATCCAGCCTGATTAAACGCGAAATATCGTTATTTATTTAACCTTGTCAAATATCAGATGTATTTTATTCTTTCAGGAGGAAAGAGTGAAAAAAGAAAGAGTAAGTATTAATCATATTGTTTTCAGTAAAATAATATGGTACAAATCACCCATGACATAATAGTGAAGTACGATTGTTAAAATTCCTGTATTTGTAATGCCGACTTATGGGTGAAATACAGTTCATATTTTACGACGACTTATATTTGTATTAGTTCATCTACATTGAGATGGTTTATTAATTAGATTCACCATTTTGAGTCGTATAGGTTCTCTTAATGAAGATCTAATGGTTAAGTCAAAGTGTTTTTTCGTCTCTCTAAGACATAAGCCGAATAAACATCCGTAGACAAGGAAAGTGTCATGCAATCAAATGTTGCTTCGATATACTTGTATGATGATGCATATTGGGCTCATGTAGTCTTCATGTTTGTTGGAAATGTGTCCTATAATGAGCAACTGGCAAACAAAAAAAAATTTGTTCTGAGGTGTGAACTTTTATTTCGTGCAGGCACCTAAAACACTTGTAAGTGATTAAAACACATCGCAGTTTTCGTCATTGGTCCTTGTTGATCAGACGTTTCATTTTATGTCCCCATGTGACTTGATATGATGTTAGCTTTAATAAATTAATTATAACCACGTGATTGGTGGCCTCGATCCACACGATGGAATGAAGTATCGATTTAGTAAACAGTGGCATATGATTAAACATGAATGTATCAAATAAATTGGATATCATTTTTGTAAGCTTAAGAAATAAATTCATTATAAATATAAATGTTTGCTACTTGTATTGGACTTAATAATGTCCAATCATGTCACACCCAGTAAACAGTTGAATATAATCAAACATGAAATGTATCAAAGAAATTGGTAATCATTTTTGTAAGCTTATAAGTTAAGTTCATTTTAAATACATATGTTTGTTAATTGTAGGGTGCCTAATAATGTCTATTAGGATCACACCCTTTTTACGGTACACCATTTGGCAGTTCCTTATTATTTCCTCTGGATGAAGATAAAGCGAAACATGATAGGACGGAAAATATTCGCAGCCATGTCAGTATCTTAGGTCAAATGCCACCCATTTTAAAATACTAAGGTAGAGTTGCTTCATACAGTACAATGGCATTATGTACCTACGATTCTGTCCTAATTATATAATATTAACTTTGTTTTTCTTTCCGGAATAAAGGCAGATAAAAGAATGGATAAGAATTAATATGTCAAGTGTCAGTTAAAACAAACGTTTAGTAGTTCATAAAAGAAACTATTCAGATTACTAAGATGCATCTCCGCAGAATCTGTAGTTACAGACCACTTTTTTAAAGAGTCCAAATTCCGAAATAAACCTTCGTAAAAGAAAAGATATGATCTAATTGTTAGTGAATATTTTTGCTCCGCATAGATGGATGGCTAACAGACCACATTTTGGAAGGGTCCAAATGCCGAAATAAACCTTATTCTAAAATATTAAATGGCGTAAATAACTTTAAAAATCAATTTATTCTAACAACGATGATGCGTTTCTAATTGGGTTAGCGTATTGTGTCTTCCTCGAACTGAAACTCTAGAGATAAGCGCAAATATATTACGAAATTTCAACAACTTGAGGTCTCACCCTTTATGCTGGTATAATTAAATTTGTATTATGTCAATAATAAAACAGCTAAAAGATCTTACACTGCTAGATTAGCTCGGGAGCGACTAGAAGCAATTCATACATTTATATCAGTCTGCGATTCAGTCAGAGAAAAATTTCAAGCGTGTCAAGAATCTCTAGTTGAACTTGCAGAAGGTTAAGAATTATTATTTACTCCTGTCACAAAAGTTGCTAATAGAGTTGCAGAAGCTGCTGAAGACTTTCCTCAAACAGTAAAACAAACAGCTGAACAAACTAAAACATATAACGTAAATAACTAAGAAGAAAACAAAAATGATTTTAAAAATAATTTCATGTGATATGTTCACTGCACAATTAACAACGGCGGTCGCTGCTGACTCTACCGGTACCAAAATACCTCATGCAAAACAGCCGGAAGAAAATGAACCGAGAACAGTGACACTATCTGGACAAATTACTTATAAGGCTATTAATGTGATTAAAAAAATGATAATCTGCCTGATTTAGCTGGCTTTGCAATACTTGTGCAGGACGTAATCATAGAAACAGATACTTGAAAACCTAATATGATTGATATGTAGGCAGATAGGTGTAGTTTAGATCGATATATCGCATAAAATATGACAAAGATCGAGTTTAAAAGACAGATCCAATATTTACGATCTGCACGAGAGCACTAGAGGGATTTAAAAGTGCCCTTTTCATCAATTTCCCAGCTCACAATTACAACATCCTCCTCCGCAGCAGCAAATATAATAACAATAATCTTTCCCACAAATGTGTTCACAACAGAAAATTCAGATTCTTCTAGAAAAAGACAGGACAATTTTTACGATGCACATGATACTGGTGCTAATAAAAGTGGCTTTAATACTCTGACTACATTAAGAGCAAGTGGTCTTATTTCTTGTTCTAACACCATTTTTGATGATGTACATAGACTTGAAATCCTCATAGGAGGGAAACGTTTTGAAAATAATTCGCTTTTATCGGTAATGAAATATCTGCTATTTTTCGAAGATTATTTACAGATGTTATGATGAATATCGAAGTTTCTCTGATGAAATCGTCGATTCTGCTATATCAATTAAGCTCGCTGCGATTAGATAAATGAATAACAAATAAGATGATCATGCAGAGTGCATAACGTGGACTGATCATGGCCAGGGTAGTAAATGCACGATTTTATTTAGAAAGATTGTCCCAAAAACAATAAAGATTGCAAAACAATTATCAAGCCTGCAAAGAAAGTAAAATAATAAATCAAGTTGCAAAAAAAATATAGCACAATTAGTTGCTTATAAAGTTGTTCCCACAAAGTTAACTAATGCAATAATACGGAAAAATACAAAAGTTTTATTTCAGGAATCGGTGTTCGTATTAGACGATAACAGTTATATTAAAATGTTCAAACGTGTATCTGATCCGGCGTTTGATGTAGACAAACCGGTTCTCAAGGGTGAATATATACGTGATGATAATTTTTTTTTATAACGCAAGACAACAATATCAGTGTGGTCGAATTGAATTACAGGTTCAAGATACAAGCCTATATGTGCTACCCGATGATGCTTTGATTGAGGTAGAATGAGATCTTGTAACATATGTACCTCTTAATAGATTATTTGGAGTTAATGTCATAGTTGGGTTTGTTAAGAATGGTATCATGTCATTATTTGACAGTGCCGCTTACACGATTAATGGAAGCAATAATGAAACAATTCAAACAGACGTTGATGTTACTACAACTATAATAGGTATATCCAACAACTTGTACAACCACTGGGTTGGGCTGGAGGCTGGGGTTGAGTGAAGGTGATGACTCTTTGTGTATTGTTTGATTTACGGACTTTATGACCTCTATAAAGAAAGGCCATGATCAAGAAATCTTTATCCTTACAATTGTCGGTCTTTTTGTTTTTAATATATCATTTAATGTCACAAACTATACATATCAACTAATATACCATTTCAAGAGACAAAAACCTCAACTATTTAATATCTATCACCCAAGTACTTACTGTCTAAAGCCCATATTATAGTAGCTTCATCATGCTGGAGTGGCGAACGCCCAGTTGTATGCCATCCAGTCTCGCGTAGCTCATTATTATATTCTTACATTAACGTAGCGAACACTGACTGACTAGTATCCCACACTTACCATTCAATATGCTTACCGAAATAGCTGTTAATAACACACTAGCGGCTATCCAAGATAATCAGGTTTGCTAGCTAACCAAAGTAGGTAGAACTAATGTAGTATTATGTTTCTTATGATCGTTCAGGCAGAACAGGAAATTGCACTACAAGTGACTACAAATTACAGATAAATATTCTAATCGGACACACTAAGTACGAATCATGTGTATTAAAATGTTTATTTTAAGTATTCCACACTTTCATTCATGTAAACTGATGATACATTTTATATTACATTTTATGTTTATTTTTTGCCTTGCAAAACTATCTTTTCAGATAGATGGCCAACACTAAATCAGATTTTGTATTATTTTGTGTACGAATTAAATATAAAAAGATAAGTTTCAACAAGGTACAATAATTGCTTTGACTGGTTTGTAATTTCATGCTTTATCAATACGGCTCTTAATTTTTTTCTCACCCCCCCCCCACTGTAATTAAAGGAATCATTTATGCTACGATGCATGTTGTAGCAGCGTAAGAGAGATTCACTCTATAAGGCGGTTCCGGAAAAAAGACGTGCTTCAATTATTTACTGAAGACAAATAATGCCATTTGAAAAACAGTTTTAGAGGAAATAATCAGGTGAACACTAATCGAAAACGTTATTTCTGCTTAAGTGTCTAAGTGCTTAATATGCACTTTTTGATCTAGACAATTAAAATTACCGTATAGCGAAAATCTTTGCTGATCGTTATTTTGTATATTTGCAACAAAAAAAAACAACAAAAGACAGAAAGTTGACAGAAAGAGTAAATATTGATATCTTAGTTTCAGAAAACGACTACCAATGTTTCATTGTATACATGTATTATAAGGCTGCTTTCAGGCAATAAGTAAAACATGTATTGCATCCATTTCTTGTGTTCTTGCTTCAGTGAATACGTAAACATGGAGCATTGCATAAAGTTTTAATGCTTGCTATGTCGGATTCGTTTAATGAAAAATAACTGTTTTCAAATAAAACTCATAATCTGCCAATAACATAAAGGTCACGTATTCATGCCTCATTCACGTTCTATAATTTGTGTTTATTAATAGTATTGTCTAGAAAGGTCTAATTGATGGAAATAATTTTCTCCGATTTCATCATTACCATATTCGTTTCACGTACCAATAAAATATTACTGTTAAATCTTGTTTTACGTGTGCTTTTGTGTCTCGCATTTACTGATTTTGTCCGAAATAGAATCGAGACGATGCATATTGACAAAATGGCGATCCTTAGTTCAATAAATACATTAAAACAGACTCTAGTATCGATGAATGAACTATAATTTATTTGAAGACGGGTTTATTATAATATGGTACTGTATCCATAACTGTTTATTATTTTATCATAAAACCTGTATAGTCAATAACATCAAACGAATTGGGGAGATGTAGATTAATGTTTATTTTTCCTTCTTTTACCGTTATTGGGCGTGCTCAACTCAAAGCATTATTTCCAGGCTTATGACATATTTTAATATCCAGCCTGATTAAAAGCAAAATATCGTTATTTATTTAACCTTGTCGGATATCAGATGTATTTTATTCTTTCAGGAGGAAAGAGTGAAAAAAGAAAGAGTAAGTATTAATCATATTGCTTTCAGTAAAATAAAATGGTACAAATCACCCATGACATTAAAGTGAAGTACGATTGTTAAAATTCCTGTATTTGTAATGCCGACTTATGTGTGAAATACAGTTCATATTTTACGACGACTTATATTTGTATTAGTTCATCTACATTGAGATGGTTTATTACTTGGACTCACCATTTTGACTCGTATAGGATATCTTAATGACGACCAGGGCCCGGTGACGTCGAACGAATTGCCCAGTGAAATTAGACACAAAGACACAGTGGTCCCGTTTAAGTGTGCTCACCTGTTTCGACTGCAGGGACAAACTTAGCGACCTAATCATGTTTTGTATCTTATATGTTTTCAGCATGTTTTTATGTTATCCAAGTTTATTGTTTTTGTCATTTGTTGTTCTGTAGTGTAGTCATATCATTATTGATGGTGTGAAGCGCTTAGAGTTTCGAAAGATATGGCGCTTTACAAAGTCCTCATTATTATTAATATTATTATCTAGTTGTCCAGTAAAAGTGTTTTTTCATCTCTGTATGATATAAGCCGAATAAGCATCCGTATACAAGGAAATTATTAAATATTAATAAATTAATTATAACCACGCGATCGGTCGCCCCTATCCACACGAGGGAATGAAGTATCGATTTAGTAAACAGTGGCATATAATCAAACATGAAAGTATCAAATAAATTGGATATCATTTTTGTAAGCTTAAGAAATAAATTAATTATAAATATAAATCTGTGTTACTTGTACGTGACTAAATAATGTCCATTAATGTCACACCCAGTAAACAGTGGAATATAATCAGACATGAAAAGTATCAAAGAAATTGGTAATCATTTTTGTAAGCTTAAAAGTTAAATTCATTTTAAATATATATGTTTGTTACTTGTATGGTGCTTACTAATGTCTATTAGGATCGCACTCTTTTTACGGTACACCATTTGGCAGTTCCTTATTATTTCCTCTTGATAAAGAAAAATCGAAACATGATAGGCGGAAAATATTTACAGCCTTGTCAGTATCTTAGATCAAATTTCACCTGTATTAAAATACTAAGGTAGAGTTACCTCATACATTACAATGGCATTATGTGCCTACGATTCTGTCCTAATTCTATAATATTAATTTTGTTTTTCTTTCAGGAGGAAAGGCAGATAAAAGAATGGGTAAGAATTAATATATCATGTGTCAGTTAAAACAAAAGTTTAGTATTTCCTTAAAAGCTATTCAGATTGTTAAGATGCGTTTCCGCAGATCCTGTAGGTATGCATCTAAGGTTATTCACCATTTATAAAGTTGCCGTTCCATCGACATGCACCTTTTTCTTTAGGAGGCTTACATTTCATTCGCATGGACCTGCTTCATTATGATTCAATGTTGCAAACATGTTGGAGACAACATCAACTTATTTACACTCTCTTCTATTTTGCTCTAATTATGTATTAAGAATTAATTAATAATGCATGTATCTTCTTCAAGGAAATTAAGACGTAAACTATTATAAAACTATGAACCAAACACTATAAGGTTCCTAGCATTTGTCAGTTTTATTAGTCACTATATACTCTGAGCTTATCGGATCTATACTTTTTATCAGGAGAGTGAATAATATTTCCTGCGATTCGGAATATTGTCTTAAAGACAAAAGTACAAGCATCACATGTCATGAATTCGACTCAACAATTAACTATCCGCAATCGCAAATACATATTATCAATACTGGTTACACTGTATACCACATATAGTTGTGGTCTAGTGTTACAAGTGTCTTTTCTGATGTTTTAATTTTCAACGTGCCTTTAATCCAATGATTTCGAGTAGATGAGACACGTAAACCTTGTTTGGCAGCTCATCTAAGAGAAAGAAACTCCGATTCTAAACTGCCGCTGCTTAGAGGCTATATCTACTCAATGGAAAGTCTAATGGAGTAGACCCCGATAAAAAAATCTGGAGACGGAATCCATAAGGCGGTCTGACATTGACCACAACGTCATTCAGGCAACTCCAGCAATGATGTTGCTGCCAAGCTGTATCGGCATTCGTTGTGTGCTTGGGTCCATCATATGTGTGTTGACGGGCAATAGGTTAAATGGGCCACATCTGATTATTCATTACACGCTGTCAGGCGTTGTAGCACCATTACCATGGACACTACAGCATCTTCATAGGGCGTCGGTATAACACGAAAAATAGCCGTTTACCGGATTGAAGTAGAGCTTGGAGCCTGAGGTCGCTTACGGCGGATGAAGAACTCACCATGTCTCACTGGACATCTACCGCCCGCCTTAAGCAAGGAAACCTCCACTCATTAAGGTGCTGCTCGACGTGGACTGCCTGATTCACTGGGTGTGTGTAGCTTAGATGACATCCTCGATAATTGCGCTACAAATTCCGCACCCGGCAAAGCTAAGGGAAAAAATGAATTCTCAAGCTCTTCCTTTTGCTCTCTGAAACATCTGGAACATGTCGTAATGGATATACCGCTTAAATGCAGCAGATCGATGTCTCACATAAAACTTCCGTCATTGACATGTAACTCTTCTGAGTTAACTTTGACAGAAAATTCCTCCAGGAGGACACGACTGGCCAACAGAGGCATCGTCATTTGTAGCAAAATACACCTTTTGGCACGAAAAGCACTCGGATGAACCAATGATGTATGGTGTCGTTTCTATGCAATGAACATGCATGTCTCCTTCAGTGAACCGCCATCATCAGGAACTGAGAGAATCCGTGACATCCTCAGGCGAATATATATTCGTCAACATACGCCCGAACCCTCTGCTCCACCCACGAGGAGAAAGACACATTATACGAGGCTCTAGAATTGGTTATATCTAGCAACACAAACACTGAATACCTCTACATACTAAGAGATTTCAATCCAGGATTGGGAGCTAAAAATGTTTCCTGTTGCGCCTGTCTAGTCTCTAAAAGCTGCGCAATGTCAACGGGAAATATTAGTCATTACTGACGTTGTGCTCCTCCCACATTGTATGTGTGACAAGCATCTTCATCAAATGTAAGGAGATCCACCAGGATGCAAGGAGACGCACGCATGGTGCTAATGACACTCAATAAGCTACAAGGCTATAAACACAGGTCTCCCACGCATCTACACCAGCTGTAAAGGCTTCCCAAATAAAGCACAGCAGTTCATAAGAAAACTACAATAAGCTCACACCAAAGCGTAACATGAATATACTATCGACTCGAAGTGATGACATCTCCGTGATGCTGAACCATTTTAACCACCACTATGTACTGGAAGAAGGAGAGCAAAATTACCAACTGGTACAAAGCAAACTGGGAGGTGGTGAAGCCCATGACTAAGGCGAAGAGAAAGGCCAATCTTGCATACAAAGCTGCACTTAGCAATATTACATTACAAGCCCTTAGGCATGCAAGGAAAATGGTTCAGCAGACCAGCCCTCGCTGGCGTAACACCGGCATCATTATCCAGACACTAGGAATGCAAGAGGGATGTACGAGGGTATGAAACTAGCGACTGACTCATATCCTACCTCCAGGACAACCATACTCAAGTCCAAAACACACCGCCCACACTTGAAAAGCTGAGAATAACGATCGATTGCCTCGACTGTTTGAATACTAATTGAAGCAGAGGCATTTATCCTGAAGAGTTCAAGAGTGGGAAATCAGCACTTCTGCAGCCATTACACCTACTCCACTACCTATGCTGGGAGCAGAGAAAGGTCACACAAGGCCAATGTGACGTCATCATTGCCACGTTGCACAAGAAGAAGAAAGAAACTGTAGCAAGGGCACCAACTATTGGGGCATTTCAGTGAGCAGTAATTTCGGAAAGGCTCTCGCCCAGGCCGACTATGTCGCTTCTAGACCTTTGCTTAGCGCGTCTAATCTGAGACAGAGTGTGGCTTCATAGCCGGCCGGTAAACTGTAGACAAGATCTTGTCATCACACCATTAGCATGAGATGCGTCGCGAGGAGCAGATGCACCGCTGCCTTGCATTGACCTTGCTAAGGCGTTTTACCTGGCCAGTCGGAGCGGACTCTTAGAAATACGCTGACCGCCACAACTGCTCGCATCGTCACATGTTTTCACGAAAACATGCACAGCACATTGCTCTTCAATGGCGCAAAATCAGAGGCCGTTGCAGTTAGCAACGGAGTGAATCAGGTATGCATCCACACCAGGCTTGACAATAAGTTTTTCCACATCGCCAGTCTCCGTGGTAAGACTAAAGTCACTGAGGTAGCTATCCGTGGGTTACCAACCGGCGACCGTGAAGCCTTCATATCGCAGAAGAAAAAATGACTGCATAAAATGGTATGCCTCCTATCCCACACCTTTATGGAGATTGGACTGACCAACCTTTTGGAAAAAAATCAACTGTATTGATGCAGGACGCAGACTCCATCTTCCTTTATGGATAACTTGGAAGTTGTTGGGACCGTCACAATCCCCGGGTCCACAAGCTCATGCATGCTCTCCATGTATTCTGAGGTGAACGTCAGGATTGCAAAGGCAGCAGAAGTGATGGTCTAACTGAACTAGAAGGTATGGAACATCGACAACCTCACGGAAAAGACCACACTGCGCGTCTACCAGGTCTTCATGCTCAGCACACTGGTCTACAACAGTGAGACATGGACCACCTATGCGAGACAGCGTCCACCTGAAACGCCTGCGTTGCATTCTGCACATCCAGTGACATGATAAGGCACCCATCACAGAGATTCTGGAAGGTGCCAACATGAACGATATGTTCTTAAGTACCGGCAAGAGGGGCTTTTGATGGCATTGACACGACAATAGTATCGACCCATCCAACATTCAATGTTCCCAATGACCTTCAATACGGGGTGTTAGCAGAATGTGCATGACTGACTGGACGGCCACGTGTGCGTTACAATGATGTGTGAAACAAGGTCATTAAAACGTCCAACATCAACGTCAACGACTAACAGAGCTGTGTTAACAGTGATCATACCAGGGACTTCATCAAGCCGGGGAAAACATGAACATAACGCAAGATGAAATAAGAGCCAAGACGAATGTGAAATAACAACTTACTATGAAGCTACACCATCGTATCCCGTATACGGACGGATGCCATGAATTATCAGAGAGCTCTCAAATTACAGTAACATCACAAGATATTTTTTTAGAAACGAAAACAAATTTGTCTTCATTAAAAACATTATACTTAAATCAGAAATCTTAAAATCGTCCCCTTATATTTCTTTAATCCCTAGCAATTGATGGTAGTTTACCAGTCTTTCACGATGAGATGGTTTAGTAACATTTTTGCTATCACGATGAGATGGTTTAGTAACATTTTTGCTATCTTCTCTTTCCCCTCTTCCTTTAGTTTTGAAATATTATAACATGTACATATGTTACATTGACGCAGCACTAAGTGTAATATATATATATATATATATATATATATATATATAGATAGATATATAGATAGATAGATATATAGATAGATAGATAGATATATATAGAGAGAGAAAGAGATAGATATTCATACATACATACATACATACATATACACACACACACACACACACACACACATACATACATACATACATACATACATACATACATACATACATACATACATACATACATACATACATACATACATACATACATACATACATACATACATGCGTACGTACGTACATACATACATACATACAATGTTTAACATGAGTGTAGATCTATATATAAGAATATAGGCCATATTTTGCACATGTATGGTATATCCTAACAAAATGTTTTCATTTCATGTCCATATATATTTTTATAGTCATCAATATTTCAACGCATGTACTCCCTTTCAGGCATTAAGCGCATTTAAAACAGAAATATTTGCTATGTGAACGATTAACAAAACTTAAAAATTTAAAAATCTATGTCTTTATGTTATTAGGTGTCCATACACAAGCTTGTGTAAGCCCAATCCATATGCCAATTGAATATGTAGATGTCTGTCATTAACTAACGCAATTAATAATTTTTGTCCAAGCGGTTTGTCAGTTGTGATCAGTAGAACAAAAAGCAAATATCTTGATATGCCATTGCATGATGAATTGGAATATCATGGGGTATGTGTTTTGCAGTAGTAACTGCCATTAGAGTCTGTATATATGATAGGTGTACAAGATCCTTGATTTGTAGTTTGTAATATTTTATCATGTTATTGCCATCATTAGTCACTAAACAATACAGAAGGACTTCTAAAAAGATATCTCACAAATGGACGGTGTTATTGGAAGTTATCCATTTAAGCTAAATTTATAGAAGTAGGTATTGTGTATAACAACCATGTTATATATTATATCAATTAATAGAAACTTTCTGTTATCAAACTTCTAATATGTTATCGCAAACATGGACATTTGCTAATGAAAGTAATTCATAGAAAATGACTGAATCGAGTATTTTGAATGGATTTACTAATCTATTATATTGCACGTACCTTTTGTTTTTAGTCTCAGAAAATGGAAACAAGAGTGAAGTATCTCGAGGGAGAACTCTCCAGTACAAGAAAACAATATGAGGAAGCTAAAGCGAACGTATGTTATTATTTTAAATGTTCCCAAATTATAATTTCCTTGAACTTTTCGAACGCTTGTTTTATTTTATGCACCCTAGATATGTTTATTTTTGCAACCATATTTATCTAGGATTGATTGGCTGGAACATGAATGTTAAAATACAAACATGATAAACAAGTAGCATTCTGTTGAGTAACTGCTACTAGAAATGCACATTTATCAATGTATTGATATTTCAGTAACCTTTAACAGAGGAAACTAAAGAATAAACAATATTGTCCAAGATTATGTCCATCTCTGTAACATTTAGTTTATCAACTTAATCATACCAATTATGTAAACATCCTGATTAATAACAACTTGACAATTATTAGACTATGCCAGCATTAAATGACATACAAAGGTTGAACAGACACATAAATCCATGCAATAGCCAACATCACGTGTTTGTTTGTAATAAATACGTGTATTACAAATTATTTATAATTTACATAGTAAAATGATTATTGGAGCATACATCAGTTAATTAAATTATTAGTTATAATAAATTGTAATTTTCAAACTGTATTTGGTTTTATGTTCAAGCGATACTTGAACTAATGCATATCTCTGTTTATCAGCATAGTTCACATTATCTAACGAGTCATACATTGACAACATAGTTCTGTAGTCTGACACAAAACTATGGCTGTAAAACAGTATTAATCTTCGCCCATATCTATTATAGGCCATTACAATAGGTGCAAATCTGAATCAGACAGAGAAGGAGATACGGGCCCTCCATATTCAGCATGCTGATGCCATTGCTGAGGTAATATTACTCTTGACATGTGGTGTGTTGGCACTTTAATGGCGTGTTGTAGCACATGCACAAAACTGTAGTCGAAGGTATGTGTCACATATTCAGTAATACAATTCATGACAACTATGTTAATCAGACAACTTGTGTTTGTCAACAAAAGGAATTTATGTAACATTTGAGATTAGCTTTAACTGTGTTGAACGTGTAACTTTTACTTTTAATTTCAATGGATTATTGCTGGTCTTTTGATTGTATTATTTTAATATGTGATGCTATGGTATGGTTTGCTAATATGTTTAAATGAAAAGTATTAATTTATTACTTTCATACTGTACATATGTATAATGAGACAAACTTGTATAAAATCAACATAAATTAATAGATTGAAAATCGGTAATTCGGTTTAATATATGTCGCTGAATGAGTGACATGTAACCAGCATTATCAGAGATGCAAGTTTAGTGCCATTAGGTCTTTTTAACTTAAGATACAATGAAGTGTATCAATGCTTGAGATTCAGCCAGATAGACAAACAAATAGGCAGACGGACCTATTGTGAACTTGTGTCAACTATATCTGCGAACTTAAATGAAATCGCTACATTTTACTTTTGCATTTTTTCTTAATATATGATTGTATTTCTCTGTTTAGGGTATAACGCCATGTTTCAGCACACGATAAGCTATACATTGCGGTCAGTATCACTGGTGGAGGAGAAACCCGGAAAGAACCACCGACATACGAAATCTGCTGGCAATCTTTCTCACATAACTACACTAGCCGAATCTTAGACTCGAACCCACGCAGACAGAGGTGAGATGGCAGTGATCCGTAACGGAAAATGCTTTAGACCTCTCGGTCACTCGGGGACCCTAAATATGATTGTTAAAAATGAACACTGTATATATATATATATATATATATATATATATATATATATATATATATATATATATATATATATCACGGTCGTCCTAATTTTCATATATTCTATAATGGCTAGTTGGTATAAATATTGTATGACGTACAAAAGTAACTGTTTTCAAATATGAAATGCTCTGTGCATAATCAATATGTTGACCTTGTATATTGTAAAATACTGAGCAAGATCGGTTTCCAATTAAAGTAATAAAACACAGTATTAAGATCATATTGGTATATTGTTTTATTTAATTCACACGTGAAGATTCTAGGTTTGAAACAAACTTCGTTTCATTCTATGATCGGATTCTAATCTATGTCATCATTTGCTAACATTTACAGAATTTAAGACGATACAAATTTGCAACTTTATTTGATTTTGTTTTAATATCTAAACAAGATCTTACTCCATGCTAACAAATTATATTTATATTACATTCATATTTGTCCTGTTATATATACGTCTTAATAAGTGTGTTTAAACACATTCTAAAAATACAAAAATATATAAACAATCTAGTAACTGAAGACATGCATACAAATAATTTATAAATCGCAACTATGATCAATCGGGGTTTATGGCGGTGTCTAAACACTTATACAGAAAGGGAGCTAATTCATTTTGTCTCAGATTGTTTGGTTAAGGTTAACACGGTGCAGGCCCGAGATAATTGCATTCACAGCCCTGTTTTGAGTATCTGACTAGTTTCAAAATTAAAAATAAGAAAGAAGAAGCTTTGAACCTGATTCGGATGTTAACACTGATCACTAGTATGAAGGTCTAACTTTATATTTAACCCAATTCCTTTTTGAAAATTGGAGAAGGAAACGTACTTGATACTTTGTTACTTAAAATTGACAGAAATTAATTGGACTTGTTGATATATCAGTGTTCCAGAATGTATATGTTATGCACGCATATTCTCCAGCAGAGCAAGTGTCATGTTCGTCCCATTTTATATAATTGAAGTGAACAATATTGATCTTAATTTAATTTTCCGGCAGATCTATGTCTATGTTAACTGTTGTTGCGTAAGCATTCAAACATTTAGTGCGTATCATGAATAATTGATTACAAGAATCAAGCGATCGCCGACCCTGATTATGTATGCACATCATGTACCAGATGACCAGGATTTATGTAATCGTTTATGAGTATTTATTAGCACAAACAGCATATACCCAGATTTGTCAGCACACAATGCCCAGACATTATGTAGCTTGGTGTATCACTCTCAACGGATCAAAACTAATTGAGCGGATATTATACATGGAAGCCAAGTCTATGTTTCCACTGTGCCCACACAGGCTGGAACTTTGAATTGTTATCGCTGAGAAATGCATGCTGATATTTTTCGAAGACATAATTTAGCTTTTTAAATTAATAACTTGTTTAAATGAATACCCATTTTATTATAAGATGACGCCTGTTAAAGATATAGCAGAGTGTACACATTATAGTACTATATTCGGATATATAACATATAGATGGTGTATATAATGCACTACACAACATTCATGCTGAACTTAATCATAGGGGGACCTGATACTACATTCATGTGTAATACAAATCATAATTAAATAACAAGTTTAGGATGTCATACAGTGTATCGAGGTATATGCAATAGCTAATTCAATGTTTGTGGATAAAACAAGTGGTTTGTAAATTCAAGCGCATTCTCTATTAGATGCGACGGTACGTGTCAAGAGCTAATCAACAGCCTAGATGACGCAATATACATCGAAGTCATTCTGATTTTAGTTATTTGTTTCTTTACTTAAAATATAGAAATTTGAAAATAATATTTTGGAACATCAGACACAAACTATTCTTACACAATAGTCCCTATTTTATTACATTTATTTTATTATTTCAGGTCAACAGATATAAGAGAGAAATAGTAAGTAAGCTATTTCCCCTTTAGTACCAACTATACGGTGCCAAACACCACCTGGTAAATGTTTTACTGCAGTTCGAAATTTGATGCAAGAAAAAGGGAGACGTAACTTGATATTTAATTTGCGAATCAATGCTTGAATGTCCAGAATATTTTTCAAGTTATCTTACTAATTCTGAAGTAACGATCAGTGTATCGGCATTGCTGGTTGAACAATACATATAAAAAAGCTTTCAAAGGTTGCAAAACGCGTTTCTCTGTTGTCAGTTTCTTTACAGTCATAGAAGTTTCCGAGAAATTAATATCTGCACAAGCTTGTTATGTTATGCAGATGGAAATATACTATTAAATTGTATTCCTTAGGTCCCATAAGTACTTAAATTAGCATATGTGTTATAGGATTAAAATGTACATTATTATGCATGTGAAATTTCAATACTTCGTTAGCCAATTTTCATTAATCTTAAGATTACAGTATCGGATATTGAATTGTACGCTTATGTGAAGACCAGGATTATTGTTATAAACTGACACTGGTATCCACTACTGAATTATACATGTATGTCAAGAACAGGATTGTTAGTATAAGCTGACAATGGTATAAGCTATTAAATTATACGCTTATGTGAAGACCAGGACTAGTATTATAAAATGTCATTGCTATTGGCTATTGAATTATACGTTTACATGATGACCAGGATTAGTGTTATAAAGTGACACTTGTATGAGCGATTGAATTATACGTTTATGTGAAGAACAGGATTGCTATCATAAGCTGACACTAGTATCGGTTATATACATTTATGTCAAGACAAGGATTATTGTTATCAAGCATTGTACTCTCCTCTCTCCATCTCGTCAACTTGTATACTATCAGGACCACATCATTACAAACCTTTGATATATTTGTATACGGTTTTCTTTCTCTACATGTGTTCCATAACTAGTCTCACTTGAAATTGGTATTTTGGACGAAACGAAAAAAAAAAAAACAATATAAACTGTGATAAGTGCACTTTTTCATTTCTGGCTAGTTTGCAATTTAATTCGTTGATTCCTCGGCAGCACACAGTTCACTTATACGAGATGATAGAAAAGATGAAAGTGTAATTATCAGACAAATAACATACTGTATTTGTTTTTGCCAATATGCACCTGTTAATGTGTTAGTTTTATTTAGATTAAATAAACGAAGTTAAGTTTATTGGTTTTCATATCACATTTATATCATAATTTCATGAATACATATATCAGAAATGGAGCCTAGCAATAGGCGTATTTATCAGTCAAAATGTAAACATTCTGTACTTCAAGTTAGTATTTGATTAGTTGAGCGCGTTCTTTCATTATTAGTAATTTTTCTTCAAATTCACTATATCAATAACCATGATATGTACATTTATTGGTTTATCTCTGAGAGTGATTTTAAAATTATTATATTTAGTCCAGAATATATGTAACACAATTTTAGGTCACAATAATAAATTATGTGGCGAAAGCAAAGAAACGTGTTCTCCAGTACATATATTTTCGGAGATATCTTGATGCGTTTCAAGAGCCAAACCACTATTTCATTTCCCATATAACATAACGTTAATACATAAAAACTAAAGTGATTTCTTCATTATATTCATCAAATGTGTAAAGACTTCCATTTCTTAAAACTGTACAATTGTGTCATCATTGAAAACGGGTCTTTCAAAGCATTTTTGTTGCGCATCATGAATGATATACAACAACTGCCAGTTCTGCACCTAGTAATACAGTATTATGTCAGGTTTAAAAATATATTTTATGGCAGGACATAATTGTATCAGATCAAACTTAAAGTATATATTGTATTGTCACCTATAACTCATAGTTATCAAATATATAATGGGAAACGTTTTAATCCTACGTGAACGTCTTAGAGTACGTAATTTTACTTTACTTTTTTCAGCACAACTTGTATAAAGCGACAATAAGTCCGTTTTTAGTGTATCTATTTTTCTGTTATCAGCATGTATCACTTACCGTTATATCTAAACAAGTAACGACTTTCCTAAGTTGTATAATTTACATACTACTTACAGTTAATACGTTAAAACTGACGCTTTAGTCGACTATTGAATTATATTTATGTCTGAATACCAGTTACAGTATACTATATAACTATACGTTCAGCTGTATATGACATAGGAACTGAGGACGAAACGAATGAAATATAAACCATGTAGTGAAAATCCAGAATGTATTAATTGTTTGTCGCTATTTTATTCGCTGTTTGAATCAGCATCACGTTGTACAGTTTTATACAGAACAAGCTTTGAAATTATGCTAACCTGATTGCTTGCTTGAATTTGTGCTATAATTATGCATTTGTATGTAAATAATTTGGGCAATGCATGGTGGAAAGCTTTGCAGCTTTTTTATCTTGATTTACTCAGAATATAAGAAAATGGCCAACAGGAAAGTCGACATTCTGTAATTTTAATAATGCTCAACCCTTATAAGCTATTGAGTAATAATCTGATCAAGTTGTGACGTCCTCTGTATTTGTAATTGCCAATTTGAACATGATTATATGATTCTTTTGCTAAGAGCAAATAAGCGAGGTTTACTTCACGGTTTTGAGAATTACACGGCCATACTCATTTCATGAAGAAAGAGCGAAAAAAGAAAACGTAGGTAGCAATAGTTTGCAGCCAATAAGTACACATTGTGTATTGCTTCAAGTTATACTCTCATTTTTCAATAACATGTGCCACTTTTGAAGTAATTTTTGTTCAAATTTATTTCATCTAAGAGGTATTCTGCTGTTTCTATTTAGTGCGAAATGTCAGTATCATCATTTTAGGTCATATATGATTTTTTGTAAATAATTGTTTTTGCCCTAAAATACATACATACATACATACATACATACATGCATACATACATACATACATACATACATACATACATACATACATACATACATACATACATACATACATACATACATACATACACACGCATGCATAAGTACGTACGTACACACACATATATATGTATGTATATATGTGAATGTTTAGCAAACAATCCTTATCGTATTTGTATAGATTCTCGTAATCTGCACTTTCATTTTAATCTGTCGCTTCTACAATATTGATTCACTAGTATTTAATATTGAATTAAGCATTGGTGTGAAGTCCGCTATGGTTTTGGTGTAGCAATATCTGTATGTATATATGTGAATGTTTAGCAAACAGTCCTGATCTTATTTGTATGGTTTCCAGTAATCTGCACTTTCATATTCAACTGAAAGTGGAGCAACTGTCATTCGTCACTTGTCCAATATTGATTCACTAGTATCGAATATTGAATTATGCAATTGTGTGAAGTCCGCGATGGTTTTGGTGTCGCATTTGCACTCAGCCGTCAACGTCGTCAACCTGCATGCTACCCGGCCCATAACATTACACAAAACTGACCGATTATGATACGTTTATACTTTAGATCGACCATGACTAGGCTTGGTTGACAATGTTATCGAAGAAGAAGGGAATTATACATAAATTAGATACACATGCACTATATCGTGCAGATTTGATTGGTGTCTTGTATATTATGATATGTGCTTTTACTTTACTGTTGAGAACATTATCGGGGACAAAACGAGATATTCATAAATGAGACAAACACATTATATGGTGCAGATTTGATTAGTTTATGCAACTGAATTTGATTTAGTAATCAACATAATATGTTACAGTTACATGAAATAATAGAAGTGTTGATAATATATTTATCATGTTGATTGCATACGTTTCTGCGTCTGAGAATGCAATATTCTCCAGACCGGTAGAATGATCTATGCTGGATAACGTTTCAGCTAGTTAGTTTAGTACATTATTAACGCAATAAATGAATGTGGAATAACACCCAAATCAAATTGCCTCTTTGATTTATCATAGAGGAACCATTTGTGTTACCGACACTAACCTGACCATCAGATAATTTATCGACGCTCGTATCTTTCATATCTTTACCTGTATATTCTAGAAACATATGTGATTTTCGTTACGTTAAGTTTTTCTTGCGATACAATGCAGTGTAGTCATGCTTTGTGGGTTAATTGGGGCATATGTGGCTATCTTTTATATCCGTACATTCTGCATTATGCTGGATACGTTCATTCTTTCTATTTTCGGATTTGAGTCGTGTATAGGCAGCTATATCCTCGAAACGGACTGCCTTAATAATTGTATGCACGAATTTTGTATTACTATACAATATATTTTATTTTCAATTTAATATTCTTCATGATATATATATATATATATATATATATATATATATATATATATATATATATATATATATATATATATATATATATATATATATATATATATATATATATATATATATATAATATGCAACACGGAACTAATACAAAATACAAGAAATAAATACAAAAAATGTAGGATAGAATATACATAATATAACAATGTATAATGCATACATAAAATTGAAACAGATACATATAATTATGCGGGGTAATCATCTTCTCTATCTGATATACAGCTTCAAGAAACCACAGTTTCAAATTAATAGTACACACTAATATATTCATATATTTTGACGTATAGATTAGGCTTGAGATTCAAACAATCTCAAGTTTTCAAATACGTTTCAAATGTTCTGCACTGTCAGTAAGATTCACAAATCTCCTGAAATTCAACTAAGATTCAACATAATTTCATGTCAAAAGCAAATATACCAACTAAAACAACAATTGGAATAAACATATGCTTCTTGACATTTGTAAGGTCGCACGATTCATACAGAGGTAAACTGCACAGTTTCACCACGTCCCTCGGGTTGACCCACTCTCTTGTATCGGCCATTCGTACCCTTCATGGATCCACTGCATGTACAGTCAGCTATACGTATACGCGTACAGACAGCGCACAGCACCCTTGTATTAGCTACGTCTACAGTCGTGGCTCCAACAGATGTACAAACATACGTACATTTATATAGACCTCAAGATAACTCTCCTCGTTAGTCTTCAGTCTCATTACACCCATTAGACTAGTTACACTGTTAGCCTCGTCAGCCTCTTAAACTACAATAAAATCAAACTGGCAATAATAATGAGTTCTGGCAAATAATAATACATTACACTCTTAATAACAACTTAACATTCACAGATCAGAAAGTTTAACAAATGCGTTGTAATAAATGAATGGTTACATGATATGTCAATACAAACTCAATAACCTTCGCATATCAAATAAAATATCAATTTAAAACTCACCCATATGGCTTATATAAATGCCTCATGAAAATTCTTCTAATTCTGTGACAAAAGAGCTAAAACAAGATAAAGGAAATCATTTTTCCTAGTTTGTATACCAAGATCCCAATTGCTACACTTTCATATATTTGTAAATTGTTTGTTTTCCTGCATTGAGAGCGTCTATGTGATTTGGCTGTTTAACGAAGCTTTAACAATTGTTAAGTCACGGTCGTCTGTGCTCTAGTATATGTCTTTACTTTAAACGAAGGAGAACTTTTTGCATATTTGTATGCGACATAAATGAACGTTTTAATCACAGAAAATGCAATTTTCAATTACTGAAGAAGCCATCATGGCAAAAAGAATGAAAGATATTTCGACGAAATAAGAACGATCAACAAAGTATCAAACGTTGTTCTTGTCTGAAACAAAAATGCACATTTGCATTGCCCATTGCATCAAGAATACGCTTAAGCTTCCACGGCATATATCCCCAATGTCGTTGAGAGTTCGATGACTTTATAATATTATATGTACACTATGATAATGTGATGTTTGAAGGAACAAATTCAAAACACAAACCATTAATAGTACATATTTGCTGATGAGCTGTCTGCCGCTATATTTCTGGCTGTAATCAGCACTAAACTTTACATTTTACTTAAATTATTAGAAGTACGCTATTGTAAAGAAATTTGTTTTCCTTAATTCGTGTCTGTTCGATATTTGGAATACACTGTATTATCATTTTCCAATATGCGCATGCGTGTCTACTCTCCTTTTTGACACCTAATAAGCAAAGTTTACTTCACGGTGTCCAATATAAGAATTTTTATATTCTTTCAGGCAGAAAGACAGACAAAATATGGAGTAAGTATTATTTTCCTCTGTTTTCAGTAAAACGATACAAGTCAATATTGTATACAGTTATTAAATGATTTCTAGGGAGTGAATATTAAAAAAAAATAATTATACCTTTACTACAAGCCATAAAGTAATGAATTCTTCTCTCCTGAACTTGTTTTATTACTTTGACTCAAATATCTTAACTCTATTGTATGCACCGTTACAATGCAAGGATTGAAACGAAAAGGAACATAAACTTGCCAATATCTGCATGCGTGTCTATCATCTCATTTGGGCGGGAATAAGCGACGTTTATATTACGGTTGCTAATATTACATTTCATATATTCTTTCCGGTAGATAGAGAAAACAAAGAAAGAGTAAGTATTGATACATCTTATATCCGCCAAAAAGAATATATGATGCAATGCGTAAGGTTATTGTATGATTGCCGTGACGCATGCATTTATTGAAAAAATATTTGTCAAATTTGCCTCAACGTTTTATTATATGTGATGTCGTACGTTCATTCTTCTACTTTATTACTGAAGTTCAAGTGTTAATATGAGCATTGCTGGTCATATTATATATCCAAATTATTTCCATCAGCTCGTATTTTGGGTCAACGGATATCGAATTACTGTTATAATACACGTAGTGTTATCATTATTTGATTACAATTGTAAATTCTGATTACTGTTATACACGTAGAAACATTATTGTTTAATTACAATTCTAAAATCGAATTACTGTTATAATACACGTGGAGACATCGTATTTTTGTTGCAATTGTAAAAACATGTTAGGTGCAAAGTGTAGGTAGAATATCGCAGCATTAATAAGCATCAGTGTTTCAGTGAAATTTCTTGGAACTTCCAAGACTATGAGACCTTCATTGTATATATCATACTATGAGTATGATTGTCTGAAAGGATAGACAAATCCCTCTCTAGCTGTGTCATATAGCTTCGCAAGAAACGATATTTTTCCTAACCATGTTTAGTTTACCTGCTTTATTGTATCGTGAAATTGTTGTCTTTCTCCTAACAGAGCGTTAAATGTACCTAGTTGTTTAACAACGATTTGTTTTTCTTCTAAGGGACACATTTATAGATCAATAAAGTGTATAAAGTGTACTTGTTTCAGTGTGGCCATATTACAACATAGCTTTGTCCGCGATGCTGTTAATCCGCTCTAAATACTGGTAGTGCGAACAAAACAGTAGACGATTGGGTGATACTTTGATTAACATTTCAGTTTTCAAATATATTCCGTGTCTATATGTCCAGACTTTAATTGTAGAAATACTGCAAACGTTTTTCTAAACCCATATTACCAATTCAATGTTTGAACAAGTCTAAGTCGAATTGGCCTCTGCATGGCTCCATGTTGCTCATTGTGAAGCTAAAACGTGGTAAATACTTCTTCCAAGTAAACATAATGTATAATGTGGTGCGTTACATGAGTGCGCCAGGCTTTAAGTTTAAATATCAAAGCCATCTAATTTATTCTACTTATTTTACTTTTACAGTTAAGAAACATTCACTAAAATATCCATCGTAAATTGTTAATGCAGTGTCGTGTACACTGTAGTAACGTCTCTATGTCCTTGCTAATACAGGGAACAATGTCTCGTTCTTTTTTTGACTGTGCATGGTCAGTTTCAGAAATAGAGAAATGTGTCATAGAGTCGTGAGTTTATCAACCTAAAAAACTGTGTAATATGAGTATTCCAATAAAGCTTATGACATTGGTCTTAACATGTCAATATTTGCAACCAGAATAAATACTATAAGCGTCCCAATCTGTAAGAATAATTTTGTAGCTGGATGGGGTGTGTGGCAGCTACATTGGGGAATTACGTGGTAGAACCAACAAACAGCTTGGTTACATGTTTTCTTTAATTCAAATTCAAACTCTCTCTAGCCAGTTCTCCTTTGGTAAATATATAAGCCTAGAGAGGACTTCACTGGAGACAATTGATATAATATTTCTTTAACTGACTTGAATTGTTTCTAGTTTATAAATCTGTGTTTTCAACATTAAACTAAACATTTCATATCTCACTAATGAGTTGTTTAGAAGTTGATTTGAAAACATATAAATGATTATAATCTATCTGATCAGATTCACACTCACTTTCAACCTCTTCCTCGCAATACAAATGTTAAATAAATGTAGTTTAACTGTAAAAGTTGACAAAGATTGTCAGAGTTCAATTATAAAATATAAATTTATTTAAACTCTATATCTGAAATATTTTTGTTAATTAGAGAAATATAATCTAATATCTTTTCTCTATTATCATATTTCAAAATCTTAAACTAATTGTAAGTTATGTAAATAATTATTCAATTAATTTGGAAAAGGATAACTTCTCACTACACTTAAACCAAAATGATTATTGTCCTTAGAGTCATCAGGTGAGTGTACTGTAAAGATTCTGCTTGTATTGTTTTAGAAGAAAACTGGAAAATAGTCCCTACTCCATTCCTCCGTCGATTCTAAAATTTGGTCCCAAATTTCTTAAGAAATTTTGATTACAAATGTTTTAATATATCATACACACAATATCACTACGAACCTTGAATTTGTACCACATGGTTACATTGTAATGATGCAAAACTATTTCTGAAGTGGGCAGAATTGCTTCTAAATACAAACTACATTTTTTGTCGTAAGGCTAAAATGAATAAACTGATAAAAGTTACTTTGTTTTGAAGATAATCAAAATATGAATCAGATAATGTTCCATGTTATAAATCCTGAATATTAAATCCAGAAATGCACATAAATCGTCAAAAGTTCACTGGTCATTTGCAGTAACTGTATGCTATACCAATGCAACGACATAATGTTTTATTTAATGTTGAAGCTTTCAATTAAGTAGTATAAATTTTGCTCCATTTAAATGGCATGTTCGTTTGCCACATAGTTTTAGGTGCTTTCTAGAGTTCCTACTGCACAGATTGCAACAGTTTCTTTAGGAAGTCAGCCTTTAGAAGAGACTAAATTAAAATAGTCAATTTTTCAATCGCAGAAATACAAATCTTCCAGTGTCATATTATGGGGTGTTCAGAAAAACAAGGTTGTAGAAAGGTCAGACGATAGTCTGCAAAGAAAAAGTCCAACATTATATGACATCAGAACAGTTACGTTTACACTGTTTATTTAAAGCTTTGTACCAGTCCTTATTTTCCATATGAATGTCGCCATTTTATGACCGTTTGTTAGATTTTCGCACTTTTCATTTTAGAGTTCTGTTGATATGAAAATCACGAATCAAAAGGTCTGGTAAATTTTCTGCCGGTTCCCATGTTGTTTTTTAATAGTCCTGTCACTTTAATTTGTAGACCTTTTTCCTTGATGTCTTGCACAAGCTAATAGTTTATCAACTATTCCACAGTTTTGCACAGACTTTTGGGATGGGTTGCTCAAGAGTTCTAACTGGTCTGATCCATGTGATGGGCGCTTTGTAGGTCTCACTGGATTTTCTTTCTGGGAGGGCTCTATCTCCACGTCTGGTGCAAACAGTAGGTCACCATGACCTCTTTCTGACTTTCAGTTCAGAGAGTGATGCTCTCGTAGTGCTGGATCACAGTATACTTTCAAGCGATTAGCATGAACCAGGGCTCTCTGCAGCTTATGAGTACTGCAGTCACGTAAAATATACGTGTGGTCAGGACCAAAATCACTAATATAGTATGGTCCAGTCCATTTGTTGTGCAATTTTGAAGATTCCAATACAGGTACTTTTGGGTTGTGTAACCATACACGTTGACTCAAGTAGACGTTTGGCTTAGTTGCTTTACTATCAAAATATTCTTTGTTATGTTTCTGTTTTCTATCAATGTTATCGTGTGCTGCTTTGCTCAAAACAAGAAGTTTGTTTTTAAACTTTTGTAAATATTCAGCTCCTGACTCTGATAATTTTATATTTTCATTTGAATCCAGAGTAACATCTAAAGGAAGACGCATTTCATGTCCAAAAGCAAGTTCAAATGGAGAAAACCCAGAGTTTGTACACTTTGTTTTCCGATACTCCATGAGAATGCCGGGCAAGACATCACCCCAGTTTTGCTTTGTTCATCACTCTAAGTTCTAATATATTGATCAGGTGTATATCAGCTAATTACCCAAAATCCAATACAATTTTAAAATAAAATTTAACACAACATTTCCATTTTTGAATTATAAATAAAACTGTTCTAGCTGATTCGGTTGATTGGCTTCTACATTTGGAAAAAAGCTAGCAGAACCAACAAACAAACAGCTTGGTTACATGTTTTCTTTAATTCAAATTGAAACTCTCTCTCTAGCCATCGAATCGAAGTTTTGCTTTTGAGTAAAACCGGCCACGAAGCGTCATTTGTTCACTATTTTTCACTACCAATTAATTTGGTACTGATTTAGTTTTTCCCGTGAGGAAGGAATGGTGCCACATCCCCAAGGGCGTTTATGCATACATATATGCTATTTAATTTGGTCGTCATGTCGCGCTCCTATAAGGGGATATAGCCATGAATGTAAGACATAGGTGAGTGGGAATTGTACAGCCAAACACTCAACTCTATCAACCAATCGGATGATGCAAAGCTAGAGGTGCAATGGCACCAAATCGTGACTAGTGAAAAATGTTTCCACTTCTAGTCATGTGTTGGTGTTGTAGTCCGGCTTCGGAGTAAAAGGAAAAGGATATGTGAACTGGCACGTTTATGTCGTTCGTCTTGCACGCCCTAGCCTTATCGAATCAAGTCCTGTTGCTGCTAGTGGACAAACTCTGCCGATATTGTGTAAGCCACCTGTGCAATTGAGTCAATCTTTCAAGTTATATTTTTTCCTAACATCCTAACGTTCTAATTTTTGTCTAGTACAGAGTGTACATTCGGTGTTTTCCCTATCAATTCTGTAAACTAGGTATGACAAGTGACATGTGTAGGTTGGTCAATGGCAGGTTAAGTGGGTTGTTAATTTTGATGGTGGAGAGCCAAAAATGATCAAGTTTGATTTTTGAAGAACGAGATTGTCGAATAGAGTTTCCGAGCCAAAAGGAAACTCTGTAAGTACAAATGGCAATAGCCCTTAAAAGGGCTTTTTGATGGAGGGTTACAGGGTGTAACCGATGTTCCCACATTTCTTCTGGAGAATCCATGTGTCTTTCTTCGGTGCCTGGCTTTCGTTGTTCCTCAATCTTGATGTTGCCTCCTCCCGTCGTATCAATTCCATGTTTTCCCATAACAATTTGGAATACTTTGAGCTGTTATTAAAGTAGAGTATACAACCCCATATGACAGCCTATTTTCGCGTTGGTAGTTATTTAACGTAAAAATTTAAAGTAATTAAGGTTATTGTGTAAGAAATGTATTGCAGCAGTTTGTTGCCGTGCTAGATGGTCAGGTATTGACCACCGAAATCATGTTATATGCCTTAGTTCTTATAGATTAGTTTATAATGCTTCCTTGTGTTGCGGTGCCTGACAGTCTGGTCTTTGACTACCTTATAGTAATATTAATTTGAGCATCTGACTTAGAGTAAATACATTTTTATTGCAACATTGTGTCGCTGGACCTCATAGTCTTTGGACATGGAGACAACCTCATAATATCTATTTGAGGCCATAAAACGGGTTACGATTTAGTGGTCACAATTTAGACCATGACGATATCCCGGAGTGTTGGGGTTCTAATCTGAACATGTTAATCATAATTTAGTTGTATACTAATGCTGTCAGTGAGGCTTATATAGGGAGAGATGTAGGAGGAGACAGAAGAGAGGTGGATTCCTAGACACTTATTTTATAATTTTGCAAGGTCCTATATGTTGATATGTCTAGCATATTTCAATGTTTATTTTTGTTTTTCCTGGTAATTTCAGTAGGGTGTTACATCATCCTGTTCGGTTTGGTTGCACAGGTATCATCATGAGATCGTTATTCACAGCGTAGTGTAGGTGGGCTCCTCTTGATGGGTAACGGAATCCCTTCTGATCCTGTACACTCCCATTTCGCGAGGATGTAATTATTTTAAAATATAAGGTTAAAATCCAGGACTAGTGAGTTATTTGTTCATGATGTAATTATTTTAATCTTATATTTTATCATTGAGCCCTGTTGTGCTGAGTAAATCAGTTATATTTTGAAATGTCTTTTGAGGGTTATTGTTGGTTAATTGAATTACTTCTGGGTATGTACTTGGTGCAGAAATGTTTAATATTTTAGATCTGAATTATTTCCTTTCCTTTTGAGCTTTATTACAGTATTAAATATGTGAAGTAAGTCTTCAGGTAAATTACAACTGAAACATTGTTGTGTAGGAAAGGTCCAATATATTTCCCAAAGCTGTTAGCCAGTTTTTTAGTTTCTCCTAACATTATTCTGTTCATGTTAGATTGTTCAAAACTGCTGCACCTAGGCGTTAAGATGTTCCTATTGACTTCCTTAATGATGCTGTGTAAAATTCTCCCTTGCTTATTTTGTTTCCAATCCGTTTGCCATTTTCAATTAATCTTTGAGTAGATCAGACTATAGATTTCAGTCTGGCTATAGTTGAGCGGCATGTAATTTGGTTCGGTAAGTTTATTTTTAGCCAGTTGGTCTGCTAATTAATTTCCTGTTATGTCTATGTGGGATGGAATCCACAAAAACTCGACTGTTATATTTTGAGAGTTGAGTAATTTAAGGGTTTGATTAATTTGTTTAAGTAAATTTTCTCTAGATTTGGTGTTATTGTTTTTAATGGAACTAAGAACGCTAAGCAATTCACTAATAATCAAAGTCTTGTTTGGTTTGATATCTTGTATCCATTTTAAAGATTCAAGGATGGCCCAAAAGACAGCTGTATAAATGGAACAGTGGTGAGGAGGACGACTGCCCATTTGAATATTGTGTTCTGGTATGTCCCAGGCTGTTTCTGCTTTAAAAGGAGTTGTAATTTTTGAGCCATCCGTGTAAATTTGTGTATAGTTTTGGTATGAATTGTTTATATGTTCGATTGTTAATGTTTTTACATACTGTTGTTGATTGTATTTGTTACCTGTTTCTGTAAGGGAGATATTTACTTTTATTGGTACATTACTCCAAGGTTCTTTATCTAATATTTGGTTACTTTCTACTTGGAATATATCTACTGGAATTTTTGATGTTTTAATTCATGTACTATTTTTAAAAAAGATGTATTGTTTTTTAAAGGTTTTCCGTAAGGGGTTTTTACATTTATTAATAGCCACCAGGGTGGGGTACCGTTTACCATGCAGTTGCATATCTCAACATGAGTTCCTGCCTTCTTAGGTGTTTTGGCGATTCTCCAGTCAAGACATGCAACTCGGCTGTGGACGTGAATGGTAGTGCACCAGTATCTACGCGTAGGGCTTTCCTCTGTATTTTATATAATTTGTTGAGTTGACTGATGGAAGCCGTGGAATATACTTGGCATCCATAGTCTAGTTTTGACCTTATTAATGCCCTGTATAAAGTCATAATTATTTTTTGATTAGCACCCCACTGCGTTCCTTTGAGGCTTTGTAACAGATTTAGGTCCTGATTACATCTTTTAATTCAGTCGTCAATAAGATAAGCCCATGTTAGGTGTTCATCGAAGTACATACCCAGACATTTGGCTACTTTTACGAATGTAATATCTTTATTTTGTATTTTGAGTTGAAAAGATAAAGTGTTAAAAGCATTCGTGTAAACTAAAGATAATAAAGCTCATACATCAAGGTCAACACTCAAATGAAACGGGCAACGGTAAAAAAGGAAACCCGCAAAATATGAAAGAAACATGCAAATGCTAAAGGAAAGAATGCCATTGAAATTTAAAACATTTAAACGTAAATAAAGCTAGCGTTTTTAAAACAAAACAGACAGAAAGTGAAAAAAACAAAGTAAACTAAAATGTACTAATCCGAAGCCAAACAAAATAGCGTCATCTAAAATATAAGAGCAGTATTTGACGAAAACAATGTTCAGTAAATATCAATATCAGAAGCCAAACAAAATAGCGTCATCTAAAATATAAGAGCGGTACTTGTAGAAATAAAGATGTCGCAGAATAGTAATCGTGTGGGTTTTGGACTAAATGAATGACTCAAATGTGTGAAAGATGAAACTGTATTAACTTTATTGGTAAAGAAAAATGTATGATGTAAAAGTACAATGATTCTCAAACACTATCAATACACAATTTATCCAATCACTCTATACTTACATTCACACATTAAAAATAAACCAATAATATTATATCTTTTTGATATACAGCTTCAAGCAACCACAGTTTCAAATAATAGTACACAATGATATATTCATATCATTTGACGAATAGACTAGGCTTGAAATTCAAACAATATCAAGTTTTCAAATACGTTTCAAATGTTCTGCACTGTCAGTAAGATTCACAAATCTCCTGGACTTCAAATAACATTCAAAATAATTTCATGTAAAAATCAAATATACCAACTGAAACAACAATTGGAATAAACATATGCTTCTTGACCCTTGTACAGTCGCACGATTCATACACCGGTAAACTGCACAGTTTCACCACGTCCCTCGGGTTGACCCACTCTCTTGTATCGGCCATTCGTACCCTTCATGGATCCACTGCATTTACTGTCAGCCATACGTATACACGTACAGACAGCGCACAGCACCCTTGCATTAGCTACGTCTACAGTCGTGTCTCCACCAGATGTACAAACATACGTACATTTATATAGACCTCTAGATAGCTCTACTTGTTAGGTAAACTCATCAGTATCGTTACACCCTTTAGACTACTTAGACTGTTAGCCTCGTTAGCCCCTTAAAGTACAATAAAATCAAACTGGCAATAATAATGAGTTCTGGAAAATAAGAATACATTAAACTCTTGATAACAACTTAACATTCACAGATCAGAAAGTTTAACAAATGCGTTGTAATAAATGAATAGTTACATGATATTACAATACAAACTCAATAAATTTAACACTCACCCCTATGGCGTATATAAATGCCTCGTGAAAATACGTGCTCTCTTCAACAAATCCAAAGTGGTCAATCTCGGTTACACCTTAATCTTGCTTAAATTCATGGGACAGTGAGTAATATTCAGGGTAAAATACCTGTGCATATCGTGATAATAATTTCCGTACAGTTAATCCAATAATTATCAGGCATAATAAAAGTTATTTTTTTCTTCTAATTCTGTGACAAAAGAGCTAAAACAAGATAAAGAAAATCATTTTTCCTAGTTTGTATACCAAGATCCCAATTGCTACACTTTCATATATTTGTAAATTGTTTGTTTTCCTGCATTGAGATCGTGTATGTGATTTGGCTGTTTAACGAAGCTTTAACAATTGTTTAGTCACGGTCGTCTGTGCTCAAGTATATGTCTTTGCTTTAAACGAAGGAGAACGTTTTGCATATTTGTATCCGACATAAATGAACGTTTTAATCACAGAAAATGCAATTTTCAATTACTGAAGAAGCCATCATGTCAAAAAGAATGAAAGAGATTTCGACGAAATAAGAACGATCAACAAAGTATCAAACGTTGTTCTTGTCTGAAACAAAAATGCACATTTGCATTGCCCATTTCATCAAGAATACGCTTGGGCTTCCACGGCATATATCCCCAATGTCGTTGAGAGTTCGTTGACTTTATAATATTATATGTACACTATGATAATGTGATGTTTGAAGGAACAAATTCAAAACACAAACCATTAATAGTACATATTTGCTGTTGAGCTGTCTGCCGCTTTATTTCTGGCTGTAATCAGCACTAAACTTTACATTTTACTTAAATTATTAGAAGTACGCCATTGTAAAGAAATTTGTTTTCCTTAATTCGTGTCTGTTCGATATTTGGAATACACTGTATTATCATTTTTCAATATGCGCATGCGTGTATACTCTCCTTTTTGACACCTAATAAGCAAAGTTTACTTCACAGTGTCCAATATAAGAATTTTTATATTCTTTCAGGCAGAAAGACAGACAAAATATGGAGTAAGTATTTTTTTCCTCTGTTTTCAGTAAAACGATACAAGTCAATATTGTATACAGTTATTAAATGATTTCTAGGAAGTGAATATTAAAAAAAAATAATTATACCTTTACTACAAGCCATAAAGTAATGAATTTTTCTCTCCTGAACTTGTTTTATTACTTTGACTCAAATATCTTAACTCTATTGTATGCACCGTTTACAATGCAAGGATTGAAAAGAAAAGGAACATAAACTTGCTAATATCTGCATGCGTGTCTATCATCTCATTTGGGAGGGAATAAGCGACGTTTATATTACGGTTGCTAATATTACATTTCATATATTCTTTCCGGAAGATAGAGAAAACAAAGAAAGAGTAAGTATTGATACATCTTATATCCACCAAAAAGAATATATGATGCAATGCGTAAGGTTATTGTATGATTGCCGTGACGCATGCATTTATTTAAAAAATATTTGTCAAATTTGCCTCACCGTTTTATTATATGTGATGTCGTACGTTCATTCTTCTACTTTATTACTGAAGTTCAAGTGTTAATATGAGCATTGCTGGTCATATTATATATCCAAATTATTTCCATCAGCTCGTATTTTGGGTCAACGGATATCGGATTACTGTTATAATACACGTAGTGTTATCATTATTTGATTACAATTGTAAATTCTGATTACTGTTATACACGTAGAAACATTATTGTTTAATTACAATTCCAAAATCGAATTACTGTTATAATACACGTGGAGACATCGTATGTTTATTGCAATTGTAAAAACATGTTAGGTGCAAAGTGTAGGTAGAATATCGCAGCATTAATAAGCATCAGTGTTTCAGTGAAATTTCTTGGAACTACCAAGACTATGAGACCTTGACTGTCTGAAAGAATAGACAAATCCCTCTCAAGTTGTGTCATATAGCTTCGCAAGAAACGATATTTTTCCTAACCATGTTTGGTTTACCTGCTTTATTGTATCGTGAAATTGTTGTCTTTCTCCTAACAGAGCGTTAAATGTACCTAGTTGTTAAACAACGATTTGTTTTTCTTCTAAGGGACACATTTATAGATCAATAAAGTGTATAAAATGTACATGTTTCAGTGTGGCCATATTACAACATAGCTTTGTCCGCGATGCTGTTAATCTGCTCTAAATACTGGTAGTGCGAACAAAACAGTAGACGATTGGGTGATACTTTGATTAACATTTCAGTTTTCAAATATATTCCGTGTCTATATGTCCAGACTTTAATTGTAGAAATACTGCAAACGTTTTTCTAAACCCATATTACCAATTCAATGTTTGAACAAGTCTAAGTCGAATTGGCCTCTGCATGGCTCCATGTTGCTCATTGTGAAGCTTAAACGTAGTAAATACTTCTTCCAAGTAAACATAATGTATAATGTGGTGCGTTACATGAGTGCGCCAGGCTTCAAGTTTAAATATCAAAGCCATCTAATTTATTCTACTTATTTTACTTTTACAGTTAAGAAACATTCACTAAAATATCCATCGTAAATTGTTAATGCAGTGTCGTGTACACTGTAGTAACGTTTCTATGTCATTGCTAATACAGGGAACAATGTCTCGTTCTTTTTTTGACTGTGCATGGTCAGTTTCAGAAATAGAGAAATGTGTCATAGAGTCGTGCGTTTATCAACCTAAAAAACTGTGTAATATCAATATTTCAATAAAGCTTATGACATTGGTATTAACATGTCAATATTTGGAACCAGAAAAAATACTATAAGCGTCCCAATCTGTAAGAATAATTTTGTAGCTGGATGGGGTGTGTGGCAGCTACATTGGGGAATTACTTGGTAGAACCAACAAACAGCTTGGTTACATGTTTTCTTTAATTCAAATTCAAACTCTCTCTAGCCAGTTCTCCTCTGGTAAATATATAAGCCTAGAGAGGACTTCACTGGAGACAATTGATATAATATTTCTTTAACTGACTTGAATTGTTTCTAGTTTATAAATCTGTGTTTTCAACATTAAACTAAACATTTCATATCTCACTAATGAGTTGTTTAGAAGTTGATTTGAAAACATATAAATGATTATAATCTATCTGATCAGATTCACACTCACTTTCAACCTCTTCCTCGCAATACAAATGTTAAATAAATGTAGTTTAACTGTAAAAGTTGACAAAGATTGTCAGAGTTCAATTATAAAATATACATTTATTTAAACTCTATATCTGTAATATTCTTGTTAATTAGAGAAATATAATCTAATATCTTTTCTCTAATATCATATTTCAAAATCTAAAACTAATTGTAAGTTATGTAAATAATTATTCAATTAATTTGGAAAAGCATAACTTCTCACTACACTTAAACCAAAATGATTAATGTCCTTAAGGTCATCAGGTGAGTGTACTGTAAAGATTCTGCTTGTATTGTTTTAGAAGGAAACTGGAAAATAGTCCCTACCCCATTCCTCCGTCGATTCTAAAATTTGGTCCCAAATTTCTTAAGAAATTTTGATTACAAATGTTTCAATATATCATACACACAATATCACTACGAACCTAGAATTTGTACCACATGTTTACATTGTAATGATGCAAAACTATTTCTGAAGTGGGCAGAATTGCTTCTAAATACAAACTACATTTTTTTATAAGGATAAAATGAATAAACTGATGAAAGTTACTTTGTTCTGAAGATAATCAAAACATGAATCAGATAATGTTCCATGTTATAAATCCTGAATATTAAATCCAGAAATGCACATAAATCGTCAAAAGTTCACTGGTCATTTGCAGTAACTGTATGCTATACCAATACAACGACATAATGTTTTATTTAAAGTTGAAGCTTTCAATTAAGTAGTATAAATTTTGCTCCATTTAAATGGCATGTTCGTTTGCCACATAGTTTTAGGTGCTTTCTAGAGTTCCTACTGCACAGATTGCAACAGTTTCTTTAGGAAGTCAGCCTTTAGAAGAGACTAAATTAAAATAGTAAATTTTTCAATCGCAGGAATACAAATCTTCCAGTGTCATATTATGGGGTGTTCAGAAAAACAAGGTTGTAGAAAAGTCAGAAGATAGTCTGCAAAGAAAAACTCCAACATTATATGACATCAGAACAGTTACGTTTAAACTGTTTTTTTAAAGTTTTGTACCAGTCCTTATTTTCCATATGAATGTCGCCATTTTATGACCGTTTGTTAGATTTTCGCACTTTTCATTTTAGAGTTCTGTTGATATGAAAATCACGAATCAAAATGTCTGGTAAATTTTCTGCCGGTTCCCATGTTGTTTTTTAATAGTCCTGTCACTTTAATTTGTAGACCTTTTTCCTTGATGTCTTGCACAAGCTAATAGTTTATCAACTATTCCACAGTTTTGCACAGACTCTTGGGATGGGTCGCTCAAGAGTTCTAACTTGTCTGATCCATTTGATGGGCGCTTTGTAGGTCTCACTGGATTTTCTTTCTGGGAGGGCTCTATCTCCACGTCTGGTGCAAACAGTAGGTCACCATGACCTCTTTCTGGCTTTCAGTTCAGAGAGTGATGCTCTCGTAGTGCTGGATCACTGTATACTTTCAAGCGATTAGCATGAACCAGTTCTCTCTTCAGCTTATGAGTACTGCAGTCACGTAAAATATACGTGTGGTCAGGACCAAAATCACTAATATAGTATGGTCCAGTCCATTTGTTGTGCAATTTTGAAGATTCCCATACAGGTACTTTTGGGTTGTGTAACCATACACGTTGATTCAAGTAGACGTTTGGCTTAGATGCTTTACGGTCAAAATATTCTTTGTTATGTTTCTGTTTTCTATCAATGTTATCGTGTGCTGCTTTGCTCAAAACAAGAAGTTTGTTTTTAAACTTTTGTAAATATTCAGCTCCTGACTCTGATAATTTTATATTTTCATTTGAATCCAGAGTAACATCTAAAGGAAGACGCATTTCATGTCCAAAAACAAGTTGAAATGGAGAAAACCCAGAGTTTGTACACGTTGTTTTCCGATACACCATGAGAATGCCGGGCAAGACATCACCCCAGTTTTGCTGTTGTTCATCACTCTAAGTTCTAATATATTGATCAGGTGTATATGAGCTAATTACCCAAAATCCAATAAAATTTTAAAATATAATTTAACACAACATTTCCATTTTTGAATTATAAACCAAACTGTTCTAGCTTTTTCGGTTGATTGGCGGCTACATTGGGAAATAAGCTAGCAGAACCAACAAACAAACAGCTTGGTTACATGTTTTCTTTTATTTAAATTGAAACTTTCTCTCTAGCCATCGAATCGAAGTTTTGCTTTTGAGTAAAACCGGCCACGAAGTGTCAATTGTTCACTATTTTTCACTACCAATTAATTTGATACTGATTTAGTTTTTCCCGTGAGGAAGGAATGGTGCCACATCCCCAAGGGCGTTTATGCATACATATATGCTATTTAATTTGGTCGTCATGTCGCGCTGTTATAAGGGAATATAGCCATAAATGTAAGACATAGGTGAGTGGGAATTGTACAGCCAAACACTCAACTCTATCAACCAATCGGATGATGCAAAGCTAGAGGTGCAATGGCACCAAATCGTGACTAGTGAAAAATGTTTCCACTTCTAGTCATGTGTTGGTGTTGTAGTCCGGCTTCGGAGTAAAATGAAAAGGATATGTGAACTGGCACGTTGATGTCGTTCGTCTTGCACGCCCTAGCCTTATCGAATCAAGTCCTGTTGTTGCTAGTGGACAAACTCTGCCGATATTGTGTAAGCCACCTGTGCAATTGAGTCAATCTTTCAAGTTATATTTTTTCCTAACATCCTAACATTCTAATTTTTGTCTAGTACAGAGTGTACATTCGGTGTTTTCCCTATCAATTCTGTAAACTAGGTATGGCAAGTGACATGTGTAGGTTGGTCAATGGCAGGTTAAGTGGGTTGTTAATTTTGATGGTGGAGAGCCAAAAATGATCAAGTTTGATTTTTGAAGAACGAGATTGTCGAATAGAGTTTCCGAGCCAAAAGGAAACTCTGTAAGTACAAATGGCAATAGCCCTTAAAAGGGCTTTTTGATGGAGGGTTACAGGGTGTAACCGATGTTCCCACATTTCGTCTGGAGAATCCATGTGTCTTTCTTCGGTGCCTGGCTTTCGTTGTTCCTCAATCTTGATGTTGCCTCCTCCCGTCGTATCAATTCCGTGTTTTCCCATAACAATTTGGAATACTTTGAGCTGTTATTAAAGTAGAGTATACAACCCCATATGACAGCCTATTTTCGCGTTGGTAGTTATTTAACGTAAAAATTTAAAGTAATTAAGGTTATTGTGTAAGAAATGTATTGAAGCAGTTTGTTGCCGTGCTAGATGGTCAGGTATTGACCACCGAAATCATGTTATATACCTTAGTTCTTATAGATTAGTTTATAATGCTTCCTTGTGTTGCGGTGCCTGACAGTCTGGTCTTTGACTACCTTATAGTAATATTAATTTGAGCATCTGACTTAGAGTAAATACATTTTTATTGCAACATTGTGTCGCTGGACCTCATAGTCTTTGGACATTGAGACAACCTCATAATATCTATTTGAGGCCATAAAACGGGTTACGATTTAGTGGTCACAATTTAGACCATGACGATATCCCGGAGTTTTGGGGTTCTAATCTGAACATGTTAATCATAATTTATTTGTATAGTAATGCTGTCAGTGAGGCTTATATAGGGAGAGATGTAGGAGGAGACAGAAGAGAGGTGGATTCCTAGACACTTATTTTATAATTTTGCAAGGTCCTATATGTTGATATTTCTAGCATATTTCAATGTTTATTTTTGTTTTTCCTGGTAATTTCAGTAGGGTGTTACATCATCCTGTTCGGTTTTGTTGCACAGGTATCATCATGAGATCGTTATTCACAGCGTAGTGTAGGTGGGCTCCTCTTGATGGGTAACGGAATCCCTTCTGATCCTGTACACTCCCATTTCGCGAGGATGTAATTATTTTAAAATATAAGGTTAAAATCCAGGACTAGTGAGTTATTTGTTCATGATGTAATTATTTTAATCTTATATTTTATCATTGAGCCCTGTTGTGCTGAGTAAATCAGTTAAATTTTGAAATGTCTTTTGAGGGTTATTGTTGGTTAATTGAATTACTTCTGGGTATGTACTTGGTGCAGAAATGTTTAATATTTTAGATCTGAATATTTTCCTTTCCTTTTGAGCTTTATTACAGTATTAAATATGTGAAGTAAGTCTTCAGGTAACTTACAACTGAAACATTGTTGTGTAGGAAAGGTCCAATATATTTCCCAAAGCTGTTAGCCAGTTTTTTAGTTTCTCCTAACATTATTCTGTTCATGTTAGATTGTTCAAAAATGCTGCACCTAGGCGTTAAGATGTTCCTATTGACTTCCTAAATGATGCTGTGTAAAATTCTCCCTTGCGTATTTTGTTTCCAATCCGTTTGCCATTTTCAATTAATCTTTGAGTAGATCAGACTATAGATTTCAGTCTGGCTATAGTTGAGTGGGATGTAATTTGGTTCGGTGAGTTTATTTTTAGCCAGTTGGTCTGCTAATTAATTTCCTGTTATGTCTATGTGGGATGGAATCCACAAAAACTCGACTGTTATATTTTGAGAGTTGAGTAATTTAAGGGTTTGATTAATTTGTTTAAGTAAATTTTCTCTAGATTTGGTGTTATTGTTTTTAATGGAACTAAGAACGCTAAGCAATTCACTAATAATCAAAGTCTTGTTTGGTTTGATATCTTGTATCCATTTTAAAGATTCAAGGATGGCCCAAAAGACAGCTGTATAAATGGAACAGTGGTGAGGAGGACGACTGCCCATTTGAATATTGTGTTCTGGTATGTCCCAGGCTGTTTCTGCTTTAAAAGGAGTTGTAATTTTTGAGCCATTTGTGTAAATTTGTGTATAGTTTTGGTATTAATTGTTTATATGTTCGATTGCTAATGTTTTTACATACTGTTGTTGATTGTATTTGTTACTTGTTTCCGTAAGGGGGATATTTACTTTTATTGGTACATTACTCCAAGGTTCTTTATCTAATATTTGGTTACTTTCTACTTGGAATATATCTACTGGAATTTGATGTTTTAATTCATGTACTATTTTTCCAAAAGATGTTTTGTTTTTTAAAGGTTTTCCGTAAGGGGTTTTAACATTTATTAATAGCCACCAGGGTGGGGTACCGTTTACCATGCAGTTGCATATCTCAACATGAGTTCCTGCCTTCTTAGATGTTTTGGCGGTTCTCCAGTCAAGACATGCAACTCGGCTGTGGACGTGAATGGTAGTGCACCAGTATCTACGCGTAGGGCTTTTCTCTGTATTTTATATAATTTGTTGAATTGACTGATAGAAGCCGTGGAATATACTTGGCATCCATAGTCTAGTTTTGACCTTATTAATGCCCTGTATAAAGTCATAATTGTTTTTTTGATTAGCACCCCACTGCGTTCCTTTGAGGCTTTGTAACAGATTTAGGTCTTGATTACATCTTTTAATTCAGTCGTCAATAAGATAAGCCCATGTTAGGTGTTCATCGAAGTACATACCCAGACATTTGGCTACTTTTACGAATGTAATATCTTTATTCTGTATTTTGAGTTGAAAAGATAAAGTGTTAAAAGCATTCGTGTAAACTAAAGATAATAAAGCTCATACATCAAGGTCAACACTCAAATTAAACGGGCAACTGTAAAAAAGGAAACCCGCAAAATATGAAAGAAACATGCAAATGCTAATTTAAAACATTTAAACGTAAATAAAGCTAGCGTTTTGAAAACAAAACAGACAGAAAGTGAAAAAAACAAAGTAAACTAAAATGTACTAATCCGAAGCCAAACAAAATAGCGTCATCTAAAATATAAGAGCAGTATTTGACGAAAACAATGTACAGTAAATATCAATATCAGAAGCCAAACAAAATAGCGTCATCTAAAATATAAGAGCGGTACTTGAAGAAATAAAGATGTCGCAGAATAGTAATCGTGTGGGTTTTGGACTAAATGAATGACTCAAATGTGTGAAAGATGAAACTGTATTAACTTTATTGGTAAAGAAAAATGTATGATGTAAAAGTACAATGATTCTCAAAAACTATCAATACACAATTTATCCAATCACTCTATACTTACATTCACACATTAAAAATAAACCAATAATATTATATCTTGTTGATATACAGCTTCAAGCAACCACAGTTTCAAATAATAGTACACAATAATATATTCATATCATTTGACGAATAGACTAGGCTTGAAATTCAAACAATATCAAGTTTTCAAATACGTTTCAAATGTTCTGCACTGTCAGTAAGATTCACAAATCTCCTGGACTTCAACTAACATTCAAAATAATTTCATGCAAAAAGCAAATATACCAGCTGAAACAACAATTGGAATAAACATATGCTTCTTGACCCTTGTACAGTCGCACGATTCATACACCGGTAAACTGCACAGTTTCACCACGTCCCTCGGGTTGACCCACTCTCTTGTATCGGCCATTCGTACCCTTCATGGATCCACTGCATTTACTGTCAGCCATACGTATACACGTACAGACAGCGCACAGCACCCTTGCATTAGCTACGTCTGAAGTCGTGTCTCCACCAGATGTACAAACATACGTACATTTATATAGACCTCTAGATAGCTCTACTTGTTAGGTAAACTCATCAGAATCGTTACACCCTTTAGACTACTTAGACTGTTAGCCTCGTTAGCCCCTTAAAGTACAATAAAATCAAACTGGCAATAATAATGATTTCTGGAAAATAAGAATACATTAAACTCTTGATAACAACTTAACATTCACAGATCAGAAAGTTTAACAAATGCATTGTAATAAATGAATAGTTACATGATATTACAATACAAACTCAATAAATTTAACACTCACCCCTATGGCGTATATAAATGCCTCGTGAAAATACGTGCTCTCTTCAACAAATCCAAAGTGGCCATTCTCGGTTACACCTTAATCTTGCTTAAATTCATGGGACAGTGAGTAATATTCAGGGTAAAATACCTGTACATATCGTGATAATAATGTCCGTACAGTTAATCCAATAATTATCAGGCATAATAAAAGTTATTTTTTTCTTCTAATTCTGTGACAAAAGAGCTAAAACAAGATAAAGAAAATCATTTTTCCTAGTTTGTATACCAAGATCCCAATTGCTACACTTTCATATATTTGTAAATTGTTTGTTTTCCTGCATTGAGAGCGTGTATGTGATTTGGCTGTTTAACGAAGCTTTAACAATTGTTCAGTCACGGTCGTCTGTGCTCTAGTATATGTCTTTGCTTTAAACGAAGGAGAACGTTTTGCATATTTGTATCCGACATAAATGAACGTTTTAATCACAGAAAATGCAATTTTCAATTACTGAAGAAGCCATCACGGCAAAAAGAATGAAAGATATTTCGACGAAATAAGAACGATCAACAAAGTATCAAACGTTGTTCTTGTCTGAAACAAAAATGCACATTTGCATTGCCCATTTCATCAAGAATACGCTTGGGCTTCCACGGCATATATCCCCAATGTTGTTGAGAGTTCGTTGACTTTATAATATTATATGTACACTATGATAATGTGATGTTTGAAGGAACAAATTCGAAACACAAACCATTATTAGTACATATTTGCTGATGAGCTGTCTGCCGCTTTATTTCTGGCAGTAATAAGCACTAAACTTTACATTTTACTTAAATTATTAAAAGTACGCTATTGTAAAGAAGTTTGTTTTCCTTAATTCGTGTCTGTTCGATATTTGGAATACACTGTATTATCATTTTTCAATATGCGCATGCGTGTCTACTCTCCTTTTTGACACCTAATAAGCAAAGTTTACTTCATGGTGTCCAATATAAGAATTTTTATATTCTTTCAGGCAGAAAGACAGACAAAATATGGAGTAAGTATTTTTTTCCTCTGTTTTTATTAAAACGATACAAGTCAATATTGTATATAGTTATTAAATGATTTCTAGGAAGTGAATATTAAAAAAAATAATTATACCTTTACTACAAGCCATAAAGTAATGAATTCTTCTCTCCTGAACTTGTTTTATTACTTTGACTCAAATATCTTAACTCTATTGTATGCACCGTTTACAATGCAAGGATTGAAAAGAAAAGGAACATAAACTTGCTAATATCTGCATGCGTGTCTATCATCTCATTTGGGAGGGAATAAGCGACGTTTATATTACGGTTGCTAATGTTACATTTCATATATTCTTTCCGGAAGATAGAGAAAACAAAGAAAGAGTAAGTATTGATACATCTTATATCCACCAAAAAGAATATATGATGCAATGCGTAAGGTTATTGTATGATTGCCGTGACGCATGCATTTATTGAAAAAATATTTGTCAAATTTGCCTCACCGTTTTATTATATGTGATGTCGTACGTTCATTCTTCTACTTTATTACTGAAGTTCAAGTGTTAATATGAGCATTGCTGGTCATATTATATATCCAAATTATTTCCATCAGCTCGTATTTTGGGTCAACGGATATCGGATTACTGTTATAATACACGTAGTGTTATCATTATTTGATTACAATTGTAAATTCTGATTACTGTTATACACGTAGAAACATTATTGTTTAATTACAATTCCAAAATCGAATTACTGTTATAATACACGTGGAGACATCGTATGTTTATTGCAATTGTAAAAACATGTTAGGTGCAAAGTGTTGGTAGAATATCGCAGCATTAATAAGCATCAGTGTTTCAGTGAAATTTCTTGGAACTTCCAAGACTATGAGACCTTCATTGTATATATCATACGAGTATGATTGTCTGAAAAGATATAAATGAGACAAATCCTTCTCAAGTTGTGTCATATAGCTTCGCAAGAAACGATATTTTTCCTAACCATGTTTGGTTTACCTGCTTTATTATATCGTGAAATTGTTGTCTTTCTCCTAACAGAGGGTTAAATGTACCTAGTTGTTAAACAACAATTTGTTTTTCTTCTAAGGGACATATTTATAGATCAATAAAATGTATAAAGTGTACTTGTTTCAGTGTGGCCATATTACAACATAGCTTTGTCCGCGATGCTGTCTATCCGCTCTAAATACTGGTAGTGCGAACAAAACAGTAGACGATTGGGTGATACTTTGATTAACATTTCAGTTTTCAAATATATTCCGTGTCTATATGTCCAGACTTTATTTGTAGAAATACTGCAAACGTTTTTAGAAACTCATATTACCAATTCAATGTTTGAACAAGTCTAAGTCGAATTGGCCTCTGCATGGCTCCATGCTGCTCATTGTGAAGCTAAAACGTGGTAAATACTTCTTCCAAGTATACATAATGTATAATGTGGTGCGTTACATGAGTGAGCCAGGCTTCAAGTTTAAATATCAAAGCCATCTAATTTATTCTACTTATTTTACTTTTACAGTTAAGAAACATTCACTAAAATATCCATCGTAAATTGTTAATGCAGTGTCGTGTACACTGTAGTAACGTCTATATGTCCTTGCTAATACAGGGAACAATGTCTCGTTCTTTTTTGACTGTGCATGGTCAGTTTCAGACATAGAGAACTATGTCATACAGTCGAGCGTTTATCAACCTAAAACAGTGTAATATGAGTATTACAATAAAGCTTATGCAATTGGTCTTAACATGTCAATATTTGCAACCAGAATAAATACTATAAACGTCCCAATCTGTAAGAATAATTTTGTAGCTGGATGGGGTGTGTGGCAGCTACATTGGGTAATTACTTGGTAGAACCAACAAAGAGCTTGGTTACATGTTTTCTTTAATTCAAATTCAAACTCTCTCTAGCCAGTTCTCCTCTGGTAAATATACAAGCCTAGAGAAGACTTCACTGGAGACAATTGATATAATATTTCTTTAACTTACTTGAATTGTTTCTAGTATATAAATCTTTGTTTTCAACATTAAAGTAAACATTTCATATCTCACTAATGAGTTGTTTAGAAGTTGATTTGAAAACATATAAATGATTATAATCTATCTGATCAGATTCACACTCACTTTCAACCTCTTCCTCGCAATACAAATGTTAAATAAATGTAGTTTAACTGTAAAAGTTGACAAAGATTGTCAGAGTTCAATTATAAAATATACATTTATTTAAACTCTATATCTGAAATATTCTTGTTAATTAGAGAAATATAATCTAATATCTTTTCTCTAATGTCATATTTCAAAATCTAAAACTAATTGTAAGTTATGTAAATAATTATTCAATTAATTTGGAAAAACACAACTTCTCACTACACTTAAACTAAAATGATTAATGTCCTTAAGGTCATCAGGTGAGTGTACTGTAAAGATTCTGCTTGTATTGTTTTAGAAGGAAGCTGGAAAATAGTCCCTACTCCATTCCTCCGTCGATTCTAAAATGTGGTCCCAAATTTCTTAAGAAATTTTGATTACAAATGTTTTAATATATCATACACACAATATCACTACGAACCTAGACTTTGTACCACATGGTTACATTGTAATGATGCAAAACTATTTCTGAAGTGGGCAGAATTGCTTCTAAATACAAACTACATTTTTTTTCATAAGGCTAAAATGAATAAACTGATAAAGGTTACTTTGTTCTGAAGATAATCAAAACATGAATCAGATAATGTTCCATGTTATAAATCCTGAATATTAAATCCAGAAATGCACATAAATCGTCAAAAGTTCACTGGTCATTTGCAGTAATTGTATGCTATACCAAGGCAACGACATAATGTTTTATTTAAAGTTGAAGCTTTCAATTAAGTAATATATATTTTGCTCCATTTAAATGGCATTTTCGTTTGCCAAATAGTTTTAGGTGCTTTCTAGAGTTCCTACTGCACAGATTGCAACAGTTTCTTTAGGAAGTCAGCCTTTAGAAGAGACTAAATTAAAATAGTCAATTTTTCAATCGCAGGAATACAAATCTTCCATTGTCATATTATGGGGTGTTCAGAAAAGCAAGGTTGTAGAAAAGTCAGAAGATAGTCTGCAAAGAAAAAGTGCAACATTATATGACATCAGAACAGTTACGTTTACACTGTTTATTTAAAGTTTTGTACCAGTCCTTATTTTCCATTTGAATGTCGCCATTTTATGACCGTTTGTTAGATTTTCGCACTATTCATTTTAGAGTTCTGTTGATATGAAAATCACGAATCAAAAGGTCTGGTAAATTTTCTGCCGGTTTCCATGTTGTTTTTTAATAGTCCTGTCACTTTACTTTGTAGACCTTTTTTCCTTGATGTCTTGAACAAGCTAATAGTTTATCAACTATTCCACAGTTTTGCACAGACTCTTGGGATGGGTCGCTAAGAGTTCTAACTGGTCTGATCCATGTGATGGGCGAATTGTAGGTCTCACTGGATTTTCTATCTGGGAGGGCTCTATCTCCACGTCTGGTGCAAACAGTAGGTCACCATGACCTCTTTCTGGCTTTCAGTTCAGAGAGTGATGCTCTCGTAGTGCTGGATCACTGTATACTTTCAAGCAATTAGCATGAACCAGGGCTCTCTGCAGCTTATGAGTACTGCAGTAACGTAACATATACGTGTGGTCAGGACCAAAATCACTAATATAGTATGGTCCAGTCCATTTGTTGTGGAATTTTGAAGATTCCCATACAGGTACTTTTGGTTTGTGTAACCATACACGTTGACTCAAGTAGACGTTTGGCTTAGATGCTTTACGGTCAAAATATTCTTTGTTATGTTTCTGTTTTCTTTCAATGTTATCCTGTGCTGCTTTGCCCAAAACATGAAGTTTGTTTTTTAACTTTTTTTAAATATTCAGCTTCTGACTCTGATAATTTTACATTTTCATTTGAATCCAGAGTAACATCTGAAGGAAGACGCATTTCATGTCCAAAAACAAGTTCAAAATGGAGAAAATCCAGTAGTTTGTACACTTTGTTTTCCGATACTCCATGATAATGCCGGGCAACACATCACCCCAGTTTTGTTGTTGTTCATCACTCTAAGTTCTAATATGTTGATCAGGTGTATGTTAGCTAATTCCCCAAAATCCAATACAATTTTATAATATAATTTAACACAACTTTTCCATTTTTGAATTCTCAACCAAACTGATCTAGCTGATTCGGTTGATTGGATAGCTACATTGGAAAATTAGCTAGTAGAACCAACGAACAAACAGCTTGGTTACATGTTTTCTTTAATTCAAATTGAAACTCTCTCTAGCCATCGAATCGTAGTTTTGCTTTTGAGTAAAACCGGCCACGAAGCGTCATTTGTTCACTATTTTACACTACCAATTAATATGGTAGTGATTTAGTTTTTCCAGTGAGGAAGGAATGGTGCCACATCCCCAAGGGCGTTGATGCATACATATATGCTATTTAATTTGGTCGTCATGTCGCGCTCCTATAAGGGGATATAGCCATGAATGTAAGACCTAGGTGAGTGGGAATAGTACAGCCACACACTCAACCCTATCAACCAATCGGATGATGCAGAGCTAGAGGTGCAATGGCACCAAATCGTGAATAGTGATAAATGTTTCCACTTCTAGTCATGTGTTGGTGTTGGAGTCCGGCTTCGGAGTAAAAGGAAAAGGATATGTGAACTGGCACGTTGATGTCGTTCGTCTTGCACGCCCTAGCCTTATCGAATCAAGTCCTGTTGCTGCTAGTATACAAACTCTGCCGATATTGTGTAAGCCACCTGTGCAATTGAGTCAATCTTTCAAGTTATATTTTTTCCTAACATCCTAACATTCTAATTTTTGTCTAGTACAGAGTGTACATTCGGTGGTTTCCCTATCAATTCTGTAAACTAGGTATGGCAAGTGACATGTGTAGGTTGGTCAATGGCAGGTTAAGTGGGTTGTTAATTTTGATGGTGGAGAGCCAAAAATGATCAAGTTTGATTTTTGAAGAACGAGATTGTCGAATAGAGTTTCCGAGCCAAAAGGAAACTCTGTAAGTACAAATGGCAATAGCCCTTAAACAGGCTTTTTGATGGAGAGTTACAGGGTGTAACCGATGTTCCCACATTTCGTCTGTAGAATCCATGTGTCTTTCTTCGGTGCCTGGCTTTCGTTGTTCCTCAATCTTGATGTTGCCTCCTCCCGTCGTATCAATTCCGTGTTTTCCCATGACAATTTAGAATACTTTGAGCTGTTATTAAAGTAGAGTATACAACCCCATATGACAGCCTATTTTCGCGTTGGTAGTTATTTAACGTAAAAATTTAAAGTAATTAAGGTTATTGTGTAAGAAATGTATTGCAGCAGTTTGTTGCCGTGCTAGATGGTCAGGTATTGACCACCGAAATCATGTTATATGCCTTAGTTCTTATAGATTAGTTTATAATGCTTCCTTGTGTTGCGGTGCCTGACAGTCTGGTCTTTGACTACCTTATAGTAATATTAATTTGAGCATCTGACTTAGAGTAAATACATTTATATTGCAACATTGTGTCGCTGGACCTCATAGTCTTTGGACATGGAGACAACCTCATAATATCTATTTGAGGCCATAAAACGGGTTACGATTTAGTGGTCACAATTTAGATCATGAGGAGACAGAAGAGAGGTGGATTCCTAGACACTTATTTTATAATTTTGCAAGGTCCTTTATGTTGATATTTCTAGCATATTTCAATGTTTATATTTGTTTTTCCTGGTAATTTCAGTAGGGTGTTACATCATCCTGTTCGGTTTGGTTGACAAGGTATCATCATGAGATCGTTATTCACAGCGTAGTGTAGGTGGGCTCCTCTTGATGGGTAACGAAATCTTTTCTGATCCTGTACACTCCCATTCCGCGAGGATGTAATTATTTTAAAATATAAGGTTAAAATCCAGGACTAGTGAGTTATTTGTTCATGATGTAATTATTTTAATCTTATATTTTATCATTGAGCCCTGTTGTGCTGAGTAAATCAATTATATTTTAAAATGTCTTTTGAGGGTTATTGTTGGTTAATTGAATTACTTCTGTGTATGTACTTGGTGCGGAAATGTTTAATTGCTTAGATCTGAATATTTTCCTTTCCTTTTGCGCTTTATTACAGTATTAAATATGTGAAGTAAGTCTTCAGGTAAGTTACAACTGAAACAATTTGTATAGGAAAGGTCTAATATATTTCCCAAAGCTGTTAGCCAGTTTTTTGGTTTCTCCTAACATTATTCTGTTCATGTTAGATTGTTCAAAACTGCTGCACCTAGGCGTTAAGATGTTCCTATTGACTTCCTTAATGATGCTGTGTAAAATTCTCCCTTGCGTATTTTGTTCCCAATCCGTTTGCCATTTTCAATTAATCTTTAAGTAGATCAGACTATAGATTTCAATCTGACTATGGATGAGCGGCATGTACTTTCGTTCGGTTTTTTTTTAGCCAGTTGGTCTGCTAATTAATTTCCTGTTATGTCTATGTGGGATGGAATCCACAAAAACTCGACTGTTATATTTTGAGAGTTGAGTAATTTAAGGGTTTGATTAATTTGTTTAAGTAAATTTTCTCTAGATTTGGTGTTATTGTTTTTAATGGAAGTAAGAACGTTAAGCAAGTCACTAATAATCAAAGTCTTGTTTGGTTTGATATCTTGTATACATTTTAAAGATTCAAGGATGGCCCAAAAGACAGCTGTATAAATGGAACAGTGGTGAGGAGGACGACTGCCCATTTGAATATTGTGTTCTGGTATGACCCAGGCTGTTTCTGCTTTAAAAGGAGTTGTAATTTTTTGAGCCATCCGTGTAAATGTGTGTATAGTTTTGATATTAATTGTTTATATGTTCCATTGCTAATGTTTTTACATACTGTTTTTGATTGTATTTGTTACCTTTTTCTGTAATGGAGATATTTACTTGTATTGGTACATTACTCCAAGGTTCTTTATCAAATATTTGGTTACTTTCTACTTGGAATATATCTACTGGAATTTGATGGTTTAATTTCCGAAAGATGTAGTGTTTTTTAAAGGTTTTCCGAAAGGGGTTTTTACATTTATTAATAGCCACCAGGGTGGGGTACCGTTAACCATGCAGTTGCATATCTCAACATGAGTTCCTGCTTTCTTAGGTGTTTTGGCGGTTCTCCAGTCAAGCCATGCAACTCGGCTGTGGACGTGAATGGTAGTGCACCCGTATCTACGCGTAGGGCTTTCCTCTGCATTTTATTTAATTTGTTGAGTTGACTGATTGAAGCCGTGGAATATACTTGGCATCCATAGTCTAGATTTGACCTTATTAATGCCCTGTATAAAGTCATAATTGTTTATTGATTAGCACCCCACTGCGTTCCTTTGAGGCTTCTTAACAGATTTAGATCTTGATTACATCTTTTAATTCGGTCGTCAATAAGATAAGCCCATGTTAGGTGTTCATCGAAGTACATACCCAGACATTTGTCTACTTTTACGAATGTAATATATTTATTTTGTATTTTGAGTTGAAAAGATAAAGTGTTAAAAGCATTCGTGTAAACTAAAGATAATAAAGCTCATACATCAAGGTCAACACTCAAATTAAACGGGCAACTGTAAAAATGGAAACCCGCAAAATATAAAAGAAACATGCAAATGCTAAAGGAAAGAATGCCATTGAAATTTAAAACATTTAAACGTAAATAAAGCTAGCATTTTTAAAACAAAACAGACAGAAAGTGAATAAACAAAACAAAGTAAACTAAATGTACTAATCCGAATCCAAACAAAATAGCGTCATCTAAAATATAAGAGCAGTATTTGACGAAAACAATGTACAGTAAATATCAATATCAGAAGCAAAACAAAATAGCGTCATCTAAAATATAAGAGCGGTAATTGAAAGAAATAAAGATGTCGCAGAATAGTAATCGTGTGGGTTTTGGACTAAATGAATGACTCAAATGTGTGAAAGATGAAACTGTATTAACTTTATTGGTAAAGAAAAATGTATGATGTAAAAGTACAATGATTCTCAAACACCATCAATACACAATTTATCCAATCGCTCTATACTTATATTCACACATTAAAAAAAACCCAATAATATTATATCTTGTTGATATACAGCTTCAAGAAACCACAGTTTCAAATAATAGTACACAATAATATATTCATATCATTTGACGAATAGACTAGGCTTGAAATTCAAATAATATCAAGTTTTCAAATACGTTTAAAATGTTCTGCACTGTCAGTAAGATTCACAAATCTCCTGGACTTCAACTAACATTCAAAATAATTTCATGTAAAAAGCAAATATACCAACTGAAACAACAATTGGAATAAACATATGCTTCTTGACCCTTGTACATTCTCACGATTCATACACCGGTAAACTGCACAGTTTCACCACGTCCCTCGGGTTGACCCACTCTCTTGTATCGGCCATTCGTACCCTTCATGGATCCACTGCATTTACTGTCAGCCATACGTATACACGTACAGACAGCGCACAGCACCCTTGCATTAGCTACGTCTACAGTCGTGTCTCCACCAGATGTACAAACATACGTACATTTATATAGACCTCTAGATATCTCTACTTGTTAGGTAAACTCATCAGTATCGTTACACCCTTTAGACTAATTAGACTGTTTGCCTCGTTAGCCTCTTAAAGTACAATAAAATCAAACTGGCAATAATAATGAGTTCTGAAAAATAGGAATACATTAAACTCTTGATAACAACTTAACATTCACAGATCAGAAAGTTTAACAAATGCGTTTTAATAAATGAATAGTTACATGATATTACAATACAAACTCAATACATTTAACACTCACCCCTATGGCTTATATAAATGCCTCGTGAAAATACGTGCTCTCTTCACCAAATCCAAAGTGGCCATTCTCGGTTACACCTTAATCTTGCTTAAATTCATGGGACAGTGAGTAATATTCAGGTTAAAATACCTGTGCATATCGTGATAATAATGTCCGTACAGTTAATCCAATAATTATCAGGCATAATAAAAGTTATTGTTTTCTTCTAATTCTGTGACAAAAGAGCTAAAACAAGATAAAGAAAATCATTTTTCCTAGTTTGTATACCAAGATCCCAATAGCTAAACTTTCATATATTTGTAAATTGTTTGTTTTTCTGCATTGAGATCGTGTATGTGATTTGGCTGTTTAACGAAGCTTTAACAATTGTTCACTCATTGTCGTCTGTGCTCTAGTATATGTCTTTGCTTTAAACGAAGGAGAACGTTTTACATATTTGTATGCAACATAAATGAACGTTTTAATCACAGAAAATGCAATTTTCAATTACTGAAGAAGCCATCATGGCAAGCAGAATGAAAGAGATTTCGACGAAATAAGAACGATCAACAAAGTATCAAACGTTGTTCTTGTCTGAAACAAAAATGCACATTTGCATTGCCCATTTCATCAAGAATACGCTTAAGCTTCCACGGCATATATCCCCAATGTCGTTGAGAGTTCGATGACTTTATAATATTATATGTACACTATGATAATGTGATGTTTGAAGGGAAAAATTCAAAACACAAACCATTAATAGTCCATATTTGCTGATGAGCTGTCTGCCGCTTTACTTCTGGCTGGAATCAGCACAAAACTTTACATTTTACTTAAATTATTAGAAGTACGCTATTGTAAAGAAATTTGTTTTCCTTAATTCGTGTCTGTTCGATATTTGGAATACACTGTATTATCATTTTCCAATATGCGCATGCGTGTATACTCTCCTTTTTGACACCTAATAAGCAAAGTTTACTTCACAGTGTCCAATATAAGAATTTTTATATTCTTTCAGGCAGAAAGACAGACAAACTATAGAGTAAGTACTATTTTCCTCTGTTTTCAGTAAAACGATACAAGTCAATATTGTATACATTTATTATATGATTTCTAGGAAGTGGATATTTAAAAAAAAATAATTATACCTTTACTACAAGCCATAAAGTAATGAAATCTTCTCTCCTGAGCTTGTTTTATTACTTTGACTCAAATATCTTAACTCTATTGTATGCACTGTTGACAATGCAAGGATTGAAAATGAAAGGAACATAAACTTGACAATATCTGCATGCGTGTCTATCATCTCATTTGGGAGGGAAGAGGCGACGTTTATATTACGGTTGCTAATATTACATTTCATATATTCTTTCAGGAAGGTAGAGATGAGAAAGAAAGAGTAAGTATTGTTACATCTTATATTCGCCAAAAAGAATATATGATGCAATGCGTAAGGTTATTGTATGATTGCCGTGACGCATGCATTTATTAAACATATAATTGTCTAATTTGCCTCACCGTTTTTTTATTTGTGATGTCGTACGTTCATTCTTCTACTTTATTACTTAAGTTCAAGTGTTAATATGAGCATTACTGGTCATATTATAATATGTCCAAATTATTTCCATCGCTCGTATTTTGGGTCAACTGATATCGGATTACTGTTATAATACACGTAGTGTTATCATTATTTGATTACAATTGTAAATTCTGATTACTGTTATACACGTAGAAACAGTATTGTTTAATTACAATCTAAAATCGAATTACTGTTATAATACGCGTGGACACATCGTATTTTTTATTGCAATTGTAAAAACATTTTAGGTGCAAAGTGTAGGTAGAATATTGCAGCATTAATAAACATCAGTGTTTCGGTGAAATTTCTTGGAACTACCAAGACTATGAGACCTTCATAGTATATATCATAATATGAGTATTATTGTCTGAAAAGATATAAATGGGACAAATCCTTTTCAAGTTGTGTCATATATCTTCGCAAGAAACGATATTTTTCCTAACCATGTTTGGTTTACCTGCTTTATTGTATCGTGAAATTTTCTTTCTTCTAACAGAGCGTTAAATGTACCTAGTTGTTAAACAACGATTTGTTTTTCTTGTAAGGGACACATTTATAGATCAATAAAGCGTATAAAGTGTACTTGTTTCAGTGTGGCCATATTACAACATAGCTTTATCCGCGATGCTGTCTATCCGCCCCAAATACTGGTAGTCCGAACAAAACAGTAGACGATTGGGTCATACTTTGATTAACATTTCAGTTTTCAATTATATTCCGTGTCTATCTGTCCAAACTTTAATTGTATAAATATTGCAAACCTTCTTCTAAACTCATATTACCAATTCAATGTTTGAACAAGTCTAAGTCGAATTGGCCTCTGCATGGCTCCAAGTTGCTCATTGTGAGTTAAAACGTGATAAATACAACTTCTTCCAAGTAAACATAATGTATAATGTGGTGCGTTACATGAGTGAGCCAGTCTTCAAGTTTAAATATCAAAGCCATCTAATTTATTCTCCTTACTTTACTTTTACAGTTAAGAAACATTTACTAAAATATGCATCGTGAATTGTTAATTCAATGTCGTGTACACTGTAGTAACGTCTCTATATCCTTGCTAATACAGGGAACAATGTCTCATTCTTTTTTGACTGTGCATTTTCATATTCAGACATAGAGAAATGTGTCATAGAGTCGTGCGTTTATCAACCTAAAACAGTGTAATATGAGTATTACAATAAAGCTTATTAGTTTGGTCTTAACATGTCAATATTTGCAACCAGAATAAATACTATAAGCGTCCCAATCTGTAAGAATACTATTGTAGCTGGATGGGGTGTGTGGCAGCTACATTGGGGAATTAGGTGGTAGAACCAACAAACAGCTTGGTTACATGTTTTCTTTAATTCAAATTCAAACTCTCTCTAGCCAGTTTTCCTCTGGTAAATATATAAGCCTAGAGCGTACTTCACTGGAGACAACTGATATCATATTTCTTTAACTGGCTTGAATTGTTTCTAGTATATAAATCTGTGTTTTCAACATTGAACTAAACATTTCAAATCTCACTAATGAGTTGTCTAGAAGTTGATTTAAAAACATAAATGATTATAATATATCTGATAAGATTCACTCTCACTTTCAACCTCTTCCTCACAATGCAAATGTTAAATACATGTAGTTTAAGTCTAAAAGTTGACAAAGATTGTCAGAGTTCAATTATAAAATATACATTTATTTATACTCTATATTTGAAATATTCTTGCTAATTAGATAAATATAATCTGATATCATTTCTCTAATATCATAATCATTTTCAAAATCTAAAACTAATTTCTGTAAATAATTATTTAATTAATTTGCAAAAACACAACTTGTCACTACACTTAAACTAAAATGATTAATGTCCATCAGGTGAGTGTACTGTAAAGATTATGCTTGTATTGTTTTAGAAGGAAACTGGAAAACAGTCGCTACTACATACATTCCTCTGTCGGTTCTAAAATTTGGTCCCCTAATTTCTTAAGAAATTTTGATTACAAAATAAGTCATATATCATACACATCATCTCACAACAAACCTAGACTTTGTACCACAAGGTTACATATTAATGATGCAAAACTATTTCTAAAGTGGGCAGAATGTCTTCTAAATACAAAATACATTTTCTTTCATAAAGCTAAAATGAATAAACTGATAAAAGTTACATTGTTCTGAAGATAATTAAAACATAAACTAGATAATGTTCTATGTTATAAATCCTGAATACTAACTCCAGAAATGCACATAAATCGTCCAATGTTTACTGGTCATTTGCAGTAACTGTATGCTGTACCAATGCAACAAAATAATGTTATATTCAACGTTGAAGCATTCAATTAAGTAATATAAATGTTGCTCCATTTAAATAGCATTTTCGTTTGCCACATAGTTTTAGGTGCTTTCTAGAGTTCCTATTGCACAGATTGCAAAATTTTCTTTAGGGAGTCAGCCTTTAGAAGATAATGAATTAAAATAGTCAAGATTTTAATCGCAGGAATACAAATCTTCCGGTGTTATAGTATGGGGTGTTCAGAAAAGCTAGGTTGTAGGAATGTCAGAAGATAGTCTGCAGAGAAAAAGTCCAACATTATATGACATCAGAACAGTTAAGTTTACATTGTTTATTTGAAGTCTTGAACCAGTCCTTATTTTTCATATGAATGTCGCCATTTTATGACTGTTTATTAGATTTCCGCGCTTTTTTTAAAGAGTTCTGTGGACATAAAAATCACGCATCATACGGTCTGGTAAATTCCCATGTTGTTTTTTAATAGTCCTGCCACTTTACTTTGTAGACCTTTTTTCCTTGATGTTTTGCACAAGCTAATAGTTGATCCACTATTCCCCAGTTTTGCACTGACTCTTGGGATGGGACCCTCAAGAATTCTAACTGGTCGGATCCATGTAATGAGCTCTTTGTAGGTCTCACTGGATCTTCTTTCTGGGAGGGCTCTATCTCCACGTCTTTTGCAAACAGTAGGTCACCATGACCTCTTTCTGGCTTTTCCTTCAGAGAGTGCTACTATCGTATTGCTGGATCACTATATACTTTCAAGCAATTAGCATACCAATATCATTAATGTATTAAGGTCCAGTACATTTGTTGTGGAATTTTGAAGATTTCCGTATAGGTACTTTTGGGTTGTGTAACCATACACGTTGACGCAAGTATAAGTTTGGCTTAGATGCTTTACGGTCAAAATATTCTTTGTATTGTTTCTGTTTTATTCCAATGTAATCATGTGCTGCATTTTCCAACACATGAAGTTAGTTTTTCAACGTTTGTAAATATTCAGCTGCTGACTCTGATAATGTTATATTTTCATTTGAATCCAGTGTAACATCTAAAGGAAAAAAACATTTCATGTCCAAAAACAAGTTCATATGGAGAAAATCCTTTAGAGTCTGTACACTTTGTTTTCCGATAAGCCACGGGAATGCCCAGCAACACATCAGCCCAGTTTCGCTGTTGTTCATCAATATAAGTTCTAATAGATTAATCAAGTGTCTACCAGATAATTCCCGTAAATCCAATACAATTTTAAGATATAATTTATCACAACTTTTCCATTTTTGAATTCTCTACCAATTTGTTGTAGCTGATTGGGGTGAGTGGCTGGTACATTGGGGAATTAGCTGGAAGAAGCAACAAACAAACAACTTGGTTACATGTTTTATTTAATTCAAATTCAAACTCTCTCTAGCTATCGAATCGAATTTTTGGTTTTAAGTTAAACCGGCCACGAAGGGTCATTTGCTCACTATTTTACACTACCAATTAATATAGTAGTGATTTAGTTTTTCCCGTCAGGAAGGAATAGTGCCACATCCCAAAGGGCGTTTATGCATACATGTATGCTATTTAATTTGGTCGTCATGATGCGCCCCAATAAGGGGCAATCGACGTAAATCTAAGACCTAGGTTAGTGGGAATAGTACAGCCGCACACTCAACCCTATCAACCAATCGAAAGATGCAGAGCTAGAGGTGCTATGGCACCAAATGGTGACTAGTCAGAAATGGTTTCCGCTTCTAGTAATGTGTTGGTGTTGGAGTCCGGCAGCGGGGATTGAGGAAAAGGATATGTGAACTGGCACGTTGATGTCGTTCTTTTTGCACGCCCTAGCCTTATCAAATCGAGTCAAGTTTTTGCTAGTGGACACCCTATACCGATATTGTGTAAGTCACCTGTGCGATTGAGTCAATCTTTCAAGTTATATTTTTTCCTACCATCCTAACATTCCAATATTAGTCTAGTACAGAGTATAAATCTGGTTTTTTCCCTATCAATTTTGTAAACTAGGTATGTCAAGTGACATAGGCAGATTTGGCAATAGCAGGTTAAGTGGGTTGTTTATTTTGATGTTGGGGAGCCAAAAATGATCAAGTTTGACTTTTGAAGAACGTGATTGTCGAATAGAATTTCCGAACTAAAATGAAACTCTGTAAGTATAAATGGCAATAGCCCTTAAAAGGGCTTTTTGATGGAGGGTTACAGGGTGTAACCGATGTTCAATCCTTCCGTCTTGCTTTTGTTGTTCCTCTGCCTTGATGTTGCCTCCTCCCGTCGTATAAGTTCCGTGTTTTCCCATAACAATTTGGAATACTTTGTGCTAATATTAAAGTAGAGTATACAACCCCATATGACAGCCTTTTTTAGCGTTGGTAGGTATACAACGTAAACATTTAAAGTAATTAAGGTTATATTTGTAAGAAATTTATTGCAGCAGTTTTCTGCCGTGCTAGATGGTCAGGTATTAATCATTGAAATCATGTTATATGCCTTAGTTCTTATAGCTTAGTTCATAATGCAGAATTTTGCTGCGGGGACTGATAGTCTGGTCTTTAACTACGTTATAGTAATATTAATTTGAGCATCTGACTTAGAGTAAATAAATTTATATTGCAACATTGTGTCGCTGGACCTGATAGTCTTTGGAGTTTGAGACAACCTCATAATGTCTATTTGAGGCCATAAAACGGGTTACGATTTAGTTTTCACACTTTAGACCATGACGATATCCCGGAGTGTTGGGGTTCAAATCTGAACATGTTAATCATAATTTAGTCGTATACTAATGCTGTCAGTGAGGCTTTATATAGGGAGAGATTTAGGTGCAGACAGAAGAGAGGTCGATTCCTATGCACTTGTTTCATAATTGTGTATGGTTCTATATGTTGATATTTCTAGCATATTTCAATGTTTATTTGTGTTTTTCCTGATAATTTCAATAGAGTGTTACATCATCCTCTTTGGTTTTGGTTGCATAGGTTTTGTAATGAGATCGTTATACTCAGCGTAGTGTAGGTGGGCTCCCATTGAGGGGTAACGGAATCCTTTCTGATCCTGTACACTTCCATTCCGCGAGGATGTAATTATTTTAAAATATAAGGTTAAAATCCAGGACTAGTGAGTTATTTGCTCTTGATGTAATTATTTTAATCATATATTTTATCAATGTACCCTGTTGTTTGTAGTAAGTCAATTATATTTTGAAATGTTTTTGAGGGTTACTGTTGGTTATTTGAACTACTTCTGGGAATGTATTTGGCACAGAAATGTTTAATTGTTTAGATCTTAATATGTTCCTTGTCTTTTGCGTTTTATTACAGTTATTAAATATGTGATGTAAATGTTCAGGTAAGTTACAACCGAAACAATTAATGTTGTGCGGGAAAGGTCCAATATATTTCCCAAAGCTGTTTTGTTTTTCCTAAAATTATTCTGTTTATCTTAGATTGTTAAAAACTGCTGCCCCAAGGCGTTAAGATGTTCCTATTGACCTCTTTAATGACGCTGTGTAAAATTCTCCCTTGTTTTGTTTGTTCCCAATAAGTTTGCCATTTTCGATTAAGATCAGACTATAGATTTCAGTCTTACTATACTTGAGCGGCATGTAATTTGGTTCGGTGAGTTTGATTTTAGCCAGTTGGACTGCTAATTCATTTACTGTTATGTCTATGTAGGATAACAGCAGCAGGGGCGAGTCCGACAACTTGTCGGAGCGTCTATTTGGCTAACCAATGCTATCTCCATAACAGCACGGGCGAATCCGACAACTTTTTTTAGGCGTCAATTTGGCAAACCGAGGCTTCTTCCAAAGTCGAAAAAAAGCGTTAATTTGGCAAACTAAGACTTCCTTGTAAATGCTTTATAGAGGCTCATTGGCGAAAAAGAAAAGACGCCACAATTGTTGTCGCACTCAATGCTGCTGCTATGGGGTTAACAAGCCTTGAAATTTATGATGAATATCATTTAAGATTTTACAAACAGACTAATTTGTAGGACCACACCTTGTAAATCAATTAGATTATTTGACTGATCAGTGAGTTTAAAATTAATTCTCGTTAGTGAATCATTATGACATCGCATATATACTGAATTCATTGCGGATTTAATGATTAGAAACCCTGGAGGAGCTGTTGGTGCAAATGAATATAAAATATATACTTGTTGAGCTTGATTCGATCGCTCGAGATTTATTTGATAACTTCCTTCGATAAGATCACATACTATATTCAATGCAATCACTGAGGATATATTGACGTTTTGAGGAGCGATAAGTCTACCGACAACGTCTGGATCATTATTATGTTTGAGGATAATTGTTTGTGTTTATGGTATTTTCCTCCATTTGGCGAGTATCAGAGAAATGATTTCTTGAATAAGATCATTAACATATTTTTTTAGTTCCTTTGCATTATATCCAGGAAATCTGAAATCGGATAATCAGTTTCTTTGATATTGTAACCAGTTAGGAAAGTAATGTTTCGATTGGTCATAATGTTATCACGTGATCAAAATGAATTGCATTCATTTCAGTATGAACTGTTAGGATAACTATTTTTCTAAAAATACCCACGTCTATACATAGAATCACGTGTACAGCAGAAGATAAACACTACTAGTGAAGGCAGACACGAAGTAAACATTAAAGTTAAAGAACCACTTTTACAACTTTTAAAAAAAATTTTTATACATTTAGTTTGAAAGATTAAAGCAAAATATATTTCTCATCTTTTATGAATAAAATCATTCAATGTTTGATGAAATTTGTGAAGAAAAGTATGGATAAAGAATGTTTAAAGTGCGCTAGGTCAAGGTATTGTGGCTATCCAACGTTGAAACTAAAATGTCAGAATTTGGAGATTTTTCGATAACTTTGCCTTATTAAAGACATTGTGACTTTAAATATTGAGCTTCAACTTTAAATACACGTGTTCATTATGATAAAATATTCAAAATGTTTAAATTCCTTCCGTGGGTTCCATTGGATGACGGACTTACAAGCAGGACAAGCCCAAGATCTATAAATAGCTACGTAACAGAAACCCGAGAAAAGTATTACTACGTACAATTATGAATATCTTTTATGATGAAAAAAGAAGACAACATAACAATACAATGCAATTTCAATTATAAGAGTGTAACGTTGTTTTTACTGCGTTCATCGTGGTATAAACTGTCAGTTGCCGACTCACACAGCTTACATAACGCCCTTCGGGCGTTATTTGCTGTGTGAGTCGGCAATTGCCAGTTTATACCACGATGAACGCTGAAAAAACAACGTTAAACTCTTAAATGAATTATTCGTATGTTGATATATTCCATGTCAGATACAAGCTGATTTAATATCCTAACGTATTTTTATGATCTCATCACCTGGTTTTGTTATATCGGAGAGATGTTTTGGAAACTACGTCGTAGTCGTTCTGGTTGTGTTCTATGCAATTGACTAATCTCTTTCAAATAATCAATAATGTTAGTTAACGTAAATGTAATTACAACGGATGAGTTACCAAGAAATGTAATTACAATGGATGAATCAGGAGTTTTCTCATAAACAAAATACCATTGCATGGTATTGTTATTAAGAAATGTAAATCTATCGGTTAATTTTGTATTTTTTATATCAGATAAATAATCTCGATATGATGGGTTGATTTCATGATACGATTTTTGGTCTGTTACATAATCAGAATTTTTTTGGTTCGGGTATTGATAAGATGCCTCAGATGGTATTTCAGGCCATCATAGTATTGTTCTGATTGAGCTCTGATAGATATCTACGGCATACCCGGGTGAGTTTATCTCCATCGCGGATGATAACTTATGCTCGTGAACCGTTATAGTGATTTTCTATTCTGTTCAAATAATGGATTTTATTCTGGGTTGAAATTCGTTATTAATTTGGTCGATTTGGTAGGACCCAGATGGTAACGAAACAACGTTCCAGTCTGGAGTACCATCGGGTTTATTCTTACTCGCAAACACCAAGGAATTATTCGGTTGTTGACCACCAACTGCTACCGACCTAATGTTAGGCCAACTGTAATACACTCGTAATTTTGCTAACGCTATCTCCTTAACGGGAATCGGAGTAGAGAAATTCACACTGAATTCAGGATTCGTTGAGGTTATTGAGATCATCCTGGTTTTCACTGGGTTTGTGTTATCCGCTGTTCGTTAAAGTAGTTCTTGCGGTGTTGCAATTGTTATTATACCCATTTTGTTTTTCTAATTTTGACATCGCCGGATCATAAACACGTACCATCGCTGAAAATTCATCATCGGATATTAATGTATCATCTAGTCACGACGATATCATAGATGGTAATTGGGAGTATGCGATTGGCACAACATGAAATTTAATTATGTAATCTTGCAGTTTGCGTTGACTGCATGATGATATTTTTTTATTATAATCGAAATAATTCCCGCGATTGTTGTCACCGCTGATATACAGATTGGAACAGCTATCGGAGCAATCATTGTCACTGAGGAGAGTATAATACCAGCTCCGGTGATTACACCACTGAGTACACGGTAACATTAACTACGGTATTCTTCGTCGGTATTTTTTATGTTTACTTGATACTCCTCAGTGAGCGTTTTGAGTTTAGTTTCAAATTCTCTGACCTGATCATAGCAGTATTGATGTAACGTTGCCAATGATGGCATTTTATTTATTGTAATAGATTTCAAATTGCTGGCGTTCAATTCGCTAGTGAATTCAATTTAGTTATTTACTTAAATCCGCTACAAATTCCACATACAATGTTACTGAAACACTAGCCAAATTATTATCAGTGGTTGTTATTGTGAATCGTTCAGTTGTATCCTTGTCGATGATCGTTGATATTATATTGTTCACCCCAGATCAACTCGTTGATAAAATATTAAATTGAGTTGGTGTCACTAGTGTTAGTCGATAAATACCTTTGACGGTCGCAGTGATATTTAATATTTTATGTTGTGGTGTCCACGTAAATGATCCTTGTTGGATCGCGTACACGTTATTTATGATATTTTTTTGTTCATGAGGAGTTTTTGGTTTTTCAATGTTTGCTATCATCCTCGGTAAATAATCTTTGATTGCTTCGATGAAGTTTTTCATATCCTCGATGGATTTTTTAATATCAGGGAGTGTTATATCAATTTTATCCAGAGAGGTTGTAAAAAAATTATCAATGATATTTTTACGAAATGATGAAAACTTTTCATCGTGATCTGCATATCTGGATTGAAGTCCTGCTAGTTTTAACATAAAAGTTTGTATCTCCGTGAGCTTTGAAGTGGTCACTGCAGGATTACAAAAATTTCTAACAATTATTTATTAATATTGTTCACGATGGATTTTTGTAAATCAGTAAATTTATTAAATATATTGATCTGATCGTCATACTTATCACTGAGTGATTTCAATGAATTCGCCGAGGATATATAATTTTTATCGAGTGATAATACTTTATCTGTGATTGTTGACATGAGGACACCCGGTTTGAGTTTACCCTGATCGGAAAATACAGCGATAGTATCTTCTACTGCGTTGCGTTGTTTAACTAAAATATCAATAAACGATTACACGCGGATCAATCGCGTATGCAACCCAGTGGGTTCCAGGTCCGGTAATGTTATCGAGATCAATGATACCGGTTTCAACGCTATTCGGTTGTGCTGGCAACTGATCTCTCACAAAGACACCTGTAAAGTTTGTAATCGATAGTTGTTTAGCAGCATCGAGTAAATCAAAATTTGACATAGGAGTTAGTAAACCGTTCCCGGCCGCTTCCTTTGTACCATGAATACGGGATTCCTAGTAACGCAGCTAACAACGCGAATATACCACCTGATTTTCTCATGGTTTTGATCGCATCTGCAGAGAGTGTGATTTGAATACCCTTTTTAACTTTGAAAGCATCATTGAAGTGTTTTATCTGACGAGTTGTCAGCGACAATTTATTCTGACCACCAGACATCTGATTGTGTTTCAGCGTTATCGTGGTTCCACATTTTTTAGCTGATTCTGATTGCAATTTTTTAATCTCACCGGTAGGCAATGTAACATTAATATGACGATATGACATTATATTAATAACAGATTGATCTAATTGTTACATATGTTATACTGGTGCATCAACTACTCTCATTCGTCCAAGAACACCTTCGAGTAGCATTGAATTGTCGCTGAGAATGACAGCAACCGCTCTATATTTAGCAATACCACCAGGACGGGTTACGCGGGCTCTAAAGTGTATATCAACGACGGATTGTCTTGCTAAATCAAGATGTTCCAGTGTAAAGTAATAAATTGGATATTGATTTTTAAAATTCAACTGTGAAATTTGCAGACCATTTTGATCGCGTCCCATATATGACAATAGACGATGATACACGCGTGCAATATGGTTAGTGGTGTAATCAAGTTGTATATCCTCGGATGGTTCCTGCTGACCGTTTATTCTCAATGATACTTCATTAACACCTATCTGATCAAATATCATATGACTTCCTTCTTGATCACCAACTCGCGCGTTATTCTGTAACGCAATAAATATATGACGTGGAGTTGAAACGCCTTGTTTTGATGCTAGGTGCTATGTAAATGTACCATCAATACTATCCTGTTTAATATCCGTTGTTATTGTTCACCAACTTAGCAATGATTTTCCTCCATGATCAATAAATGATAGTAATAGCTCTTCTGTTGTGATTGATGGTGTCATTAATGGCATCCACAATGATAGTTTTGTTAAAATAACTTTACACTCGGGAACACCAGCACCCCGCTAGATTGGATCATTACCATTACCCATTTGCACGAGTGCTACTGTATGCTTCGCTCCATGTATAACTTTTCTAACATTTCTACAGAATCAGAAAATATGATGCAGTGGAATCGCGCATGAAAAGTGTCGACGCTGTCCCTCTTACGTTTCTACGCGTGTTGCAAACCCTAAGTTGTAATTAGTAATATTATTTATGACATCAAAATTAGCAGCTGGTGTTACATATCCGGCTGGTGCTGGATTAACTGCAGCCGCATTTGCTGCCTTTACCCTAGAATACTAGACTTGTTCAGCGTTATCAATAATGTCCTTAGAAAACATCATAGATGGACCCGACGATCCTGCATAACCATCAGAACATCTTGCTAACCCTATTATTGTTGTGACAATATAAACATCACACTCTATAAATTCAATTTCTATTCCATCAATCATATATCTAGCACTCTCACATAGCGCCATGATACTATTATTATAAAAAAAACAACTCGGATAGTTGGGTTATTGCATATGGTGGATTATCATAAGCAGCATCATTTGTTACGAGTTCTCGTTCTATTTCGATAAATGCTTCACAAGGCAAAAAGTATTTACTGGTATCATGGACCTGAAGTTGAATTCTTGATCGAATATCCAGTTGTACTGCGTGATAGGAATAATATTGATAATCGCGAACAGAATCATTCTTGCGCACTGGGGCGTCCATATCAAACGCTGGATCAGGAGGCGATTTGAACATTTTAGTATATATTCCACGATCTAAATCGTGGTTTTCGTCGCGGTTTCAAGCCGCTTCCAGCTATCATGTTTGCAATATTATTTCGTTTTGCCTCATATGTATCATTGGCCAACGACGAAGTAGCCAACGATGCTAATTTCTTATCCACGGCGCTATTTATTATTTTACCAACACTTGCAGGCATCACTTGTGTAGATTGTAACGGCGATACTACCAATGGTTTTTTTTTTCGTCGAACTAACGACATTATTTCATCCTTCGCGGCGGAAAATGCTTTCCTGGCAACATCTCCAACAGCACTAATACCCTTATTAAGAAGAACATCAATGGCTTTCATCGATAATTGTTTTGCTATTGGTACTAGTTTTGGAGCCATTCTTGCAAATAGCCCTGCAATGGTGTTGACAAGACCATCACCATAGTACGCTCTATAAACTGGCAATCATGAATTTATTACGTAGACGCTGGTTGGTTTATCGTGGTTTTAGTGTGTGATCGTTCTTATTGAATAACTGGTAATTCAAATGATATTTATCTAATGTGGTGTTTAGTTAGTCACCGGTGACATTAGTCACTGTGATAACCGTGAAATTCCCTTTGATGCTCAACTAGCTCGTCAACAAATTCTCGATTTACATCACTATTCATGATGCCGCCCTGAAAAAACCGCATACAGATATCAGCTGCTTCATTAACTATTTTTCATGAGTTATTTCCAGCTCGTTTCCCTCCTATGAGTACTTCTAATCGTGCTATATCGCTGAAAATATTACCAGGACAACGAACAAGACCAACACTTAGAGTTTCACTCTGAGAAAATAACTTTCCCTTTGTTTGTTTAGTTGTACCAGTTGCACCTTGTGAAGAGGATTGTGTTATATCAAAATGTTTTGATTGCTCTGATTTTCTAAGAAATCCAGTATATGATTGCTTCTATGTAGATGATTTAGCTTTTTATATTTCTTCAATAAATTCTTTATATGTGTCATCCTTCAATGATGCCCTAGATGCACCTGTAAACACACGATATAATGCATTAATCCATGATTTTTCATCAAAGGGTTTATAATCATCGTGGATATACTTTTTTTCACTGATGAAAACTCCTAATGACGAAATAAGCTAATTCTTTCATAGAATCAAATTTCAAATCTCTTATTTCATCTAATTTACCAGGAAGGAATTTATCATTGAATGCAACTCGTCCACTTTGAATATCACCTTCTTGTTGTTGTTGTTGTTCACGCGGGTCATCATGTGGGGGGATAATATCAATATCACCCTCTTCTTCTTCTATAGTATCACACTGTTGTTGTTGAAGTTGTACAGCGGTTACTATATCACCAGGAAGTGTTTTTAAAGATTTCTTTGTTTGTTTAGACCTTTCTGCTATTGTTTCAAGTACAGGAAGAAGAGGCGTTTCTTTTATTTTCCCTTCCTTCTGAATATCTCTGTATAATGCTCGCTCAGTGGATGATATTACCCCTTTGGTTGCCATGGTTATTGGTTTAAACATATCTTCAGTTCCACTTATAACAGCAGTCTGAAGACTGTCTAGCTTGCAATTTTTCTCGAACAGAATCGCGGATTGGTATAAATTTCCTAATTGCGACTAATCTTTGACGTGCTAATCTAGTCGTTAGTGCTTCGTTTACCATTATTAAAATTTCATTGCAAATTCCAATTAATTTACAATCTAAATGCAGTGACGAAGTTACCATAAATGATCGATTTTCGATAAATTCTCTAAGTGATTCATGACGCATAATAATAATGAGACAGCAAAAATAATTTTGAATGAGAAATCTCTACGAAAGAAACCATGCAAATTCGACTACTTTCCTCGATTTGTTTTATCAACTGCAAGAGAAAAAGGACCAAAAATGACAAAATTACTAAAAATCAATACAAAAATGACTAAAAATAACCACAAAAGACTAAAAATGACCCAAAAATGACTCAAATAACTAAACATCAATAAAACAAGTATTAAAAATGACCACAAATGACTGAAATAACTAAAAATCAATAAAAAAATATTATGTCAACATTTAATAAATAAAATTAAAATCGATAGACTGCTCTTACCCACCCAACAATTACTTCAGTGTAATTATAAAAATACACATATTACCTCTCTCTAAGCACATACCTGTTTGCGAGCATACAATGGACAGGTGTGCCTTTGTGTCTGATTTCAATTGGCAATTTCTTGAAAAAATGCTAAATTCAATCTTGATAGAGTCTTCACTGATACATCAAAGAGTCTAATAGGTGACGGAACTATGATAGGTAAAATTCGTGATTGTTTTAATGAATTCAAACGCGATGGAGCATTTCATTGTTGGTCGACATTTCGAATTGGTGGTAGTGTTGATGCTACCATGAACGACGAAAACGCAGCAGTGATAATCTCACATCTTGACAAGAAAAAGTATTTTGTTAGAGTGAAATTCATTATCAGCTCAGAAACGGGGAATTGGATTATTCGAGATAAATTTTAACCAATCTTAAAAGATAAAAGAACTGTCACTGTGAGCCATGATTCCCAACCAGGAATTCTGACTGGGATTGACAAACCGTATAACGAAAGGTCTTATCCTGTAAAAGCAGTTGTTTATGGGATATTTTCGTTAAATGATAAACCGAGTATTGAGAAATTAAAACCAATGAAACTGTCAAGGATAAATTGTGTAGCAGAACAAATAATAGAACACTTGCGTTGCGTGGAAACAAATTGACGGATCTAAGACGTAAAAAAATACATGAATGGGAATTAACAGTTAGGAAGAACGGAGCAACGATTCAAGATATAACCAAATTAGAATCATCATTAAGATTTCCAATAACCATAATGACGATAACAGGATAAATATTACACGAATCAAAATATAAATCAAATGGAGCTCCAATCAAAATTATTGATTATAACGAACACGCTTGGACACATGCAGTAACAATATGTCCACGGGATAAAACAATAAAATATATACCTGCGGAGATCTCGGGTGAAGAATTCTCTGAGGAGAAATTATTTTATTTTATTTACGAGTTAAGTAAAAACGATCCTGTGTCAGTGTGGTTACTTCACAGTTTTGAGTACGAAGAGGGTAAATTCGATCAATTGTTAAGACCAAACGGAGAATTATACCGTACTGAAGTAACTAGCTAGTAGTTTTTCAACGGAACACGACGAACAATTATTAACAAAGTGTTTTACAATTCCGTAGATTTCAGCTCATTTTGCTAGAAAGATATCAAATCAAGCCGTATCGAATATAACCATGGTGGATTATGGAAAACAAACCCTGAAAGTATTTTGTCGGTTGATATGATTGCGTGTTATCCAGGGAGTTTGCTCAGGTACAGAGAATGTGCTGAATATTATAAATGATTTCGATATCCCACACATGAAATGACACGTGTTGCGATTAATGGACCACTACCCGATTTTGATTGAACTGGATTCGCTCGTGTGGTATTATTTGAATTGGTTACAGGACTTCATCCGTGCTGTTATGTTTGGATTGGTAGACACATCTCTGAAAAACACTGGATGACAATAATGGTATTACGGTATATGATTGATTCTAACATTCTGATATCGCTGATTGTCAGTGAAGCAATTATATTATATCGAGCGCAGACTGATGTCAGGTTATCACAATATGATAGTCTAGATAGTATAATCAGCGAAAATAAAAAACTATTCCCTGATCTCGACGAATAATATATCATGAAAGGGTCCAAACAGCTATTTGAAGTTAGAAATAAACAAGCGAAAGATCTCGGTAGAAGAATAATCGGTAAATTCACTCAGGGTGGAAAATATGACAATAACCGATATTCTTCGCGATTGATTATAGATGATGCTGAATACGATTTTATAATCGCAGCTGCAACATCTAAAGATATATATGTAAATCGTAAAGCCGCTTTCTTGTCCAATGGAACCAAATTGGGTACAATTGTTACTTACAACGATGGAAAAAAATCTTCAGTATGCACATTTAAGGGCGTCTATGCTAGTTTATAATTCTATTAATTTATTTTCAATGATAAATATATTTCCTGACACCGCAGTTAGAGTAGCCACTGATTCATTTTATATAAATGCGAAACACAGTGGCCGAATTTACAAATTCCGATGACAGATGGGGATCATGGAGAGTTAAACAGGAAATACCGTGTGATTATTCAAAATCTGCAGATGTTACGATTGAAGATAAATTTTTGAAAAATAATCAGATATCAGAACTACCTAATGAACCGTCGATATCTGATCCAATATGCAGATATAAAACCCTTTACTTAAATGGCTGTGGTGGGTCAGAAAAGACGACACGTGCGATTGAATTTTTTCGTGGAAACACATCAAACATGATTGTGTTAACACCGACACACAGACTTGCAAGATAGATGAAACAACGAGGTATTAATGCGTGTACTTATCACAGTTTTTTTATGATAGAAAGGTGACGAATGCACTCCTGAAGTCATCATTTGGGATGAGATATGCACGGTGTATTACAAAGATCTTTTGATTGGCTATTGTTAGCGAATACAAATGTCATCATGTGTGGCGATCATAGTCAACCACAACAATGTGTCGGGTTGTCTCCACGTGATTGGCTGAAGAATTTTGTAGACTATTTTGAAGAAATTAATACTGATCATGGACCACTTGATGAACAATTATGCGAGTTCAAGAAAATTATTAGATTACAACCGGTTAGAATCCAATGTGAAATAGCGCGTGAAATAATTTCGGAAACCCCATTAAATGATTTCTGGGAAGCGTGGAGACCAAATTATTTGATAGTGGCAAGTAGAAAAATAACCAGAGGCACACTTGAAATGAAGTTTTTTAGCATGCAAAAAGAAAATTTACAACACTTCCAGTACCGTTGTGTTATAGACCCAAGTATACACGAAAACAGAATATCGAAGTTGATATTCCAGGCCTGACAGAAAAGCATAATTTAGTGTTAAATTATTTTGTGTTGGTTGATTTAAATGTCGTCGAAGATGCATTAAGCGATGATAAATCCCCATAGACGCTAGGTTACGCAGCAACAATACATTCTTCACAGGGATTAACTATATCCGATACAATTATTTGGATGGTAGATAATAACATCGAGTGGTCGAATTTAGTATATCTTGCGGCGTTAAGAGTACGAAGAATAAATCAACTTCGAAGAGTTGTGTTCGATGCTAATGACACTACAATAAGTGACTTTATCAGCGATGATATAATCAGAAAAACATCTTAGGTTATAAACAACAGGATAAAAAATAATAGAGAATTTTATATGGATGCTGAATTAATAATTACACTGAAACAAAACCAGAATAATTACTGCGCGAGTTGCAATTGTATAATGAGTTTGTGTTGGTCGGATAAAGACTCTCGACAATTTACCGTAGACAGAAAATATAGTAGTATTGGTCATACCAGAGATAATGTGATGCTGACCTGTCTTGAGTGCAAAAGACAAAGAGGTGTTAGTTAAGACCACGCGGTGGTAATTGACTATCCTCGGGTATCACTGGTAGTTGTTCACGAATAAATCCTCAGTGAGGTGCAGTTGAATCCAATCTATAGATTGCTGGTCTACCCGTAAATCGTGTTATACTAGATATTTTATGTGCAGTAACACTCCAAATAGGATCAGGAGCCCTTTTTGTGCCACCTTCGAGCTCACCTGGTTGATATAAATATCTAACAGTGACATCGCTGAGTATTGATTGTTTTGAAAAATCATTTTGCGGTTTTACAAGTATATACTTCTCTTTAATCGCGTTGTTAGGTTTCATGTTGATTGTTCGAGTAATCTCATTATTCAGCGCAGTAATTACGCCTGGTAATCTCTTAACCCATTCACGAGATCGTTTATCCTGAATAAATTCCTTCGCGTATTGATATCCAAATAACCGCTCAGCAAGCGTTCGATTAAATCGTTCAACAATTGCCTGATCGCGATGTAGTGTAGTATGTCCTTGTCTGATGGAGATATTATGATGCTTCATTGTTGATAACACTGCACCTTGAAATTCCTTGGCAGGATCAACTTATAATAGATTTGGCCAGTGCAGAGGACCTCTTCCATAAATCCTTTCAAGCTCAGAAGCCACTTCAGTTGATGATTTTGTCTTTAGCGGTTCTGCTTCTTTGTATGGACTCGCAACATCAACTACGGTTAGCGCTTACTTGTTAAAGCCATCATGTGGCAGAAATAATTTATCAGCCTGATGAATTTAATTAGGTGTTCTGACATCAAAATGCGAGTAGTTAATTTGTTTAGGAGGTAGTAGATAAATTTGCCATATTGCCTGTTTGGATAACCAATCCGCTGCAGTGGTATTTTTCACCTTTGCGCCGTTAGCGAGTTTACTGATTGCTTATTTACCCTTCCAGTATCCTCTTGGAGAATAAAAAAATATATTCCATGTTGTTATTAATTTCCAGCACCCAACATCAATTTACCTTTCAGTGCCGATTGTATCAACCATGAAGTCAATTTTTCTTTGATGGATTTATCAGTGATAGAATTCAACGCGTGAATCAATTTCACATCTGCGATATGTCTGTGTTGCAGATTGCTGCTTTTGTAAGCAACATCATGTGCATGACACGCCTTATCAATAGCGTTCATTGGGTTTTCACTGGGTCGGGGTTGATTTTGATCATCGAGTCTGATATAGAGTCTAGTCCCAGTCAACAATAACCATATCCTGGAAGGTGTTTTTCTCCTGGATATTTTTCCTTTGGTGTTCCTGGGAGGTTTGCTAGCTTGGCTGCGATATCACCTCCTCGTTTCTTTTTAAAATCATCTGCAGATTTCATAGAAACAAATCTGAATTTGTTTCTACTACATTGTACACACTTACCAGAAAATGCTGGTCTGTTATTTTTAGTTGTAACCGTCGTCAAGTGATCTGTGCCAGTACTTTTTTACATTTCACACAATAATAGATCCATAATATATTTATTGATTTTTCGGCGACAAAAACACGAGAACCAGTTAAACATCGTGCAGCACTACCCAATAATATTCGTATGATTATAATTGGACCAACTGGAAGTGGCAAGACGCAACTGCTACTTCATTTGATAACGAGATGGGTGAAATGGGTTAAGTTGTATTTATTAGCTCCGAGTGTAGACGATCAGCGATGCTACGAAGAGTTAAAGAATTACAACAAAAAGGCAGCATAAATCACCGGCGAGGCTATATTTGAATTTAGACCTGATATCGAGGAAGCACCGAGCATTGATGATATTGAAGGAAGCATTAACAATTTAGTCGTATATGATGATGTGATGTTAGACAATCAAAAAAATTATGTTGGATCTTTTCCAGAGGTAGGCATAAAAGCACTGACGTGATATATGTCACGCATACGCTACGAAATGTTCACCATACTTTTTATTTTTCGATTTTGGAGAAAGCATTTGTTAGCCAAATAGACGCTCCGCCAAGTTGTCGGATTTGCCCCTGCTGCTGCTGAAATGGAGTCCAAGAAAACTTCACTGTTATATTTTGAGAGTTGAGTAATTTAAGGGTTTAATTAATTTCCTTAAAGAAATTTTCTCTAAATTTGGTGTTATTGTTTTTAATGGAAGTAAAAACGCTAAGCGAGTCACTAATAATCAAAATCTTGTTTGGTTTGTTTTCTTGTATCCATAATAAAGATTCAAGGATGGCCAAAGATTCAGCTGTATAAATGGAACAGTTGTGAGGAAGACGACTGCCCATTTGGATAATGTGTTCTGGTATGACCCAGGCTGCAGCTGTTTTAAAAGGATTTGTAATTTTTGAGCCATCCGTGTAAATTTATGTATAGTTTTGGTGTTAATTGTTTATAATTTCCATTGCTAATGTTGTTAAATACAATTGTTGATTTTATTTGTTACCTTTTTCTGTAAGGGAGATATTTACTTTTATTGGTACATTACTACAAGGTTCTTTATCAAATATTTGGTTTGTTTCTACTTGGAATACATCTACTGAAATTTGATGTTTTAATTCATGGACTATTTTGCCAAAAGATGTATTTTTTAAGGTTTTCCGAAAGGGGGTGTTACATTTATTAATATCCACCAGGGTGGGGTGCAGTTTATCATGAGTCGACAGTCGAGTTGCATATCTCAACATGAGTTCCTGCCTTCTTAGGTGTTTTGGTGGTTCTCCAGTCAAGACCTGAAATTCGGCTGTGGACGAGAATGGTAGTGCACCAGTAGCTACGGGTAGGGCTTTCCTTTGTATTTTATTTAGCTTGTTGAGCTAACTGATGGAAGCCGTGGTATATACTTGTCATCTATAGTCTAGTTTTGATCTTATTAATGCCAAGTATAAAGTCATAATTGTGTCGTTTATTAGCACCCCACTGCGTTCCTTTGAGGCTACTTAACAGATTTAGATCTTTATTACATCTTTTAATTTAGTCGTCAATATGATAAGCTCATGTTAGGTGTTAATCGAAGTACATACTCAGAAATTTGGGTACGTTTACTAATTTAATATCTTTATTTTGCATTTTGAGTTTGGAATAAACTTTTAATTTCCTGTGAGTGGTAAACAGTGCAGCTACCGTTGTTTTTGGTGCGATCATTTTATCCATACTTGTCAGCCCATTTTCCGATATTGTTAAGGCTGTTTTGAATTTCAGCCATGTGTTGGTGGTTGGAATGGTTTCCTGCTCTCCATACTCCACAATCATCAGCAAATTTAGATAATCCAATTTTGGGTGTTGCCAGGTTTGAATCAATATAATTCATCATAAGGTTAAATGGGGTGTCGCTGAGAACACTTCCTTGTGGAGTTCCATTTTCAAGGGTGTATTTTTCAGAGTAAGTTGCCCTTACCCTGGTTATAATTTTGCGGTCCTTTTAAACGTTTTGTATAAAATTGAATATTCAACCTGTAATGCCATAATGATTTAATTTGGCTAAAAGGCCTTTGGTCCATACAAGATCGAAATCTTTTTCGATATCAAGAAACACCACAATTAAGTTTCTATCTAATTTTATGTATTGATCCGTAGTGGATCTGTTATTTCTAAACCTACATTGATTTGGAGATATCTAGTTATTGCTCTCCAAGTGGTGTTTAAGTCTATTGGTAATAATTGTTTCCATAATTTTGCAGATGATATTCGTAAGTGATGTGGGTCTATATGATTGAATGTCATTTCGATCTTTATTTGGTTTTAAAATGGGGATTACTATCGCTGTTTTTCATTTTGTTTGGTAGCAATCCTCTGTCCCAGGTTATGTTTAGCATTTTTATGATTAATTTAACCAAAGCTATGGGTAAGTTGTTAAATATTGCATAACCTATTTGAACTTCACAGGTGAAGTTTCACGTTTGGTTTTTAGCGCCTGGTTCCATTCATGGATAGTGATTTCTTTATTTATTTGTGAAGTTTTGGGTCCTAGATCCTAACACATATAAAGGAATTTAATTTCAGTTTTAGTCTTATGTTTTTGAAATTCTGTGGTATGGTTGTTATTGCTGCTCATGTTTCTAAAGTGTAATGCTAATGACTCAGCTTGTTCTTTATGATTACCGGTATTATTTATTTTTTGGGGTGCTGTTAGTGTGCTTCCCTGTAATGGTTCTTAATTTGTCCCATACTTGTTTGGAGTTTGTTCTAAAATTTATTGTACTGCAGTATGTTTGCCAAGTTTGTTCTTTAGACTGCTTGATCAGGTATTTGAGCTTGTTACCATGATTTTTGTACTCTAAAAGTAGTAATATTAGTTCTTTTAAATTTGTTTAAAGCTCTAATTTTGACTTGTCGATTTTGTTTAATTTCATTATTTCACCATGACACACTAAGTTTCCTCTGATGACAGCTGGTTTTAGATATAGTGTTGGTGGCGGCATCAGTTATGATCTTAATTAGATTGTCATAGTAAATGTCAATATATTTAGATTCTATATCTGATGGGTTAACATTATTTATTATTTCTTGAAAGGTATCCCAATCAATTTTAGAGTAATTCCACCTGGTTATTTTAACATTGAATTCGCACTGGACGGCCATCTGCAGGGTGGTAACTACTGGGAAGAGGTCGCTGTCCTTGGGGTCAGATTGGTCCTCCTCCCATTTCGTCACCTGTGCCAGTCTGTATGTGCACAAGGTGAGGTCAATGGCGGACAGAATGGCGTCAACCGGACTAAGTCTGGTTTTGGCACAATCATTGAGTAGAGTAAGGGTGGATTCAGTAAACCATTTTTCCACCCATTTATCCCTTCTGTCTGTCACCTCCCCTCAGCTCATGATGGGCATTGAAATCCCCGCAAATGATCGCCAGCCCGGATTCAATATATTTAGTTAATTCTTTAAGTGCTAAATTATGATTAAGTTTAGTGTCCCCTCCAGGATCATAAACATTGAAGATTTGAATTTTGCTATTTCCGGTATTCACAAATAGATATTCAATTTTTATTAAGGAGTTACTAATTTCTATAGATGTTATTGGTATTATGTTAGCAGATATTAGGATGTTATTTATATATATGACGAAATCGCCCCCTGGCCTTCCTTTCGATGTTAGAAATAGCCTGGGGAGTAGCATTGAAATGATGGCAATGTTCTCGAATTTGCAAAAAAAATTTAGTTTCTTGAATGCAAATGATGTCAGGTTTATGTATAGTATTAATTAGTTTTAGTTTGAGCTCCTTAATGTTTCCTAACAATCCTGTTGCATTCCATTGATCTATAATAACGTTCCCTTTTGGTGTATTAGCCATTTGTATCTTGATTGACAGTAACGCATTTTGGGGTTTTTCTGTTCCAATCCCCTTTGTGGTGCCCCCCTCCATTTATTGCATTTGTCCAGATACTTACAGTTGACCATATAGTTACCCCATTGTTGGTATTTGGGATAAAATCTTGGTTTGTTTACATAAGGTTCTAATCTGTATCTGCTGCCTGTTGTGAGTAATTTGATCAGAGTTTATAGGAGGATGGGCGTTTCCAAAACAGTAATGTTTTTATTTGTTTTTTTAGTTCCTATTCGATAGCTTTTAGTAAATTGATTTACTCCTTCCTGAAGTTTATGTACTAACTCTTGGTTTTTAGGCACGCTAAGTTTACTTGTTAATTTGAGTACAGCTTTGCATGTAATCGTTTGCGGTACATGCTTTGTTGTAGTGGTGGTGGTAGTGCCCTTGTTATTTATTTGCTTAGTTTTTGCAGTGTTGATAGTACCTTGTACTTGTTTATGTGGTTGGACTATAACCGGCATACCACAGAGTTGCTATATTTCTAAGTATTTGGCTACTTGACCTCTGGTGCTACAATGTATACTAATTTAGTGTGGGTTTGTCCTAATTATCTTGCTCTGTCCGGATTGAACTTTTAAGAGGGCCCTAGCAATACTGTTTGAAGATAAATTATTGAACTGAACTGTTTTGCTTGTAATATACATCGTCAAGTCCAGTCTGTGATAGTTGCGGTTTCTTATTTGTTGCTTTCCTAGTTTGGTTTTGAGTATTTACTGGGGTTGTTTTTTTTTTTGGGGGGGGGGGTGTAGATTCAGCTTGAGTGGGATTGTTATTCAAGAAACTAAGCTTTCTGATAAATCGAAAACATTGCCATCAACACAAGGCTACTCCCCGGGCTATTTCCAAGATCGAATGGAAGGTCAAGGGGTGATTAGCCATATTTATAAATAACACCGTACCATCTGCTCCCATAATACCAATAACATCAAAGGAAATTAGCTATTCACTAATAGAAATTAAATTTCTATTAGTCAATACTGGAAAATGTAAATTACAAATCTTCAATGTTTATGACCCAGGAGAGAATAATAAACTTAAACATCAATTAGCATTTAAGGAATTAGCTAAATACATTACATCTGAACTTGCGATCATTTGCAGATATTTCAATGCCCATAGTAAGCTTTTGGGTGGGGAAGTGACTGATGGAAAGGGTAAGTGGGTGGAGAAATGGTTTACAGAATCCACCCTTACTGTCCTCGATGATGGTGCTTAGACCAGAGTTAGTCCGGTTGACGGCACCCTGTCCGCCATTGACCTCACCCTATGCACACCCATACATGCTCAGGTAGCAAAATGGGAGTTGGACCAATCTCACCCCATGTGGAGTGATCACTTCCCAGTAATTAACACTCTGCAAATGGCTGTACAGTGCAAATTAAATAATAAAATACCCAGATGGTATTATTATAAAGTCGATTTGGATACTTTTCAAGAAATAATAAATAATGCCAATTTATCAGATATAAAATCAGATGTCTTTGAACTTTACTATGACAACTTAATTAAGATCATCACTCAGGCAGCCACCAACACTATACCTAAAACTAGCTGTCAATTAACAAAACATAGTGTGCCATGGTGAAACGATGAAATTAAACAAACTAGACAGGCCAAATTTAGAGCTTTAAATAAATTGGAAAGAACTAATATTGATATTCACTTCTTAGAGAAAAAAATCATGACAATAAGCTCAAATACTTAATCAAGCAGTCGAAAGAAAAAACTTGGCAAAATTACTGCAGTAGTATTAATTTTAGAACAAACTCACAACAAGTGTGGGATTAAATAAGAACTATCAGGGGCAAGAACACCAATAACACCCCAAAAATAAATAATGCCAGCAATTATAAAGAACAAGCTGACCCACTAGGAATATACTCTGATAACATGAGCAGCAATATTAATTACACTACTGAATTTCAAAACTGAAATTAAATTCCACAATTTATTCTGAGACCTTGTACTCCAATCCTCATCACTAAATAAAGAAATAACATTATATGAATGGGACCAGGCACTAAAAACTAAACATGAAACTTCACCTGGGCAAGATCAAATAGGTTATGTTATATATAAAAACTTACCTGAAACTTTAGTTAAATCAATCGTCAAAATGCTAAATATAATATATGACACAGGAAAGCTGCCTAAAAAATGGAAAACAGCGATATTAATACTCATACTTAAACCAAATAAGGATCGGAATGATATAAATTTGCATAGACCCATCTCATTTACCAATAATATATGTAAAATTATGGAAACAATTATTACTAACAGACTTAAACAACACCCTGAAAGCATCATCATCAGTCTCTTTACCTAGTGTGGTCGTGAGGCACTATGTTGCTGAACATCTGACCAGTTCTCTCCACTTGACTCGATCATATGCCAATGCCTGTGTCTGTGCAAAACTTTTCCTGGTCCATTCTGTGATGTTGTCACTCCACTGTTTTCTCTGTCTACCTCTCCTTCTACCACATTGGACACTACCCTGCAATACTGTTGTGAATAGACTGTTGGCTCTAGTGACATGGCCATACCATTTCAGCTTTCTCTTTCTGACAATGGTGAGGAGGTCTTCATAATGGCCTACTTTGTGCCTGATGGTGTTGCGAATTTCTTCATTTCTGATGTGGTCCATATAAAAGATGTTAAGGATGGTTCTGTAGCATCTCATTTCAAGTGCCTGAATTCTTCGTTGTAATTCTGCTGTCAGGGTCTAGGCCTCACATGAATACAGAAAGATTGAGATGACTAGTGCTCCCAATAGTCTGAGTTTAGTTTTCAGACAGATGTTCTTGTCTCTCCAGATGGGTCTTAGCTTTGACATAGCTGCCTTTGTTTGTGCTGCTCGTGACAAAATGTCTGCTCTTGATCCCTCTTCCGTGATTATGGAACCATGATAGATATCTTGTTGATGTTGTGAGTACTTTTCACACAGAACCCTAAGATTGAAAATTTGTTCTGTCTTGCTTTTTCTACTACCGAATCCTGCCTGTTCTTAAGCGATTATTTTTTCTCCTTGTGGGTTCAGTCTGTTCAAGATGATCTTCATCATCACCTTAATAGCATGTCTGATCAAAATGATAGTTCTGTCATTTTGGCACAGCTGGAGATTGACTTTTTTGGGGAGTGTTATAATTAGTGACTGGGTCCACTGTGTTGTCCATTTGCCTGTCTGCCAGATCTTCTTGCAGATTTTTGTTAGTAGTTCTATCTCCGATTCCCCACCATTCTTGATAAGTTCAGCTGGGATGTTGTCTGCTCCAGCTGCCTTTCCATTCATCAATGCTCTTATTGCTGACTCCACCTCTTCTTTGAGAATGGGGAAATTATCATTATTTGTGGAGTTTGGAACTTCAAGGACCTCTGGGTCTTTTGCGGACGGACAGTTGTAGAGTTCCTTACAATACTCAGTCCATCTTATTGCAATGTCAATTGTTTCTGTGAGGCATTTTCTAATTTTCATCTTGAATGGTACTGACTCTTGGTTGCTTCTTTCTGGTGAGGTCTTTCACAATTTGGAATGCTTTTTGCTGTTATTTTTATCAGACTGTTCTCTATATATGTGCACTGTTGTCCAATCCAATCTTCTTTTGCTTTCTTCAATTTGTTTCTGACATTCTTGTTTATTTCTCGATATTTCACTGCCCCTGTTGTGTGTCTGGTGTTTTTTAGGTCTCTTCGGGCATCACACAGATTCAGAATCTCTTCTGTAGCCTTGGGTTTTTCTTTGGGCGATGGAGGCCAATGATGTCCTTGAAAGCAACAATCTGATAAATCCAAATCAATGTGGGTTTAGAAATAAAAGATCCACTACGGACCAATTAGTACGATTAGAATCCGCCATAAAACTTGCATTTAACAACAAAAGAAACAAAAGAATGACAAAATCACCGAACCAAACTACATGCCACTCAAGAATAGTCAAACTGAAATATATCATTTAATCTACGCAATGATTAATCAAAAGTGGCAGACTGATTGGGACAAAAGAAACAAGGGAGAATTTTGCATAGCATCATTAAGGAAGTCAATCATACAACCTAGGTGAAATAGTTCTGAACAGTCTAGAATAAATATAATAACCTAGGTGCAATAGTTATGGGAAAAACAAAACTGACACACAGTTTTGGGAAATATATTTTGGACCCTTTCCACATAATATTGTTTCAACTGTAACATCCCTGAAGATTTATCTCATATATTTAATAACTGTAATAAAATGCAAAATGGAAAGGGACATATTAAGATCTAAACAATTAAACACTTCTGCATCAAGTACATACCCAGAATTAATTCAATTAACCAACAGTAACCCTCAAAAAACATTTCAAAATATAATTGAATTACTCAGAACAACAGGGCTCACTGATATAATATAAGATTAAAATAATTACATCGAGAGCAAATAACTCACTAGTCCTGGATTTTAACCTTATATTTTAAAATAATTACATCCTCGCGGAATGGGAGTGTACAGGATCAGAAGGGATTTCGTTACCCCTCAAGGGGAGCCCACCTACACTACGCTGGGTATAACGATCTCATGACGATACCTGTGAAACCAAACCTAACAGGATGATTTAACACTCTGATGAAATTACAGGTACAAAGAAAATAAACATTGAAGTATGTTATAAATATCAACATATGATTTACCATGTTCAGATTAGAACCCCAACAATCCGGAATTTCCTCATGGTGTAAATTGTGACCACTAAATCGTGACCCGTTTTATTGCCTCAAATAGATATTATAAGGTAGTCTCAAAGTCCAGAGACTATCAGGCTCAGCGACACAATGTTGCAATATAAATTTATTTTGCTCTAAGTCAGTAAGGTGAAAGACTGGAAGCTGGTGTCCTTAATTCAGTTGAAATGGCGAGGTTCTAATCCTTAATTCAGCAGAAATGTAGAGACGGTAGTCTTGAAGGTGGAATGTAAGCGGGAGGCTGTCGGCGGCTAAAATAGCGTGGGATCCGAAATTAGGCAACAGGTTACTGAAGCTCGAGGTGAAAAGTCCTGAGCGGAGCTGTACGTCTCTTCTTCTCGCTAGTGAGGCTGCGAGTGAATATGCAATACAAATCATGATGAGTTTGGTTTTATGTGAAACCGGCCACGAAGGGTCATTTGTTCACTTTTTTAAACTACCAATGAATATGGTAGTGATTTGTTTTTTCCCGTGAGGAAGGAATGGAGCCAAATCCACACAGGCGTTTATGCATACATAGTATGCTATTTAATTTGGTCATCATGTCTCGCCCCTATGAGTGGAAATCGACATGAATGAAATACCAAGGTGAGTGGGAATAGTACAGCCACGCACTCAACCATATCAACCAATCGGAAGATGCAGAACTAGAGGTGCAATGACACCAAATGGTGACTAGTAAAAAATGGTTTCCACTTCCAGTCATGTGCTAGTGTTGGAGTCCGGCAGCGGAAAAGTATATGTGAACTGGCACGTTGATGTCGTTCGTTTTGCACGCCCTAGCCATATCAAATCGAGTCCAGTTGTTGCTAGTGGACACCCTATACCGATATTGTTTAAGCCACCTGTGCAATTGAGTCAATCTACTAAGTAATATTTTTTCCTAACATCCTAACATTCCAATGTTTGTCTAGTACAGAGTGTACATTTGGTTTTATCCCTAACAATTTTGTAAACTGGGTATGTCAAGTGACATATGAAGGTTGGTCAATGTCAGGCTTTGTTGATTATTAAGTTTGAAAATAAGTTCTCCTCCGGTAAATATATAAGCCGAGAGCGGACATCACTGGAGACAACTGATATCATATTTCTTTAACTGGCTTGACTTGTTTCTGGTACATCAATCTGTCTTTCCTACATTAAACTAGACGTTTAATATCTAACTAATGAGTTGTCTAAAGGTTGATTTAAAAACGTATAAATGATTGTAATCTATCTGATCGGATTCACATTCACTTTCAACCTCTTCCTCAAAATGGAAATGTTAAATAATTGTAGTTTAAGTTTAAAGGTTGACAAAGATTGATAGAGTTCAATTATAAAATATATATTTCTTTAAAATCTATATATGAGATATTCTTGCTAATTAAAGAAACATACTCTAGTATATTTTCTGTAATAACATAATCATTTTCAATATCTAAAACTAATTGTAAGTTCTGTAAATAATCATTTAATTGCTTCTCACTAGATTTAAACCAACATGATCCATGTCCTCAAGGTCATTGGGTGAGTGTACTGTACAGATTCTGCTTGTATTTGTTTTTAAGGGAAACAGGAAAACAGTCCCTACTACAACACTTCGACAACTCAGATACAAATGCACACTCACAAGTAAGCAAAACGAAACATTAAAGGGGTAAAACGATACCGCTGTGACGCGTTTCTATACGATACATTATCGAAACTCATATGACATTTATTTTCTTCTCATCCCAAGGTGGCCAGCCAACGGTACGTGGTGCCATGTTGTACAATGTACTGGCTGTATTTCCAGTACGCAGATGACATAATGATATCTTAGTATACATTTATATGCTATTATCACGCATGGTAAGATAGCAAAGATACTTGCATGGAAACTACATGGAAGTTTTCAGTGAATTTTATTCAGCATTTTAGGCCTTTAAAAGCTATATCAATTGATGAGATGCAGGAATCAAACTAGGTACCCGATATATTTTAATCAAACCCATTCCATTAATTCTTAAATATTTTTTTCTCAATATTGTTTTTCAGGTTTTCTAAACCAAATGCTGGAAATTTTTTTTTGAAGCACGTGTGCCTGTGCTTTAATTTTCCTCGGATTTCTGATGTTTCTACATATATATGCTGAAAGGGCAATTGACCGACCTGCCGTCTTTTTCCCTCATCCAGCATGCACATCCGACTCGTATTTAACAAAATGTACGGACCCATAATCGCCTACTGATCAGTTAACATTTTTCACGGATCGAATGTAGTATACATCATTACTTAAAATATTTTACTCAAAAAAACTATCGCCAGCCAGTAATTGCCGAACGAATCCTCACCTAAAGATACGCCTTACTGAGAGTGTGCCACTTTGTCCTTCTTGATAGCTCGTATTCAACTATGCATTTGTAAACTCTATTTGTTGCAAGGTTCAAAACATAAAGTAATACTTGTTACTGGGCACAATGTGCCAATCAAAGTTGGTTTAGAAACTATTCAAGTGATGTGGGTAGCGATGCAAATGTCAAATTTTACGTAAAATCTCATAGATCCTGTAGTTTATTTGTGATATTTCAGCTGCTTAAAGACATAACAACTGTTATACCCGCAATTTATGAAATCATACATTATTCCCATATCTATTTCATGAAGTATGGCTGACGTTCAAGTTTGCTAGGCAGACTAGTAAGCAACAACTATACGCCGACACCATGTGGTGTAGACGATTTGCAACATTTTGATAGGAAGTTGGCTCAAACCCTGCAAAGGCCGGATCATATAAAGTTTTCGTGGGTCGGTGTTCCAAAATGTAATAGTCGTCGATGATTATTGTAAGGGCACAAATGCAAGCTTCTGTGTGTATCTTTACTCTAAGTGTGAATACAACCTAATTCACGTGCACAAACAAAAATTGCATTCACGTTCGACTTGACATTTGACGTGTGTGTACGTTTAATCTCTTGGAGGAGGTAGTAGGGAATGGGGTCATCAGAACAAGAAACCCCATCGCACCCATGTATGGCCCTTGCAACACTACAACGTAATTGTCCACATTAAAAAATGTGTTGGATAGGGTAAGACACAATTCGGACGTCTTTATGCTTAACGTGCCGTTAGGACATAATAAAGAAACCACGTGACACAGCCGGAATATTGACCGACACGCGACACACTTCTCGACGCAGGCAAATACCATACTATACCCACCCATACAACAGCATCCTAAACAAAGGAAATGGCTCTACAAAATAAACTAAAATAGCGGACCAACTGACGGAATCCCACGACTAGTAAATCAATAATAACATGCTACATTTATAAACAGAATGTACAGAGTCACCATAAGTCTCTAATTATAGGACATAGTGGAAAATGTTTAAAACTCCTTTGATAAAAAAACAAAATTAGAATTCTTTTTCTGAGACATAATTGAATGTATAGGGTTTTAAAATGAAGTCCACTACATATTAAATTTTAAAGACAGAATATACTTTACCAAAAATATTTCAAAGACATCCTACATCTATTATATTTTCTTCTATCGTAGAAAAGGACTCTGCGATCCAGAGCAAACAAAAGGATCGGCAACAAGAAAGAGCTGA
>JARLTB010000068.1:10365000-10370000 GCA_030141615.1 Unio pictorum | reverse complement strand
TAGAAGGTAGATTTTATAGATGTCAAAAGGATATAACTCTTAACCTAACCATAATTGACGGAAGTATCCAGGAGTAACCAAATAGAAGCAATAACGTCGCTCTATTTGCGGAAAAAGACTTGCTCAAATTGTGTGCAATATGGTGTCGTGTTTATATGATCTGTGGAAGATTGTTTTCTTGTGCAGTTTGAGAAACGCTGATGTATCTCTATTATTCCCGAATAATAGCAAGCTATTAACTTTTTAACCTTTTTGCTCGAGCAGCTCAAAACGTATTCAATAACCTAGCCATATAAGAATCTGATGACTACAATTAACTTGCTAATGCCCTTCGTTTCCATTATTGGCTGACCATCCAAATGTACCATACATACTTTCAATGCAAACACACTCTCAATTACACGTCCGTGTTCGAAGGTCATTGGAAAAGCGGATAATGATGGCAGAAGTCAACGAAGTCGTATGCAGAGTTAAACTCAAAGAGCTTACCGTGTTGAGTGGACAGAATTCTCAGCGGAGAGAGAGAGAGAGAGAGAGAGAGAGAGAGAGAGAGAGAGAGAGAGAGAGAGAGAGAGAGAGAGAGAGAGAGTGAGAGAGACGGACTCACGCATAAGAAAACGATAATTGTTAGGTTTGATTTCACAACACTTCATGGCACTAGCATGCCATCAATGTGAAGGGTGTGTCCGCCTACGCCGTCAAATATTTCGCTTATTAACGTAATGCACCCTTCTCACTGTATCACCAGGACGTAAGTCATTTTCTCAATTGAAAGATGAGAAAAGTTTATTATCAGTCTTTGTAATTGCATACTTCCTCAGTTCAAAAAGACAAATCATCATTGATAAAGGAAATAATATTTAGACCTCACACTTCACGATTAAGAGGGTATAGTATTTTTGTTGCCATACTCTTTGAAACTGGAAAATTATAATATATGCGTTGTGCGTTTTTCGAATAACGCATCTATTTTTTCGCGATTACTTGTATTGAACTGTATCATTGCAATGTGAGGTTAATTTTCTCAGTAAAATGAGTAGTATGAGTTAAACAAGCTTCCGCAAACAGATGACATCTTCCAATTGAGAATCTGACTTACGTCCTGATGTCTAGCCCACATATTTTGAATATTTCTCTTTGTACATTGTTCCTGTCTGAAACACTTTCAAACGGTTGTCAAGGGTTAATATACTCATTCTTCTATCTGTGTAAGACTCTCTCTCTCTCTCTCTCTCTCTCTCTCTCTCTCTCTCTCTCTCTCTCTTCCCCATTTATTAGTGCAATACACTATTCTTATGTCGCATAAGATATATGTAGCATAATATTTCGGTTTTATCTACGTAGGTCAATATGTATGATGTTTATATTTATTAAATTCAATAGAAATTTATATTTTCCTGATTAACTTTTATAAATATAACAACTCAATAGTTGGTTAAATAAACGAATGATATGATCTGTGACAAATCTTTATTATATATATATATATATATATATATATATATATATATATATATATATATATATATATATATATTACGTTTGACCCAGTTAACACAAATATGATTCTTGCCTTGAATTATTAGACACTACAGATCATGTTTCTAGCCTGTCGTTTGGGATGTTAATTTCAAAGATAATTTTGTAGAGATATTACGCTGAAATAAATATGGTACTCAAAATAAGATGGCATAATATAATTGTTTTAATATGCAGTACAAATATTCAATACTTTCAAAACGTAACATATGGGTTAATTCAAAGGTGAAAAAAATCTCATGCTGGAATTTTTTTGGAAAGAGTACCAGTTGTTCTTCTCTGTTCATTAATGTTTTTCTCTGAGTGCCACAATAGGTATGACTGTAATTACTTAATATCATAAGTAGTATGGAATATATATGGAACATTATGGCCCCTTAGACACACCACAAATCCATAACGCAGCAAGTCAGTCACTTTGCCCTAAGTGGATTAAATTATGGACCAAACAATATATCGATGTACGTCCGTGGTGATTTTACATCGGCTGATGCCATTTTGTAAATAGATGCATATGTCCTTGCAATCTGGAAAAAAGGAAACGACAGATCTTAGGAAAGTGAGGCTGATTTACACAGGTATATTTTACACGTGACATATCGATGATATATGTGAAATGATTGACAAGTTTGCGATAGAAATGGCGTCTATGACATAAATAAATCAAAAATGATATGTTTTCAATTCTTTGGGGTGTGAATAACACGGGCATCTTAGTAAATCTGACAATGCTAGGGCATTCCTAGAAGATCGCAATATAACGTGATTTCACGAGGTTGTCCCATGCGAGGTATGAGAGCGTTTTTATATTCATTCCGTATATATTTTTATAACACTAGGTGTTTTTATCACTAGAATGGTTATGGCTTTTAATTCAATCTATCTTCTTTAAAAGGTGTATCACGATAATATAACCAAGAACCTAATCTAATGAAATCACTGTAATCGTAACATACAGTCTTAGTGAAAACCAAAAATGAGCACTTGTTAATTTCAATGATTAACTGAATCTGAACACAACTAGGTTGTCCCATGATAGGTATGACATTTAGCATTTTTATATTCATTTTGTATATATTTTTATAACACTAGGTGTTTTTATCACTAGAATGGTTATCCCTTTTAATTGAATCGATCTTCTTTAATAGTTGTGTGTACCAGTGTTTTTCATATATCACGATAATATAACCATGAACCTAATGTAATGAACTCACTGTAATCGTTACAGACAGTCTTAGTGAAAACCGAAAATGAGCACTTGTTAATTTCAATGAATAACTGAATATGAACACAACTCCAACTTATTCCAGAGAACAAATCTTTTATAAAGAACGATCTTGGTAACCAAATAATATGAATTATTTTATGCAAGCTGTCATTCCCTATGTCATTCCCTATTGAATTCATTCATAAATGTATTCACCTTGAGAACAAGACATATCATAAACTACACAAAATATTTAAATTATTGTTTCCAAATGAACTTCAGCCGTTTTACCTTTAATGGTAGAATCTATTTTAGTGAGACTTAGACGGTACGAGAAATCATGAACCTTAAACTGATTTTTCAAATACTAGTAGAGTGATTGCAGGTATCAATGTCATTAGTAATAATAATAATAATAATAATAATAATAATAATAATAATAATAATAACATCAATAATGATATTCAAATAGCAATAATGTGCAATATAATCTGTTTTCTTGTTTTATTGTCATTAAGACTGCTAGCAGTAAATGGAAGGAGTGACAATGTTATTATTAGTAATAGTAGTGCTGCTGTTATTAAATGTTAATACCTTTTACTGAATTATTTCTTCCACAGTCCAAACTGAATGTAATCCCATTCGAGTCACACAAAGGATGTATAAAATTAGTACTAACAGCTACTGCGCAGGTCGCTAAGCATTAATAATTGATGATTTTGACTGTTCAGCCCGGTGTTAGGATAATGTTACTGTCTAAGGAACTCGTGCTAAATGTCTGCGGCATGATCGCCCAGTGCTAGACATCACTTCAGCACGCCACATTGCAGGTCTCCTAGCGATATGTCCGGAGAATCGTTAAAACTACGTTAAACAAATAACGCACACACCCACAGTGATTGCAATTAAATTACGTTTTTAATCAATATGTAGGTTCAAACAGAATATTCCTCGACTCCCACGTCCGGTACTTTTATCATTACTAGGGACTTCTCTCTTTTAACAAACATGACTCGATATGTATTCTTTTATAATTTGTATTTCGTTGTTTCCATTTACAAATTAGGCCACTATCACACAGACGGATTATGAATATTAATCTTAATGATAATCTATGTTTCTAACGTTTCAATATTTACGAAAAAAATGTAATCTCTTCTGAAGAGGAAATAAAGAAAGTCATTCAGTCAGACATACATACATACATACATACACACACACACACACACACACACACACACACACACACACACAAAACAATTAAAACAACTTGATAGAAGTCCATTAGCCATACATTTGCATAGTTTTTCTTCACTATCATAAAATTTCCGTACCGCCATCCAGTTATGCTATAGAAAATACACTAGTATCCCGTTACTCTCTGGGAACTATTTTAATCCGCCACCCTAGGCCAGTCAAAGTCCAGTTTTACCGGCGTATTACCCTAATATAACTACACCTATTTTCCACTATGTACACATAAACGGTATCGACCAAGTCCCTATTTATTGATCCCATTGCACAATTTACTGGTTTCCAACCGTAAATATTGCCATCTCAACCACAACACTATTATACACCACTAGATTTTAATATGGACTATATTACACTCATTCGGTTTGGACATAAATTCACAACTAGCGAACCATGGCATGGTTCAAACTCACTAACACTCGGCTCCGTGACGTTTCCTCCTAATAATTGGCTAATTATTCCGGGCAAAGAATATTTCCAATGCGCCAAATCCCAATAATCACAAATAAATCTAAGAATTGCTTAAAAACGGGGCCCTATCAAATTCGCATACTCCAAATTTATTATGTTATATACATACATACATACATACATACATACATACATACATACATACATACATACATACATACATACATACATACATACATACATACATATTCAGCGTAATATATCTGAGGTTATAAACGTCGTTAAATTCCTTGGCGATTTTAATATGTTGCTAATAATTGTCATACAGTGTTCTTTTTCTCCATATATATTTTGGTGTAAGAGACTTTGAATCGGGACAAAAAGAATTTCTGTGAACTCATGAGAAATATTACAGAACTTGAGTTGTAACATGATGTTCAGTATTAAAGAGCAAATTCGAATGATTTATCTATTTAACTTTTCAAAATTCTAAACGTCCATATATGGTAGAAATCGACGCCCGTGAGTCCAATATATATATATATATATATATATATATATATATATATATATATATATATATATATAT
>JARLTB010000068.1:10330000-10360000 GCA_030141615.1 Unio pictorum | reverse complement strand
TTTGTAATTTTAATTTAAAATTAAAATCAAGTTCATTATATATTTAATATGCGATCTTTTTAAAACAATATAAAGCATTGTTATAAGATTTATGGGAATTATTATGAGTCCATTACATTACTATTACTCTGAGAAATACCTGATATATCTGACTGTTGTAATGTTCTGTCTTAATTATTTTTGCAAACCTTTCATTTTTGATTACTTGGGTGCTATAGAAATGAACGTTCGAGAATGACATCGGTTCTCTTACTGTGTCTTTGTATTTCTTGTATAATGTTTATTACATGAAAACATTACTCATTCTTGCCTTTACGTCTAAAGCAAAAACAATCTTATTTATGTTTTTAGTGTTTGGTTTAGCTTGGTTATTTTATACGAATACCTTGCATGAAAAATATTATTATCCGAATAACATTCATGGATATAAAGTTTAATTTATCAAATGAGACAGGAATATTGTGGGTTATATTTTCTTAAAAGCAAATTCCTGTAAACACATCATCATTTAATTCAATATTAAAACTCGTTTCTTTGCCACTTAAATAATGATTGGGGGATCTAGTTCACAACGATATATGTTCCTTTTTAAGTTGACCTTTGTATTCTAGGACAAACAAATACATTTGATGTTAATGTTTGCCCGAATGTTAATTTGTGTTCTTTTCTGATATTTACTTTAAGACCATACAGTTGGCGTAGGTAGCTGAGTGATCATCTTGGGATATAAATTTCTCAAATATTGTTTCAGAAAACTATTTTGAAATTTAAATTGACCATGGTTTAGGAAGTGTTTGTAACTAGCTTTAGATCTCGGATTTGATTGAAAACATTTAGTGAAACATAACTAAATTGAAGAGAATACAATATTTTAATTCTACCCATGCAAGACTAGAATCATTGACAATAATTGATTGATTCAAATGGCCAGACACTACTGTCGTTTTAATCACAGGTTGTTTAAAAGAAGAATGAAATAATGTTTTGGTTATATATTTTGTGAAAAGGAAATTTTTGTATACATATCGTTTAAGTTTGATTATTAGGTATCGATCTGGCACTGACATGAAATGAATACAATTCAAATGAAAGTGCTAACTATACATAGATTTGAGAAAACATCATTTCCAGCAACAGAAAGTAAAGAGAAAAATGCAGTTTGTGAAAAGAAGAGATTGTCAAGTATATTTACTGAACATACAAGAAGCATAAGAAATTGCGAGAATCACTGAAGTGGAATTCGCAGCTGTCTCTACCCCGCTTGTGTTTACCAATTAATATTTTTAGCATTATAGTCTCAGTTGATCCAAACAAGATCACTACCGTTACTCCAAATGATCCACTTCATATAGCAACATTTATTACGCTAAGATGATAATTAGATATAAATGGTAATGTAGATACAAATGGAGCAATACCACAGGTCACAACCGCTGAACGTTTATATATTACCAAGGCTGAGGTTTTCAATGATTGCATTTTAGTTATACAAGTATAAAGATAAAGATGATTGTATATAACCTAGACGTTTTTTGTCCAGTCAAGGTATGGCTATCGTGAGAATGTACTACGCGATTCTATTATTATCAACGGAACTATGATATACCCAAAATGTTACCTACATGGAACGTGAAATTAAGCGTAACAATATATGTGAAGTAAAATATCCAGAGAACTGCGTCCATTGTAGAATATATCTTAACGTAACCTTTTATGGCAGTTCACTCACCAATAACATCACATGTATATTTGAATATCATAGGATAGCCGCTCTCTATCGGTCAACTTTGTTCTCATTTTTGGTTATTTATAATGTGTAATATTTCATTGACTTCAGGTAAACACATTTAGTTTTGTGGACGAAATAATATTTCTTCCACATTAAAAAATTGCTTGTATCACCTGATGTTCCACACTAACATTTGGTGAAAAACCACACGAAAGTGTAACGACAAACATTTTGTTTTAAAAAAACATTCGATTCCTACGACATTTGTATTTTCCTTACGTGACACCCATTCAAGACCAAACGTTCAGGAACTACTTAGATTTTTAATGGTTTTTTATATTTACTTTTCAAAAGCAATTTTTGACGGTGAATAGGTCTAAATAAGAATCCTCCAAAATAACAGAGTGTATTGAAAGGTTACTTATACACTGCATGTATGCTGAAGTGATCAAACTGTGTTCGAGTTCATTTAACTTTTTATTACATGTTGTTTCTCTGCATATTGTTTTTGTGTAGGATTAGCCTATCCTGAGACCTACCCTTTAACATAATATTGATCGCTTCCAATAACACCAACAATTTGACCCAAGGCAGCAATGTCTGATATGGCTATATAAGCCGTTGATCGTGATAGAAATTCAACATTTTTGTATACCAAGCTAGACGTTTGTCGAAATATAGCTTGCCACTGCGCTTCCATATACAATTATACTTGTTGTAAAGCGGTTATTAACACTGGTAGAAGGTGAGGGCACATATGCGATATTTTACTTACAAGCGATGCACCACATTTTTATTCTTAAATTATTGGTCATTTTCTAACTTCCAAAAAACAAAGGTTGAAGTCTTTCTCTTTATAAAGGTTCAATTGTACTCTCACATTGACCGAAACTGCGTGGAACTTGTAATTACGTTTACATGATGATACTCTTTGTTTCAGAACATGAATATTGCTGCATATGCCATCGTGTTTCTTCTGACCCTGACAAGGTACAAAGCATTGACTCTAAGTGTCAGAAAAGGTAAGCTTATTTAAGTTCTCATGTACGTGCATGTGATAGTTTACTTATATATTAAGATATTGGTATGTAGCTGCACACAAATCACAAAACTCAAATACATACGATATTAGGCACTTCCCATAAAGGTATGACTAATATACGACTCAATACATAATAATAATAATAATAATAATAATAATGATAATGAGGACTTTGTATAGCGCCTAATCTTTAGAAGCTCTAAGCGCTTTACACCATCAATAATGAAATGACAACCCATCAGAAAAAAAAAACAAATGACAAAAACAATGAAATTGGAAAACATAAAAAACATGCTGAAAACATATAAGATACAAAACATTATTAGGTCTCTAAGTTTGTCACAGCAGTCGAAAAAGATGAGTATTAAGAGCACTCTAAATCGCGACCACTGCCTTTGTGTCTAATTTCAATGGGAAATTCGTTCCACATCGGCCGGTCCTGGTATGCAAAAGAACGTTGTCTATGTGTCTTCGTTTTCACCGTGGGAACAATGAGTATGAAATTGTCAGACGAAGAGCATAAGTATCTTGCTGGTGTATACACATGGGTTAGTTGCACTGGAGTATGTCATTGAAACATAGACGAACCTGACAAACTTGAGTTACAATAGTCCAGACTTCAAAAAATTAATGAACACACAAGCGTATTAATGACATCAACGTAAAGATATTAACGAATGGAACTGATGTGTCTCAGTTCAAGATATGCAACCTTGTGAATGAGAAAGTCTTTGTGATCAGAATAGCCTCAGTTTTATCATCATTCATCTGCAGCTAGTTACTTGTCATCTGTGATTTCACATCAGAAATGAACCTCTGTACTCCATGGATGGTAGCATCAACATCATCTGCGTGGCTAAATTTGTATATTTGGATATCATCGACGTACACTTGGTGAGACACTGGGTGATGATCTATGACACTTGAGAGCGGCTCACTGTATAGAATGAAGAGAACAGGTCAAAGAACATACCCCTGTGGAACACCACAGCATACGTCAACTGCGCTGGAAAGTATTTCATTTTCAGACATTATTTGTGTCCTGATGATTAGGTAGGACTTGAACCACTGTAAGGCTATATTCTGAGTGCCAAATACATGCTGGAGACGGCGAAGTAAAATATCATGGTATATTGTGTCAAATGCTGCAGACAAATCCAGAAGGGTGAGGACTGTAATATTTCCACTATACATAGCAGAGCGAATGTCATTAAGTACTTTCAGAAAAGTAGTTTCCGTACTTTGGCAAGGGCGATATGCCGACTGTACATTGCTAAAATAGATTGTTTCTATTCAGATGAGATACTCGTTGGGTTAGTACAACCTTTTCTAATATCTTTGATATGAATGGGAGATTAGAAAATGAGTGGTAATTCTTTCAATCGTTATGGTTAAGCGTTGGTGTCTTCAGCAGAGTCAATCCGATGGCAGTTTTGAAAAAAATGGGAATTCCCTCGATGAGATAGAGATATTAATAACATGAGTTAGTAAAGGCGATATTAGGTCTAAGCACTCAAGCAGCAGTGATGTCGGAATTGGATCAAGTGCTTATAAGGTCTAATATGTATCACCTGAACAGTTAGGAATAAATACGAAGACACAATGTAATAAAGGCACGCACATTGTTCATTTCTATAATCTAATACCTAATGTTTGTATGATTCATTTTATATTTCTTTCATTCAAAGAACAATCACAATCTAATTATAACGTTTCTTCATCTGCTATGTGAGGTTTATTTTTCAATACACGCATGTCTTCATCGCCAATATGGAATATTTATTTTGTTTGATAGCAAAATATTTTCCAATTCGTTATTTTTTTTTATTGTTCAAATATAAATTTCCAGCTATAGATCTTTACAAAATAATAGATACATCTGAATTCTTTAAACACAAACAGTCATACAGAACACATCTTAATACCAACTTCCAACTATAATGCAAGATCTCAATATGGTAATAAAATGTTACCATTACCATCAGTGACAATATTTTATGTTTAGAGACTTTTTCAGTCCAGTGACAAATTCACCACACTATCAAGTAAACCATATATATATATATATATATATATATATATATATATATATATATATAGACATATGTGTGTGTGTGTGTGTGTGTTTGTGTGACCTTACAAGGTGTAACTTCTACAAAGAAGTTAAGGTATGAGTAAAATTCTCAAATTTACGCAACGGCAAATTAGTGTGATCCTGATAGTTACTACCGTATAGACTCCTATGGTATTTATTTTTAATTGGGAACAGTATAATCATATATGTATATTTAAGTTCATGCATCTGCATTTCGTTTGGAACCATTGGATGTCGAATTTCTTGAGGCAATAATCATTCCGACTCTTTTTTAGCTACACGGATCATTTCACACAAATGATCAGTCAGTTATAAAGTGTTTATTACATGTCCAAACATGCAACATAGAACCGATTGGTAAATTGAATTGCAGAGTAATGTCCATAGGTATCGCAGCACCATAAGTGACAAAAAAATGAATTGCAACACATTGGTGAAACACAAGGTTTTGCAAATCTTTAAATAAACAAATTGGTTCAATTAAATTTGATTTATCTCTTCTCCATGTATTATTTATATAAATTAAAAATAAGCAGTGCCCAATAATCTGAACGTTTACTGCGATGCTGACAGTAGCGTATTTGCCCTCATCATATCACACATGATCGTGAATCAAATATAATAAGCTTTGCAATGATGTGCATGCCTAGTGAGTTCGGTGGACAAATGGCATCTACCTCAGAAGTTTTTAAAAGTCGATTCTTAAAGAAACATACACTTATTGGTTGTGCTCATGAAATGTACGGTTTTCTTTATTGAAGTGGATGTCCTGCTGGCTTATTCTGTGCTGATGACAACAATGATGTGTGCAACAACAGCACGAAAAATTTAAACTGTCAATGCAAGCCAGGCAAATGTTGCCTTTCATCAACAATTTCTTTCTTTTTCATGGTTTCATAGTGCTAGCATTATCATCCCAGATTAAATAACAATAAAACAGTACTAACACTACTATCTTCATAATACGCATCATATTAATCTTCAGCATTCTCATAGTGACTTTACGATTGTTCCTACAACTGCTAATGTTTCCTTGTCTATAAAACAACTCCTACTTTTGCATCTGCCGCTTCCCTTGCTACTACTCTTACAGTTATTGCTGCTACCATATCTGTTACTGCCACTACAACAGTTCTTACTGTTACTGTCAGTTTTGTTGCCATTCTTAATCCTTATAATGTCTAAACAAATTTGAATAAATAGAATAAATATTAGTTCTTTGATCTCCAGTGGCCTTTAACAACTCATATTTGAACTTTTGAATCATAACCTAATATAAAAAATACTAAAACCGAAACATTAAAAATGTGGTCCAATCATTTTAAGTCTCCATATTATTGAGCTTGTCATGCAGAAGATTTTAACTCATCGACGGCTAATTCAGAAATCACATGCTGAATAAAGAGAGGTATACAATCTAACATTATGTCAGATTAAACACTCATCAGATTGCCAAGATCTGTAAGAATAGTTATCAAGCCAGTATGGTTAGAGTATTTATATTTCTCAAAAAATTGTAATTGTAATAGACACCTTGTGTGCAAACACAATACTATCGAATGAATTATCTGCGTAATTAGGTCTTTGGTATGGGATCAACATAATCTTCCTTACTCTGATAAATGTTTCACAAATGTAGGTAATGGATGCAGTCAAAAATTATATATCTTCTGGCTGGGTGTTCATAGTGTTTAGAATCACATGATCTAGTAATATTAGGTTTGATTCATGGCCAATAAAATTATTTCAAATCTTGTATGTACGTATGTACGTACGTACGTACGTATGTATGTATGTATGTATGTATGTATGTATGTATGTATGTATGTATGTATGTATGTATGTATATATGTATGTATGTATGTATACAACGATACAAACTTATAGTGCGAATAATTTTCATACATGTTTCTGAGAGATACAATACAATTATCAGATATATTTGAAAACGTTTTTAGTAAACGTACGTCCTAACTAATAAGGAAGATTACATACAATTGGCATTTGTATACATAACTGCCATGCATGTGCTTGATCAAAGATAGTTTTGCTACTTGAACACTTTCTCTTACAATATGACTACATGAATAATATATAATATTGCTAATGATCATACCACCAGTTCTAATAAATCAGTTTGCGGTGATGACAGTTTATTACTAAACAACTTTCGGTAGCATTTAAACCATACCCTTTGCTAACGTTCACAATTCATATATGGCATAATTTGTGTTCATATTACACTGATGGATGTGCCACCTGTAGCCCTGGAATAAAATAATCACATTTTTAAATTTTCTATTAAACAAAACTGACTTGTGTGAATACTAACATGAAACGTGTGTGAAAAGATGAGCAGTAGCTTTGCGAATTTAAGCGTAAACACTTGAAAATACATGACCTTAAATATTGGTAACCAACGGAACTAGACACCATTAAGTCAAGCAATACACTGAGATATTGTTCATTGCAAATAACTTAGATATATCATTTATGTTTGTATTATTTTATATAGCAGCAAAACAGACAACAAATAAGAAAATCTGATTTGCTTTAGATAAAGTTAATCTTGCTGATTTTTATATTCAATATTGTAAGACACGATCAAAGACAATTTCATGTTGGTTGGCGACAGCAGTAGTAAGAACATCTACCAACTCAATCTGAAAGATCAGCGCGTTCAAGAAATCAAAGCCAAGGGGGATGTGGTTATGTACGATCCCGTTCAAGAGCGTGTGATATGGACATCATTTGAAGACACTCTACTATTCAGCATGCACCTTAACGGCACGGGGAAGAAACAATTTCCAGTCTGTAAGTGACCTGATGCAAGTTATTGTTACAGATATGGAAGAATATATTCTATAAAGTACTCAAAAAGTCATGTAATCAGGAAATAATATTAAGCCAACTAACGTTGCACCTTAAATAAAGTAGTCATACTCACAGTTCATTGCTAAATATTCAAAAAGGTCATGTTGCACTATTGTAAAGTTAACTGTACAAAAGGCACTCACACATTAAATAATGATCGAGCAAAGATGTGTTTGCCTAAATCGAAGTAATAGGTGGCACCGTTTTATGAATTCTACACTACTATATACACAGATAATCAAGCACAGAACCTTTTCTAAGAGACAATCACTGCAACTATCTGCAGGTCTATAGTTGCATATGTATCTTTATATAATATTTAAATATCCCAGACTAACTAGCACATGTTAGACATTTCGTAAAAGAAACATCACTCGTCATGAAATATGTCCCTCGAAACGGAGAAATAAATTAGACTCCAATTTAGATCCAAATTTAAAGCGTTCGATAAAAATCTTAGTGTATTGTATGCATTTTGACTGAACCTAACTCAATGCCTATCCTTGCTTGTCATAACATGAACCATTTTACAATAGTCCAAAAAATAATAAATGTGAGGTACTTATACTGTCGTACTACTTATATCACAAATGAAAGTGAAGATATGATTGGTAGGCTTGCTACCTGAATTATCATTTTTACCAATACACACAAGTAAATGCTCGATACAGCAAATATTATTGGAAATAATTTAAAAGCTCAGACGCCCTTTGAGGTCAGCCAACATAATCTTTTTCAGCGGACCCAATAGAATATTTTGATGTGGACTATTCAACTGGGAATATTTACTACACAGCGTTAGATAGGAAGTTACGTCACTATTACATCAGTGTTCTATCACCTGACGGAAAGCACATTGACCTTCATAACGGGTTAGGCATTTCAAACGGTCTGGTCGTCTATCCTTCAGAAGGGTATGTAGACTGTTTTTGTCTATTTCATGATCAATCATTGATTTTTTTCCGCAAAGGCTTTTAAGACACAACCAGAATGTTTATACCGTCTAGCTTAAGCCGATGTCAAGCACAACCGATTTTGTCACGTTTTCAAACATTTATGAGACCTTCTTGCTGAAAACAGTATGCATTTCATCCCTGAGCCATAGCAGCTGATATCCGTAACTTAATGAATGAATAGAAAAGTAGATTTTATTGCAATTATGAAGTTGTAATGATAACGAATTCAAAGACAGTCAAGTTCTACTCGAATAATAAACAACAATTTCTTCAATAGTATGATATAATACGGACGTTTATATTTTTCATTAAGAGTAAGTTTTTAATTTTCAGATATATATTCTACCTTGAAAATCATGCACTTTTACGGATCACTATGGATGGCAAACAGTCGGAAAATCTTTTTGGCTATTTAGATATTAGAGGAGGGCTCACCGTCGATTACAAAAGTATTTGCTCATTCAGTTTGTCAAGTCTATGCCTTAAATATAAATACAAAAGGAAAACGATCATTCATACTGTCCCTTTTATAGTATGCAAAGATAGAACCATGTTGGCACTATTAATTGGTACTTTATATTCCACAATGTTACAATTCATGAATCGTCTTGATTTATTCAAAAGGAATATCAGTGTAACTAAAGCTTTCCTTTAAAATTTGGAAAGAGAAATCCAGGACAACAATATCCGCAAATTGCAGATAAATGATTCATTTATTTAGAAATAAAACTAATATGCGTTAAATGCTATTAAATAATATCTTTTATAATGTTCGATACACGATTATAACATGATCTGTTTCAAGCGTGTTTAATAACAAGTTCTACTTTTTTTGATAACCCACAGTATTATAATGCATGCCTTATGCGATAGTCACAATCACCGGTCATATGTATTGCTACGAAATGCATTTGTCTTGCGCACTTTTCAATAAGGTAGTCACGGTTTCAGATGGGTACCTGTATTGGCTCGAAGACAGTGATCCATATAGATCTGATACCACCGTTGTCAAATACTGCAAGCCGGACGGAACAGACCACAACACACTGACCTCGATAAGGCTCGACGAGGATGGACACAATTATTTAATAGCAGAATTGGCTGTCTACGAAGATGATTTTTTCATTTCTTCTTACAAACCTTCGTACGTATTTTAAATAAATGTAGTAGAGAGTCTACCCCATTAATAAACTAATTAGAGTGTATGCATCGATGCATCTTGTCAAACATTGAAATAAATGCTTACGATACAATGTAAGCCTCTTGCATAAACGCCGTAAAGCAGCAATGTCTCTTAAAACTTTACTTCTTTTGAAATGAATATGAACAGGTTTCTGACATATTTGATATTGAAATCTTTGCAGAGGATGATTTGGTTTATAGTGCTTCATATATACAGGAACATAAAGGAAACAAAAACAAATTGGACTTTCACTTATTTTGTTTCAAAAACTTGCTTCCTTTCAATGTCCATGTCTCTGAAAGGACCTATGTCAATAATGCAAGTAAACTAATCAAAATTAACAATATATCATGATACTAAAATAAATAAAAGGATGTATTTTGATATTATCTCAATTATTGAAATAACTCTTGACCTTGTTTCTAAATACTTTGCTCAATATGTTGTTCAAAAGGTTTTAATTTGGACGTTATTGTTGCTCCTTTGATTACATTTTCTATGGCCTACTCCGTGATCCGTTTTAAGATACCTTTACGACCATATTTAATTATTAAAGGCATAAGTGGGCAAATACACAATCTTAAATAGTTATGATTGACAAACATCTCCGTTTGTGCATGATAGCTATTCAGGACTGTAAATAAGTGCATCTTGTTGTATTTCTGTCGATCAGGCGTTTGATGAAGCTGAATAAAAGCAAACCGAGCGAAGTGACTGAGCTTATTGTAGATGGAGAACTGGGAATCATCGGCGACATCAGCATTTATTCATCCAAGACCCAAAACAGTGAGTAAATAAACATGGAAAGATAAATCTATATTATACATCTAGCAATTTATGGCTTTAAAGCTATACGAGTGTACAATCAAACACTAAAAAAGCAATGATGTCCACTTATAGCAGTCTCAATTTGTAACAAAAATTATTTTAATAATAGGAGAATTCAAAACATTTTTGCCTAAATTAATGAAGATGGGTAGTTGAGTATTGCGCTAATACTAATTTTCTTCCATTTTGAATTTCACTTAAGAAAATGCATTCTGCTCTGATCAAAACGGATTGTGTTCCACGTTTTGCTTGCCAGTCCCGGGCGGTGGTGTATGCGCTTGCGAAGATGGCGTAGACTTTCAGGAAGGAAGTACCTCAGTCTGTTCAAACAGTAAGCATTCTAGTTTAATTATGACGCTATGGAATATATCTTATGTGTAAAATAATCGAACTATACAATTCAACCTTACGTCATGTACATGGCGAATCAAACGTTTATATATATATATATATATATATATATATATATATATATATATATATATATATATATATATATATATATATATATATATATACAAAACGGCTATTTCATCACGAAATTGCACCACTGATCTATAGTTGGTAGGTCGTAGATTTAAATCTAACTATAATATTGTCAGTATTTACCTCAACGTCTCTGTGACATAGTTTAATATCACGTCTTGTCTAGACAGAATATCTAGCGTATACAATACAAATGTAGATCTGCACGAAAAGATTATTTCATCAGGACAACGCATTACTGCATTGTATAAACCGTAAATGTTAATGTTTTCTTTAGCATCCATGTGACATAGTTTAATGTATGAGAATGTATATTTTAAAACAAATAACCCAGTTAAATCTTTATATATAGATCTTGGTAGTTACTTTGTGTTTCACTAATACATTAACTAGTTTAGATCCATTTAAATGTTCTATTAATACAATCTGGCCTGTGTGAATACTAACATGAAACGTGTGTGAAAAGATGAGCAGTAGCTTTGCAAAATTAAGCGTAAACACTTTATAATACATAATCTTAAATATTGGTAACCAACGGATCTAGACACCATTACGACAAGCAATACACTGAGATATTGTTCATTGCAAATAACTTGGATATATCATTTATGTTTATATTATTTTATGTAGCAGCAAAACAGACAACAAATAAGAAAATCTGATTTGCTTTAGATAAAGTTAATATTGCTGATGTCTATATTCAATATTGTAAGAGACGATCAAAGACAATTTCATGTTGGTTGGCGACAGCAGTAGTAAGAAGATCTACGAACTCAATCTGAAAGATCAGCGCGTTCAAGAAACCAAAGCCGAGGGGGATGTGGTTATGTACGATCCCGTTCAAGAGCGTGTGATATGGACAACATTTAAAGACAATCTACTATTCAGCATGCACCTTAACGGCACAGGGAAGAAACAATTTCCAGTCTGTAAGTGACCTGATGCAAGTTATTGTTACAAAAATGGAAGATTATATTCTATAACGTACTCAAAGGTCATGCAATCAGGAAATAATATTAAGCCAACTAACGTTGCACCTTAAATAAAGTAGTCATACTCACAGTTCATTGCTAAATATTCAGAAAGTTCATGTTGCACTATTGTAAAGTTAACTGTACAAAAGGCACTCACACATTAAATAATGATCGAGCAAAGATGTGTTTGCCTAAATCGAAGTAATAGGTGGCACCGTTTTATGAATTCTACACTACTATATACACAGATAATCAAGCACAGAACCTTTTCTAAGAGACAATCACTGCAGCTATCTGCAGGTTTATAGTTGCATACGTATCTTTATATAATATTTAAATATCCCAGACAAACTAGCACATGTTAGACATTTCGTAAAAGAAACATCACTCGTCATGAAATATGTCCCTCGAAACGGAGAAATAAATTAGACTCCAATTTAGATCCAAATTTAAAGCGTTCAATAAAAATCTTAGTGTATTGTATGCATTTTGACTGAACCTAACTCAATGCCTATCCTTGCTTGTCATAACATGAACCATTTTACAATAGTCCAAAAAATAATAAATGTGAGGTACTTATACTGTCGTACTACTTATATCACAAATGAAAGTGAAGATATGATTGGTAGGCTTGCTACCTGAATTATCATTTTTACCAATACACACAAGTAAATGCTCGATACAGCAAATATTATTGGAAATAATTTAAAAGCTCAGACGCCCTTTGAGGTCAGCCAACATAATCTTTTTCAGCGGACCCAATAGAATATTTTGATGTGGACTATTCAACTGGGAATATTTACTACACAGCGTTAGATAGGAAGTTACGTCACTATTACATCAGTGTTCTATCACCTGACGGAAAGCACATTGACCTTCATAACGGGTTAGGCATTTCAAACGGTCTGGTCGTCTATCCTTCAGAAGGGTATGTAGACTGTTTTTGTCTATTTCATGATCAATCATTGATTTTTTTGCGCAAAGGCTTTTAAGACACAACCAGAATGTTTATACCGTCTAGCTTAAGCCGAAGTCAAGCACAACCGATTTTGTCACGTTTTCAAACATTTATGAGACCTTCTTGCTGAAAACAGTATGCATTTCACCCCTGAGCCATAGCAGCTGATATCCGTAACTTAATGAATGAATAGAAAAGTAGATTTTATTGCAATTATGAAGTTGTAATGATAACGAATTCAAAGACAGTCAAGTTCTACTCGAATAATAAACAACAATTTCTTCAATAGTATGATATAATACGGACGTTTATATTTTTCATTAAGAGTAAGTTTTTAATTTTCAGATATATATTCTACCTTGAAAATCATGCACTTTTACGGATCACTATGGATGGCAAACAGTCGGAAAATCTTCTTGGCTATTTAGATATTAGAGGAGGGCTCACCGTCGATTACAAAAGTATTTGCTCATTCAGTTTGTCAAGTCTATGCCTTAAATATAAATACAAAAGGAAAACGATCATTCATACTGTCCCTTTTATAGTATGCAAAGATAGAACCATGTTGGCACTATTAATTGGTACTTTATATTCCACAATGTTACAATTCATGAATCGTCTTGATTTATTCAAAAGGAATATCAGTGTAACTAAAGCTTTCCTTTAAAATTTGGAAAGAGAAATCCAGGACAACAATATCCGCAAATTGCAGATAAATGATTCATTTATTTAGAAATAAAACTAATATGCGTTAAATGCTTTTAAATAATATCTTTTATAATGTTCGATACACGATTATAACATGATCTGTTTCAAGCGTGTTTAATAACAAGTTCTACTTTTTTTGATAACCCACAGTATTATAATGCATGCCTTATGCGATAGTCACAATCACCGGTCATATGTATTGCTACGAAATGCATTTGTCTTGCGCACTTTTCAATAAGGTAGTCACGGTTTCAGATGGGTACCTGTATTGGCTCGAAGACAGTGATCCATATAGATCTGATACCACCGTTGTCAAATACTGCAAGCCGGACGGAACAGACCACAACACACTGACCTCGATAAGGCTCGACGAGGATGGACACAATTATTTAATAGCAGAATTGGCTGTCTACGAAGATGATTTTTTCATTTCTTCTTACAAACCTTCGTACGTATTGAAAATACATGAAGTAGAGAGTCTACCCCATTAATAAACTAATTAGAGTGTATGCATCGATGCATCTTGTCAAACATAGAAATAAATGCTTACGATACAATGTAAGCCTCTTGCATAAACGCCGTAAAGCAGCAATGTCTCTTCAAACTTTACGTCTTTTGAAATGAATCTGAACAGGTTTCTGACATATTTGATATTGAAATCTTTGCAGAGGATGATTTGGTTTATAGTGCTTCATAAATACAGAAACATAAAGGAAACAAAAACAAATTGGACTATCACATACTTTGTTTCAAAAGCTTGCTTCCTTTCAATGTCCATGTCTCTAAAAGGACCTATGTCAATAATGCAAGTAAACTAATCAAAATTAACAATATATCATGATACTAAATAAATAAAAAGATGTATTTTGATATTATCTCAATTATTGAAATAACTCTTGACCTTGTTTCTAAAGACTTTGCTCAATATAGTTTATCATGTCTTTGTTCAATATGTTGTCCAAAAGGTTATAATTTGGACGTTATTATTGCTCCTTTGATTACATTTTCTATGGCCTACTCCGTGTTCCGTTTCAAGATACCTTTACGACCATATTTAATTATTAAAGGCATTAGTGGGCAAATACACAATCTTAAATAGTTATGATTGACAAACATCTCCGTTTGTGCATGATAGCTATTCAGGACTGTAAATAAGTGTATCTAGTATTTCTGTCGCTCAGGCGTCTGATGAAGCTGAATAAAAGCAAACCGAGCGAAGTGACTGAGCTTATTGTAGAAGGAGGACTGGGAATCATCAGCGACATCAGCATTTATTCATCCAAGTCCCAAAACAGTGAGTAAACAAACATGGAAAGATAAATCTATATTATACATCTAGTAATTTATGGCTTGAATGCTATACGATTGTACAACAAAATATCTGAAAAATGATGTCCACTTATAGCAGTCTCAATGTTTAAAAAAAAATTGTTTTGCCATTGATAATATGAGAATTAAAAACATCTTTTCCTAAACTAATGAAGATGGGTAGTTGAGTATTGCGCTAATACTAATTTTCTTCCATTTTAAATTTCACTTAAGAAAATGCATTCTGCTCTGATCACAACGGACGTTGTTCCACGTTTTGCTTGCCAATCCCGGGCAGTGGTGTATGCGCTTGCGAAGATGGCGTAGACTTTAAGGAAGGAAGTACCTCAGTCTGTTCAAACAGTAAGCATTCTAGTTTAATTATGACGCTATGAAATATATCTTGTGTGTAAAATAATCGAACTATACAATTCAACCTTACGTCATCTACATGGCGAATCAAACGTTTATATATATATATATATATATATATATATATATATATATATATATATATATATATATATATATATATATATACAAAAAGGCTATTTCATCACGAAATTGCACCACTGATCTATAGTTGGTAGGTCGTAAATTTAAATCTAACTATAATATTGTCAGTATTTACCTCAACGTCTCTGTGACATAGTTTAATATCACGTCTTGTCTAGACAGACTATCTAGCGTATACAGTACAAATGTAGATCTGCACGAAAAGATTATTTCATCAGGACGATGTATTACTGCATTGTATAGACCGTAAATTTTAATATTTTCTTTAGCCTCTCTGTGACATAGTATAATGTATGGGAATGTATATTTTTTTAACAAAAAGTCCAGTTAAATGTTTATATAGAATTCTTGGTAGTTACTTTGTGTTTCACTATTATATTAACTAGTTTAGATCCATTTAATATGGGACATTTATTAATGTGTTAAATAGGGCGTAATATGTGGTAATATTTTTTGATGACTACAGTTCAAAACGTACTTAACATAACCGCCAAGATGCTTCAAATATTTCGTGTTAGCAAGACTGTTCTTATTTTCTTCTATCTCTTTCAGTGATGGATGGATTGTAAACACCAGCAAAGGTATCATTGCAAGTAGAACACAGACATCACAAGACTTGAGTGCACGGAATCTGTGACGTGGAGTAAAACAATAAACAGTCGTTTCAATGCATGTTTTGTATGAAATTATTCCCTTTCTGATATAAAGAATTGTGTGCAGCATATTATTAAACATGTCTTAAACGCTGGTTTGTTTATCTGTTTTCTTACCAACATGTTGCACATGCGCCTAATTTCCGCTTAATAAGTAATCGTGAGACGATCTCACGTCACAGTAACATGGCTACATTGTGCGCGATTGATCGTCACCCATTTCATCCTTTCTGATGATTATTTTAGCTCGTTACTATCTAGTGAGTAACCTTTACATAATTATGTATTTACCGAATGACAATCTTTTATTTTGCCTTGTTTAATGTAGGCAATGAATGATTCATCCAGTGTATTAGTGTAACTGAAATCAATAACCTGAGTCATCATGTAAATTCACATTACATAGCTAGCAGTTTGTCCGGTGTAGCTCATTCACTGCATAATGAATTTGAATACGAACAGAGAACCAGCTAGTTAGAGCACTCATAAACAGATTTGGTTTTCTGCACAGAGGCTAGATCGCTCCCTCAACAATGAAGCCTTGGTATATAGGAAAAACGGAGATAATTCCTAAACCGATATCAAAATGTCGGAAAACGTGCATATTAGCATATCCTTATTTAACTAGCGATGATTTTGAACTGATAGAAATTAATCATATCAATGACGCTCACAATGACTCGGGTGAAACATTGCAAACATAGGCCAATGACACTGTCAGAGGTTAAAATCTTGACTGTAACACTAGAAGCACACAATACAACTCATAGACAGTGTAACAGAGACGTAGGTGATCTTTAAGGGCAAAAAGCTTGAGGAACTGACGAATCAAAAACAAAATACCATGCGTGATGAACTCTAACAAAACTTCTAGATACTCGATGCAAGAATAACAGAGCTTACTCAGCAAATGAATTTAAGCAAGAATAGTAATTACAAATATTCTCAATATAAGACTACACACAAATTAAAGGAAGCAATTGGTGGTTTTAACCTTGGTCGCAATAATTTCGAACCTAAATGGGAAGACAACTCTAGGCGTAATCCAAATTAATTGTCAAATAATTAAAGTTCAAGAAGATTTCAGAGTGGATGGAGAGACAACAGCAATCACAGACAAAGGCAAAACCAGGAAAACTGAAATTGGGCTAGAGTATGAACCACAATTTGAGTCTCTCTCATAGCAGGTCACCAATATTTCATGACAATAGCTTGTTAAATGATGAAGAATAAAATCCCATCAAGAAGCAACATTTTTACTATTAAATCTGCCACTATCCCTGTTAACAAGTACACATCATCTTTCTGGTACCAACGTTTTAACAAAACCTTTCCCTTATGAATGCAAATGTTTAATGTTGATTGTCAAAACGAATTTTGAATTTGACAAATGAAATAAGAAAAACAATTTTGTTGCGCACTGATATTGTAACTTTCATCTTTGTCTTACTTACTTACTATTAAATAGCATCAATTGATCATTACTACAATACTTAAAGTGAATACAGAGACAATATTTGCGACTACATTAGAAAAATTGTATAGTGCATAAAGACACACATAACTTAAATTACAATCGTTTAGGCAAACACCTCCTCCATCATCCGATTGAAGTTTTAGGACGTTTTAGTCTTTACTAGACTCAATACAAACATGATCAGTGAAATATTTGGTTTACTTGAAGTGAAAAGTGGTCTGTTCTATTTGTCACAAGATAGACCGAGTCGGGACTGGATTAGTGAAGACACGGAACGCAACTGCGTTTAATAAGATGTTTATTAAATAAACGCAATTTTAAAAATCAACTCTGACACCAATATTTTACAAAATATAAGAATAATCTATTTAAATAAATGTTCCTAACATGGAACTATGAATTTCAGTAACGTAATGACAAAAAAGAAGTATATGAATGAATTTACAAATATGAATATATATATATATATATAAAGGCTCGTATAACGAGATAGATGCAAATATGAAAAGATAATGCGTCGTCAATATGACGAGACTAGGATGAAGATATTAAATAAATAATACGTCGTCCATATGACGAGACTGGAATGAATAAATGTAAATTACTTGCTGAGGTATTTTGCTACTAGCCTGGCGTCCGTTTGACGTCAGGAAGTACATCCGGTTACACAGAGTCAAACCTAACAGTTGTGACCTTCACCTCACGCAATCATATATAAATACCATATATCTATACATCTAACACAGCATACATAAATGCAGCATATGTAAGCACCATACACAGGCAACACCCACGGGCATTACACGGTCAGCATAGACAAGCCCACACACGTAGTCACCACAACATGGCACCACACACGCAGTTACCACAACACTGCATCTCTTCAGCACAACACGTCACCACACTTCAGCACAACACTTCAGCCCAACACTTCAGCACAACACGTCACCACACCACTTCAGCACACCACTTCACCACACCACTTCAGCTAAAATTAAAACAACCGAACCGTGTAATAGATATGACACGGTCAAATATTCTCACACATATATGTAGCGCATGCACGCACATGAAATAATTATCCATGTACATTTAACGTTAAGCTTGCAGCGTATAATTGAACTCAATTATGTTCAGATACAAAAGAACTAATGAGACAAAATATAGTACTTCTGATAAAATGGCGCTGCCTAACCTATGTATTTATTCTATAGATTTTATAATAAATACTAAACATCTAATATGTAAAACAATGAATTATATCATAATACAAATAGCAATGAGAACAAAGTTAATTCTATTGTTACCTCTTTTAGCTGATAGATTGCTCCGTTTAGGATGGAAGCGTTTCCGACAAGACTACATTGTAATGTGATTTCTGTCTTATAATTTCGTCCTTATATACCCCTAGCTGTGACAGATATGCGCAGCTACGTACATTAAACTGCAGGCAATTTCGCACATACAGCATGAGCTGAATGTTCGCTCATTATGCCGAAATAACTTAAAAGCCCAAAAAATAATAAACTACCCTCGGTAAGGCTGTACGCAGTAACGAAATCGAGACTAGATTTTTGACCACATATACATATTGAACATAGTCGTATACAATTCCGTGACACTATTCCATAGTGGTCATAACATCCATTCGTGTTCAATCAACCACCACTTTCATGTATGCTCTCAATTGAACACTATGTTTTTCAATCATTAATTTGTAATTTATGCTCTTATTTATCTGTGTCTATTGGTTTGCAAAGCTGATGTCTATCGTATACTGTATTTAATACTAACTGCTGCCAAATCTACAGCTTGTACTTTAACACCATGGAGGATTTTATTATGGATGATTGTTTTCTGTGTGAGAGTGAGTGTGAAAGGCATGCATATGATAAACTTATTGTGATAATTAATTCATACATTCCTGTACAAGAACATGTATATGTAAACGTTATACTGTTGTTATGGATAATATAAAAATTATATCTATAAATGTTAGAGGCCTGCAAGGTTCAGTCTTTAAACGAAGGGACATTTTCCACTGGGTAAAACAAAAGAATGTATCTATAGTATGCTTGCAAGAAACTCATAGTACAAAGAATGATGAGTCTTATTGGGCAGCGGAATGGGGATACAAATGTATATTTAGCCATTGTTCTAACAATAGTGCTGGGGTAGCAATATTTTTTTGAAATACTTTTGAATTCATAATTCATAGAGAAAGATGTGACGGTCAAGGTAGATTTATTATTTTAGATATTACAATTAATGGTAGCAGAATAACCCTTGTAAATTTGTATGGTTATAATGATGATAAACCTAGCTTTTTTAGAGAGTTAAAAGAGGAGATCTTATTTTTTGAGAACTCATCAATTATTATGTGTGGAGACTGGAACACTGTTCAAGACCTAGATTTGGATACTTATAACATTTTACATGACAAACACCAACAGTCCAGGGCAGCGATTCAAGACCTCAAAAACGAATTAGAATTAATTGACCCCTGGCGAAATTGCAATCAAGACTTAAAGATGTATACCTGGAGGCAAAAGTCTCCCTTGAAACAAAGTAGATTAGATTACTTTCTTGCATCAGATGACATTCACATGAATACAGTTGATGTGCGTATATTACCAGGAAATAAGACTGATCATTCAGCTGTTGTGTTAAGTGTTGTTTTCTCAACGAGTCCAAGAGGAAAAGGATATTGGAAATTTAACGCCCAACTGGTGAAGAACATTGAGTATACTGATTGAGTTAAAAAGTGTATAACTGACTTGGTAAATGAATATTATGTAAGGGGAAATAAAGATGACTATCTCCATGTTTATCTATCCTGTAATGATCAAATGTTCTTTGAAATTTTAAAAATGAAAATAAGATCTGAAACTATATGTTATTCTATTAAGAAAACAAAAGAAAAACAGAAAAAATTAAAGGAAATTGAACAGGAAATAATATAAATTCAGGGGGGACTGGTGAATAACATAGAAAGGAAAGGTTTAGAAAATTTACAAAGAAATAAGTTAGAATTAGAGGAAGCTTGGAAAAATTACATAGAAGGTGTTATATTAAGATCTAAAGCTAGATGGTACGAATCTGGGGAAAAGCACAAAGTATTTTTTAAGTCTTGAAAAAAGAAACTACGTCAATAAAACAATAAAGGAAATTATTTTAGATGATGAGACAAATATATCTGACCAAATTGATATTTTAGAAGCACAAAAACAGTTTTATATGGAATTGTATAAAAGTAGACCTGCTCAACTTAATGACTAGGCTACTCAAGAAACTCTAAATAGATTTCTTAATCACAATATTAAGCTTAGCCATGAAGAAAGAGAATCATGCGAAGGTCTGGTAACAATTAATGAAGTCGGTATGTCTCTTAAACGGATGGAAAATGGAAAAAGTCCTGGCTCAGATGGATTCACTGTAGAGTTCTATAAATTCTTTTGGAAGTATCTTGGGGGATTTATATGCAGATCAATAAATTACGGATATACTGTAGGTAAACTTTCAGATTTTCAGACGCAAGGAGTTATCACATGCCTACCAAAGGAAGAAAAAGATAGAAGATATTTAAAAAACTGGAGACCGATATCACTTTTAAATATTGACTATAAAATTGCTTCGGGAGCCAGGATTAAAAGGTTCTTCCATCAATAATCAGTGATACTCAAAAAGGATTTATGAAAGGCAGATTCATTGGAGAAAATACCAGGTTATTATATGATATCATGGACCAACTTGAGAATGAAAATAGATATGGTTTACTATTGTTAATAGACTTTGAAAAAGCCTTTGACTCCATTGACTGGACCTTTGTGGAAGAAACTTTAAAATCTTTTAATTTTGGTGATTCTGTTTGTAAGTGGTTTAAACTGTTTTGTAATGGCTCCAAAAGTTGTGTTATAAATAATGGGCATATGTCACGATTTTTTAGACTAGAAAGAGGATGTCGTCAAGGAGATCCCCTTGCTCCTTATTTGTTTATCATTGGGGTTGAGAATTTAGCTATAACGTTAAAGCAAATTGTAGATGTACGGGGATTGATCTTTGACGGCACTGAATATAAATTGGGTCAGTATGATGATGACGCTTTTATTCTTCTTGATGGATCTCAACTTTCTCTTAAAACAACTATGAATATCTTGCAGAGTTTTTATCTAGTATCTGGACTTAAATGTAATATAACAAAAACAAAAGCTATCTGGATTGGAAACAGGAAATTCTCCAATGAAAGAATATGTCCAGAAATGGGGCTAATTTGGTCCTATTCACATTTTACACTACTTGGTATAGAATTTTCTCTAGATTTACAGCAAATGGTGGAAATTAATTATATGAAGAAACTGACAAAAGCTAAACGAATACTGGCAAGCTGGAGTCAAAGACATATGTCGTTAGTTGGTAAGGTAATTGTGGTAAAAACTCTTGTTCTGCCGATATTCATACATCTTTTTTCAGCACTTCCAAATCCATCAGCAAAAGATGAAGCAGAACTAAATCGCTCACTATTTAAATTTGTATGGGGTGGAAAAGTAGAGAGAATAAAACGCGATATACTAGTATCTCCAGAAAACGAGGGAGGACTAAATATGATACACATGTTTTCATTCATTAGATATATTAAGATAAGATAGGTAAAACGATTGCTGGAAGGGGAGAATGGAGGGTGGCAAACCTTAGTCAATTCAACTGTATTCAGAAATAAAAAGAATATTTGGATTTTGGGGAGAATGAAATTAGAAGAACTTAGTAAGCTCATTAAAAATAGTTTTTGGAGAGATGTAATTTTGGCAATATCCAATTGGAAAGAGGATCCGCAGGGTCCAAATGAGTATCTATCTATGAATATTTTAAATTTTGTCCCTACTAAATTGTTCCATCAATACAATTCATGGAGAGAGGCTGGTTTTGAAAATCTGAAGGATTTAATAGATGATAATGGCAATTTAATATCTTTTGAAATAATAAAACAAAAAACTAGAAGTGATGATTTCCTAAAATACTTCTCCTTAATATCCAAAATTCCAAAAGCATGGAAAGATGCCATAAAAAAACATTTAGTACAAAAAAAGTTTGAGAAGCAGGAGGATAAAATAATGAATTTACAAAAGCAAAATTCACTGAAGTTTGTTTACAAAGACCTTTTAAAAAAATATAAAAGGCAACACACTGCTAAACATGAAACTTGGATACAAGTATTTAATAAAAGTATAAGTAGTGAAGAATGGTATAAGATATATATCCGAGCAAAATCATGTACAAAGGATACCAAATTGATCGCTTTTAACTTTAAATTAATCCATAGAATAATAGCTACTAATGATTTTCTGAAAAGAATTAATATATTAGAAGACAACAAATGTACTTTTTGTAAGAGTGAAAATGAAAGCATTGATCATCTCTTCTATGATTGTAATATTACTTCACAGTTTTGGTACCGTTTTATTGAATATTTTGCATCTTTTTACCCAAATATTGCACATTTACCCAAGAAAGAAATATTTCTAGGAAGTAAAAATCTGGACTGTTTGTGTAATTTCTTACTTATTTTGGCAAAGCATTATATTTATACTTGCCGATTCAATATGAAAAATCCTTCTATGTATGCTTTTAAGCAAATAGTTGCAATGCATAAGAACATAGAAAAATACACTGCTTTAGTAAATAAAAAAGAAGACCAATTTCTTCAAAAGTGGAACTCTATAATCAATATGTTATAGGTTTCTCATTTTATGCTAAACAGGAACATAATACTGCAATATATATATATATATATATATATATATATATATATATATATATATATATATATATATATATATATATATATATAATGGACTCACATATTGTTCTAACAATAAATATGTTGATCATATGCACGTGTGGGTGTGTGTGGGTGTTTTGTTTTTTGTTTTTTTTTCATTTGCTGTAGATTATATTTATTATCCTTAGATTATTATAAAAGTTACATTGTAAAGTGACCTTGGGATGGTTCCCCGACCCAGTGGTCTACCTATTACGGGGATAATAAAAAAAAAAAAAAAAAAAAAAAAAAAAATAGTGGTCATAACATATAATCGAAGTAGACGTGATAATCAAGTTTCGAGATACACGTAAATATAAGCTAGATTTTATCCTTCTTATAATATGTTACAAATTCATAGGTATTGTGTCCACTGCAATTTATCTTTGAAAAAAAGAAGAACTCGTGTACCTTTTGACATTGTCCTTCAATTGATGAGGAGTCAGTTTATAGTTATGTTATGGATTGTAACTCAAACAACAGTTGACCTCGGTGGTAAAAAATGAAGGTGATATTAAAAAAATGTAAACATTGTTTTCTTCTTACCTCAAAACATCCATCAATACCGTGTAACGATAATTTTAAAACATTCGGTTACCTTTGGTCTAATCCCCGGCGTCTTGTAAGAATATGTGTCTTCAGTAAATTACGTACTCCTTAAACAAACAAAACAATATGTTCCAGATACGATGTAATCTTCATAACGAAGAACGATGAAGAAAATAATTTTGAGAAGTAGGTTGTAGATCATTGGTTATTAGATAATATCTTTATAAAACAAAATAAAGAGATAAAGCAGTCAATAGTAAGTTAAGTTTGCATATATTTTGACATAAATGGGACGATTTATGGAACAAATATCAAAACCTAAAAAGATTTATAAATATACCACATGAAATGTCAAGATAGGACACATACACTTATGCATAAACATTTATGAATAAATGGAGAGTGTTGACCTTAAGTAAATCAAACAACAAATTTTAATAGCAGGCACTGTATTTAGAGGTAAAATGTATGGCCTTAGTAACCCCCCTGCCATTTCGTGGCTTATTGATAGCAACGATGTGTTCAGCAGACGGGATGGAGAGGAAGAAATGAAATAGAGGAAGAAATTCGACTGACATCAGGATAATTATGACACACTAAAATGAATGTGTAAATAAAATGGTAGACAATATTCGAATATCATTTTAGTAGTGTTTGCAATATTTGTCCTGTAAGTTGGAGGAAGGCACTGTGCCATATTAATAAAGTCATAAGGTCTGCATGAAATAAGCAAAGTTTATACAGTTCCGTCCATTCCCGAATAAAACAAATTAAACGATTGAAAAAAAGCATGTATCAGAAAACATTTCAAAAGAAACTGGTATATAAATATCAAAAGTACAAGAGTGGCGGATATTTGTGATAGTGTAAATAAAATCGTCTCTAACCTAGATTCCCGTTTCACAATTACCTTTGCAAAGTAGTGGGAATTTTGTAGAATTGTAGCCGATAATGACATGATGTGCATGTATGCATCGGAGAAACAAAATGCGATTGCAGTATTTGTCATGTACATTGAAAGTTTCCTCCAAAATCAACCAAGCAAATATTACATTTTTTGTAACATCCTACTACATGTTTAACAATCACGAAAGAGTTCATACTTTTCTGAGGTAATAAACATCGTAAATAGAGTATATACAATTTTTAAATATTTTGATTTTGGTGGGGGTGTTGTTCTTTTTGGGAACTGGTGATAGTACTTACTGTCCTACATTTAAATTTATATGACTTCGTTCCATGGTAAGCGATTGAACACTATTCACTCCTTTTTTAATAAGTTTTGAATAAGATGCTGCCAGTAGTGAACTTATAATATTCTCCTCGCACTTATGTTTGTGAGTATTCCGATTCCGTCGTAGCTTTATTCAACTTTTGTTAATATTGTGATGCATTGTTTCATTTCAACTTGATCATATATGGCATCGCAATAGACAATAAAAATTAGTTTTTGTTTTTAGTTTAAACAGTATATACATATATGTTGATCGATATGTTTGCTTTTACCAAAATCAATTTAGGATACAAATATGTCTTCACTAGACTCAAAATAAATATGAATAGTGAGATATTTTGTTTACTTGAAGTGAAATGTGACCAATTCTATTCCAAAATGTTCGTAACATATAATCGAAGTAGAAGTGATAATCCAATGTTATTGATAGTAACTCAAACCGCAGATGACCTCGCTGGTTCAAATGAAGGTGAGATTAAAATTAATGCATATGCTGTTTTCTTCTTACCTCAAAAGATCCATCAATACCGTGTAACGATAAATTGAGAACATTCGGTTTATTTTGGTCTAACCCTTGGTTTCTTGTAAGACTATGTGTCATCAGTAAGTTATGTATTCCTTGAACAAGCAAATCAATATGTTCAAGATAAGATGTAAACTTCATTACGAAGAACGATGAAGAAAATTATTTTGAAAAGTAGGTTATAGATCTTAGGTTATTAGATAATATATTTATAACACATAATCAGATAAGACAGTCAATGGGTAAGTTAAGTTTGCATATATTTGATATAAATGTGACTATTATTTTGATAAAACAAAATCAGATAAAACAGTCAATGGGTAAGGTTATTAGATAAAATATTTATAAAACAAAATCAGATAAAAGAATCAATGGGTAAGTTTTGTTTGCATATGTTTGATATAAATGTGACTATTTATGGAACAAATATCAAAACCTAAAAAGATTTATAAATATACCACATGCAAATTCAAGATAGGACAAATACACGAATGAATAAACGGAGAATCTACCTTCAGTGAAACATCATTACTGCCATTATAACTGATGCACTCGACACTTGGCAATTCATGCTTATAGAATGATGGGTACCAACAAAGAAGTTGCCCTTAACCTATTATTATTTTTAAAGGTTTATGCTTTAAATTGCAAATATTCCTTATGTACGTAATGTATGATATATGAATGTAATGTACATATGTATAATATCATGAATGATACGTTGATGCTATGTAAAGGGGTATTATGTCATGAGTTGCACAATGATGATATGTTCAAGGATATTATATCATGAATGATACATTGTTGATATGTACAAAATTATTATCTCATGAATTATATATTCATGATATTTACATGCGTAGTATATCATGAGTGATATAATGATGATTTGTACATGAGTATTAAATCATTAATGATACATTATATATATGAATTATATTTTTATGCCCGCATCCGGCAATACCTTGAATTTGTAAAGTGTAACTGTTAGGTTTACTTTTTACTCTTACACGATTTCTTATGTACATTAAGGTATGTTATCCTTGAACTGTTGGTAAGACTAACTGCCTTTTGTATTAATCTTTTTCAAATATATTGTTCAAAGTTTGAAATGTGTGTTTACTGTTACATTTCAATAAATATGTATGTATATATGGATGTTCGTATGCACGTTTATGCGTTATTTTTTTACCATTTTATGTGTCCTTAAATATTTTATTTGTGTCAACATCAAAGGCGTCTTGTTATAAAACCGAAATCAAACCCAATTTGTTTGTTCCAAATGGTAATTCAGTCCATAATGTTAATACAATATTAAACTTGTGATCCTGAAAAGAGGATCTGCTAATTACACTCTACATATATAAACAGTACCTACATTTTATGGCCCTCGAAATGGTAAGTATTTTGTTGCAAAGGCTATGCTGTTGCGAATAATCTTTATTTGGTAACCTATGAATTATTCTAGTATTTGAGCGGATGATGGTTTGTTTGTACGGTAACACCCTCCAACATATATAGGTAAGTCATATTCATATCTCCCACGCTAAGGCTCGACATTTCCTTCTCAATCAGAGACAAGTTATAGATCAATTTCATTCTTGCTTAAATAATTGGCAATTTCATGCCCTCTTACTTAGGAAGCAAAACAAAGCCAAGTGTCTGACGCATACGTCCTCAACACAAAAGGTTTGTTCTAATCTGGGAACTGTATGATTCGTGCAATTAACAATTTACGTTTTAAAGCGTCAAAACGTTTTTTTTTTGGCAGCCTGGTGTCAGGATAATGGGACTGTTTGGAACATTATGCTACATATCTGCTATATGATGCAACAGTGATATGCATCATTATAAAGTGCCATAGTGCAGATATCGTATCAATTTGACTGATCAATTGATACAGCTACATTGACTGCCATATGTTTTTCACCACTCTATTATTATTAATGTTATTGCTGATACTACTGCGTTCATCATCGTCGTATCTAATATTGCTTCAGATGTCTCTGAATGAATCCCCACTTACTTCCAATATAACTACTACGTTTAATGCAAATACCTAAGATCCTTATCTCTAGCAATACTGAAAATAATACTTACATTTTCAAAGATATTATGATTATTATAATTAACCTTTGAAACCGGGGTGAACTCTTGAACCGAGATTGAAATTGTCCATCGATTGTTTGCTAGTCAGATTACGGCCAAATTGTTACTAACTCAACACGTATTTCATGGACATTGTTCAAATGAACGTGAAGTTAAATATAAGGCATGCAAAGAATTTTTTGAATTATATATATATATATATATATATATATATATATATATATATATATATATATATATATATATAATTCAAAAAATTCTTATATATATATAATTTTCCTGCAGACAATTTATTCTGCATATTTAAAAACTTTTTTGATATAACTGTTTATAAGGTAATTAATATCGATTGTTCCTGAGAACTTAGTATATAGTAGAACAAGTCTCATAATATGTCAGAAAGGTTATCAACAGGTATAATGATGTTTCACGTTGGTGGCTGTAGGATACCTACCTAGATCATTTTTTTGTGTATTAATAGTCTCCTTAGCAGTAAACATTCAGCGTGCTCAGGAGATGATCTTGATAAAATACAACATTACCTAATAGGCATTGGATAAGTTTTCCTTCGCTTCATAAATAGAATGGTTTACGTTAATCAGAGAATATGGATGTTTGTATTATAAGTGATATTTTCCCAAAATGTCAGTTTGTCCAAGGGAATACGATTGTTTTCTAATCTTCTTTCTATAAGTAAAATAGCGATTGTTTTATGCTTAACAACCTTTACGTAGATGATGAACAGCATTCCTTGACATGGAATATGACCCATCATGTTAAATTTTCGTAGTGTCTATATTGTGTGAGTGTACATAAACATAGCTTCAAATTGATATTCATCTACCTGTAGAATAGTATGAGATTAACACCTTCTAGTATGCACTAGACAAACATGACAGTATTTCTCTGATGAATAAAAATGTAATACATTGAACTATATAACTTAAACATAGGTAGATACCCGAGAGAAAACTCGGAAAATAATGTGATATACGAGTTTAATCATTTGTTCAAACTTAGTATGGTCTTTAGAGCAATTTATTCCTTCAATTCAAATACAGAATAAAGTAAAACTAATATCCTAGCTATTCTAATTATAAAGTGATGTTCAGAATTCAATATGAACTTGAAGTAACTTTAAAGACGACCTTTGTGTTACTATTTCCATCCAAAACAATAGAATATTATTATACAAAGTTTTTCTTCAAATAACGCATCTGTTTGTTTCCAGGAATATTTGTATGTGGTTGAATATCATCAGCTGTTTTCTCATCAATAAAAAGAATTGGGATGAATTAATGGAGACTGTTCATAGATACGTCATAGAATTGTATGCAGTAGCTGTCTTCCATAATGACATTCAGCCCTCACCTGTCACAGTTTAGTATGTTTGTAATTATAAGACTTTTTTGGCGAAATATGTTAAACAAGCAGTTAGAGCACAATGACACAAAAGCATTTACATTTTGAATCTACAACCTGAAAATTTAGTAGAAACGTAGCTTATCGTTAATTCCATGAATATGTTATAACAGAGCCCAATGTATTCAATGTTTTGAATGAATTCAAATAGTCGTGAAAAATGTATATATAACATAAATTAATGAATGACTGTCTTCGAATGTGTTTTTTTTTTTAAATTTCGATTTTTGTGTGTGATTCCAAAATCAACAACACAAATTCTACATTCCAATGAATAGATTAAATATATAAGTATCCTCAAGGTAAATCAAAATTCAATCAAGATTTAACATCATGTTCACCAAACCAAAATGAATAATACATAATTTGTTAAACATCCCATGCATAATGACGCACAAAATTGATCCATGTAGGAATGTAGTGTTTTCGGAAACAATCGGAATAAAAGAAAACTTTCTCGCCTAACTATATTGCAAGCAAGGTTTGCCTTAAACAATTGCGAAAAAAATGTATAATTTACTTACAATCATGTGGACAATCAGTGATGCTTATCCACCCGTT
>JARLTB010000068.1:10325000-10327500 GCA_030141615.1 Unio pictorum | reverse complement strand
TACAAAGCTCAATTACAATAAATTATATATACATTCTCTTGATTACATTTTAAAACAATACAAGACCACACATTTAAACGGTGTTGGCATGATAACTAAGCGTTTAGAAAGGTGTACCTTCAACAAACGTCAAACTATTACTGGTCATGATCGAAAATGCGGTACCATTGTTGCAATAATGGTTACAACATCTCATGATCGAGGATGGCATAGACAGGATGAAAGTGGAAATAATACTATTCAATTATTTGACAACTAGGACATATTTGATTACACTAACGATGATAAATGAAAATTGCATCTTTGAATTAAACGACAACGATAATAATATAATAAATGATAATAATAATAAAGAATTTTTTTTGACCAATTCTGTGTTTTAAGGCATGGCATGAGATGGTTACGGAAGAGACCTCTACTGGACTGATGTGGACAGTAGCATAATTAGGAGGATGTCTATAGTGTCTGGTCATGTAGAAGTATTCCAAGAAGGTCTTACAAATCCATGCGACATACTGATTTTGCCCCACAGCCGGTATGGTTTATCTATATTTATTATCGAGATGTTTGTCATTGAAAGGTTTGGATTTAGATATCCAATCAGCATATTGCTACAACAAAAATTTTAATAAGAGAATGTTGAAAGGTAAAACATTTGGCGCAAATTGTGAATAACTGATGATACTTCTTCTTATTGAATTCTTACTCGACATCATGCGATAAATGTCATATAAGCGTATATATTTGATATATCTTATGAACTCGCACGTATGTACAACTGTAGGCACTGACATAATTTCTCATGTATTTACTAGTAAAGTTTTTTCAGTGTCTTCAACATAACATTTAGTATAATGTTTATCTTCATATAATTTATGGGGAGGGGGGCTGCTAAGGTTTTGTGTCAGCTTAAATTATACATCAAAAGCAGTTACGTTTACAAGACCTATGACAGAAGTATTGCTTGGCCGTTATGCATTCAACCTCGTCAAGACTCACTCTTTAAAAATACTTAAAAGTTTCATTATAGTTATTCATCACTTGTGGGAAATTCTTTTAGAATTACCTTTTCGTGAATGTACAAGAAAAGTAACATTTATAGAGGAACATATGGGTAGAAATTAATTATTTTCCATTTGATGTCCGTTTATGAAATTTGGATACATTGTATCAGCATGACATATTTGCGTCAAAGTTTCATCTTCCATAGATAACCAGCTCATCCTAGTCCTTGATATGTACATGGATTACTGAGTAGAGCAAGCAACCACCCATGTGATCCGATGGCAATCTTTCATCTGTGTTGTCTGCAATCGGATCAAATGTACCTGGTCCAACTTATTATTCAATAGTTGGTTTCCACACGAAGTTGACACGAATTTATATATACATGCACTCCAATAACACTTTTTTTTTGACACAAACACACGAACGTTTATATTCAGAAAAACAAGACAATTTGTTATCATGTTGGTACGACAATAGACTCTAGAGAAATTAGGCACACTATCAAGCAATAGGAAGTGCATCGTTATTGTCTTTCTGAACATCACGTCTGTAAATATTTGGCACTTATCAACATATTAATGACCTTACTAATGTCATGGTCTTTCGTTACTCTCACCAATATTGCATACTGAAACAAACGTTTACTAATTTAATTTTGGCGAGTATACAAGGATTTATTCGATAACTCCTTAAATAAAAAAGGTCTAGTGAGTTAAACTTGGGTGATATTAGATCGGTTAATAATTACTGATGGGTAAAATTTAGAAAAGGTCAGAAATGGATCCATATTTTAAATTTTAAAAAATGTGCAAATTCCTTTAGGAACAAGAATAAATTTCCAATGTTCGTCATTTAAACAATACTTATTATGGAAAGAGGTTGTTGAACTTGGGTATTTTTTATTGCATTTCATAACAACACAATTACAAAAAGCAGTGACGGAAATAACGCTCAGATTGGAAAGAGATCACTGCACCATTAAGAATAATCCTAAATATGTTTAGTGTGATGTACGATTAATGTATATTATTTACCGGAACTAACCCATGACTATATTTATATTATATCTGTATGTTATTGACTTTGTTCACTATCAATGACAGAACCTACCTGCCTGACGAAATTTTCTTAGTAAACAATGAGGGATTGCAAATGTTCCTCCATGAGTATATAGTAAGTGGTCAGGTAATTATTGTAGGAGGAAATATGTTTACTTGTATCTGAGTTTACGAAATCAATTTATTACATTTCTATTCCCGATATTGTTCACCACTAATAATGGTGACAACAGGAAAATAACGTACATCGCGCCTCTGTTGTTGTGTCATAGCTGTTCAAATTAAAGTTGGTTACTTTACCATACGTCAGTTCTGCCTACCTATCCGAAGCGGAATCACATAATATATATATATATATATATATATATATATATATATATATATATATATATATATATATATATACGAAATTGGATAGATACTCAAGGCTGTAT